>CAXAMN010021290.1:0-56723 GCA_963970005.1 Durusdinium trenchii
TTCGGCGAACCTTCCGGCACGCTTGGCGTCTTGGGCTTTCCGGCAGACGGCTTCTTCTTTGTCTTATCCTCAGCATCATCATCTCCAGTGAGGTCGACCTCCATGGGCTTGGCATCACCTGACTTGGTCTTCTCCTCAGTAGCCTGTCCATGAGTCTCATCGGCTGTTTCATCCTGAGACTCCTTGATTGCAGCATCGGGGTTCTCCTCAACCGTCTCTTAGTCTTCCGCTTCCGTCTCGGTTGGCTGATCGACTTCTCCCTGGCCTTCAGGAGCGGCTTCTTCATCGGCCTTCTTCTGCTCCCCTTCGGCCTGTTCGTCGATCTCCATGGGTTCGGGCTTCTCATCATCATCGGCCTCGGAACCCTTCACTGACTTGAAGACCGCCGAATTCGCATCATCGTCGTCCCAGTCGGGTTGTTCGACCTCTGGATTCTCAACGATCACATAGGACTGTTCGGTGCGGACATCGGCAAACGCTTCATCGTCAGCCTTTTCTTCCTCGTTCTTGGGCGGCGGAAGTGGCACCTCAACTGGAGGGATGAACGAGCTGGTACCGGGGTTCTTCTTCTTCTCCTCGAGGGCTCGTTCCCACTCGTCGAAGTCGAGCGTGTCTCCTGCATGCGGGACTTCCCATGGAAACTCTTCCACAAGCTCGAGTCCCCCTTGCGGAGTAGGTAAGTCTGGGTACAGCTCTTTCATGATGATGCGATGCCTTTCATCATGCTCACTTTCATCCAGTTCTTCTGCATCGATGGGCAATCGCAACAGGTCATCGGGGTTGATCTCCTCGGCCAGCGCGTGGCTGGTATCCTTCAACCGCACGACATCTGCCTCTTCTTCTTGCAGCAACCAATTCATTATCTCCTGGTCGACTGCGTCCACTATGTCGGCCGGGTTCAGCTCAATCTCATCCACGGCTCGCCTTCCGGCAAGCAAAAGGTCTGCGGCAGCCCGAACCTCCGAGATGGTAGGGTACCTGAAGAGGAATTCCATCAACTGCAAGTCTCCTTCGCCCTCACCGGCGTTCAAGACAGTCAACGGTTCAATCTCTTCCTTGTACTGCATCACCTGGAAGGTGCGAAAGGCGCAGGTTGCAATGCCGGAGTAGACAGCAACGCCCCATTTGAGGGTCTGGTAGCACTCGATCATGTGGAATTGATCGTGGTAGAACACCTGGGACGTCATCGTGCTCGGATCTACACATGGGACCCCTCTCGAAATCAGGTATCCGTAGTGCTCCCCGAGATGCCTGTTGTATAGGCTTTCGGCAAGTCGAAGTCTTCGGCTGGAGCATTCCCGACAACGACCAATTCAGCCACATCAGACCGGTCTCGCAGTGCGATGAGCCGTTCAACATTTTCGCGTACAGGAGTAAGCTGTGCGAATGGCCAATCGGCTGCGACCTTCCGGTCCGCCTCTGTCTTCAAAAACCGTTTCTGGTTGATCCACTTACAGCGTAATCCCCGTAGACATCGTTTCCAGCCCAGGGTACCAACCTCTGTGGATCACCATTTTTCTTATTGTGTTCGGCCATTTCCTGCAATTCTTCTTCGATGGCTGGAACAATCCTGTTTAAGCCACGACGCCATTCCATTCTTGATCGAATGCGGGTACACCAGGCCATCGAGTCCTGGTTCAGGAACTGGGCCAAATCCATCCGCGTGATTTCAGGCTCAATCATTGGGCCGATGAACTTTTGGCGAATGACAGCGAAGGAGCTATCACCGCAAATGAGCAAATCGGCAGAGCCTTCCGGCCCGCTCGACAGCTGTGCCCTCTCCATCAGATCCGCGATTTCACTGAAGGAGCCTTGGGCACTGCCCCCTCCGAGTGTCCCACGGATGGCCACGCCAATTGGCTGGCGGATTGAGGCCAAACGGCGGACTCCGGGTCTTCCCCGAATGCCACTTTGACACAAGCGGCACGAAGGTCCGTGGAGACCTTCTCCCATGCCGCGATGCGGTCACGCACCGTGGGCATGACCTCGGGCTCCACCTAAGGCAAAGTTCACTGCCATGTGCTTCATAGTGGCAGGGCAAACCAGAGTTGCAACACAACAAGTCGAAGCAGCTTGAGAGCTCTGAAGGCGGCTACAAAATGCGCAGCATGAATAGCGTCTGTCATCATATAGGTATAGGACTGAGTCTCTCTCAAAAACTTTCCTCTCCCTTCAGCGTGTTGCATGTTGCAGCTGCATTGAAACTCGCTCAAAACCTTACCTATTCCTTCATGAGTGGTAGCAACCGTCCAGGGCTTCTTTATGGGAAGATTATCCTTATACCCTTCAGCCCCACAGCGCAGCCGTCGAAGTGGTATGGCGCGAGACATAATTTATCGATCAGCTTCCTGACCTTGGGTAAGCCCCAATAGGTGCATCCCCTCGGCCATTCAATGGCAACGTGCACACCGGGAAGGGCAGACAGAAACTCGACCAGACTTGTCCACAGGACGGCAAACTTTCGACGATGCTGCTTTACCTTCCGGTTTCCGGTTGGGTGGCGTAAGTTGATGTACGTCCACGGAGTGCCCCCCGTGCAGGGTAGGCTCACCCAAACGAGTACCGATTCCACGTTATGGGCCTTGAGGTGATGTTTGACATGGGCGATCACCAGCTTGCGATTGCTGCTACTGTTAAAGTCAAATTCTTCAGTAAACTGCAGCACCCGGCATCCCTCAGCAGCGGGCCTAGTCCTATCACTTAACTTTGAGTTCTGATCACAACATACTTCGACCAGCAGTCTCTGAGCGTCAGGCACGGCGCGCGCTTCCGCCACGCTTGGCTTCGCAGGAGTGGATCGTACCTGCGGTGGCCCCACGGGCAGTCTGTCACGTATCGACAGTAGTCTCAACGCTGTACCCCACTTTTCTGAGTTCGTGAAAGGCTTCGTAAAGATATCAGCTGCTTGAAGGGTTGTGGGGCCGTGAACTAACCGGTACCATTTACGTCTGAACTGCTCCTCAAGCCACGAAAGGTTGACTCTCTGGGTTTTGTCGGTATGCCTAAAAGCTGGGGATTTGCCCGATTCGAGGATTCGGATCGTGGCTTGATTCTAGTGTGGCCTGGTGACTCAAAGGACAACCGTGCTCTAAGTCCATAATTTTTTACAATTCAATTTACCCTTAGGATGTCCTCTGACTCGTCCAAAGGCGCTGGTTCCTCAAGCTTCTTAGTCTTAGCCTTAGCAGCAGACTTGGCAGGCGCCGCTGCCTTTGCCGCCAGCTTCTGCTTGGCCTTTGGTCGCTGCTTTGGCTTGGTCTGGCCCGCAGACACCATGGATCACCAACAGGCGCGGCTGACGAGCTCACCGTTGGCTACGAATTTGTTCAAGCTGGGCCAATTCCGAGGTCAGAGGTGGAATCAAAGGCAGTGGATTTCTAAGCATCAACCTGCTGATGAACGGAGTTTGTGTTCATGTCAATCGTCAATTGAGAACATCGCCAACCAACCCACCAAGGATTTTACAGTGCCACAGTGTCTTCAGTTTATTTAAGGGGATGAGAAATGACAAATTAAGGGAATAAGGAATTAAGGAAATTGCGCGCGCACACACATTTTCATCTGATTGGGGCGGCGGACATTTGAGCGAGTGTGAGAGGGGATGAGAGATGAGAAAAAAAAGGGAATTGTGAAATAAGGAAATGGTACACACTTAGATCCATGCTCGCAAGAGCTATATCAGTTGGTGCACCCCAGTGTTACCGCAAGTAGCCTGCGCGCACAGTTAGACCTTGACTGTTGATTCAACGGAAAGAAATGCTGGGTCGGCTCAACAGAAGGTTTCAACACAGACTCGTTAGCACTTTACGGGAAGATGAAAGTAACAGCTTGGTCAACAGTTCAAGAAAAAGGAAAATTGAACGGTGACAGCTCCGTCCCGGAGTTACATCACACCAGTTTGGGGCAGCGGACATATGAGTGAGTGTGAGAGGGATGGCCGTGCAAGCGGGGATGAGAGAGGACAAATAATGGAATGTGGAAACAAGGAAATTGTACGCGCACACTTTCACCGGTTTGGAGCAGCGGACATATGAGCCAGCGTGAGAGGGCGTGAGAGAGAACCAACAAGGGAATAAGGAATAAGCACATTGCGCACACACTGTCACCTGATTGGGGCAGTGCACACACTTGCGGTAGCGGACATGTGAGTGAGTGTGAGAGGGGACAAATAAGGAAATAAGGCAATAAGGAAATTGCGCACACACTTTCACCTGTTTGGGGCAACGGACACGTCGGCATGTCAGCACGTGGTTTCCCCACATGGTGATTGGCTGTCATCTACGGAATTACAGGCTCCACGACTTGACGCCCATATATCGAGCCACTCACGTTTGAATTCACCTGCCCGAGGGTATTTACCTGGTCTCCCTCAGGCATGATTGCAGCGCAGAAAGGTCTGCGGAAAATCTACTCAACAAGACATTTGGGTCCTATAGTAAGCCAAGGCAACCAGCTGCGCGATTGTAGCGGATGAAAAATGAAAGGAGTTGCCTCCAATGCTGGACGCTCTGTTCTCATCCTGGACCTGACTGATCGGACTGACTGCCCGCAGGGGCAATAAGAAGGCAAATCAACACGAAAAGGAACAATAGTAAAGCGCTTGCAAAGAATCCAGCCATGCCACTGGTAGCATGGGCACGCCCATTGCGTGCCAAGTGTTTGGCGTGACCGGGAATCCCAGGGCACATAGGCGATCCCGCGGAGTCATCCATTGCTCCCTCGTGAAGTTGTAGAAGCGTGTGCTGTTGGTCCGGAACGTCGGCAAACATCCCCATGAACCACTCCAAGACAGGCGCCTCCCAGGGTTGTCGCTCAAATTCAAGAAGAGATTTGGGTCCGCTGCAGCATCTCGCGAGCGCCGGCGCTTGTACAGCTGACTGGTAAAGGCAATCGCCGCTTTTTCCCGCCTTAGGCCAACAAATCCGTGATTGCAGCAGCAAGTTTTCTTCAAATAGGTGGACGTCATCAGAGGTATCCAATAGTTTTTCCACTCTTTTATAATTGGAATTAAGGAAATAAGGAATCACCAGGAATAAGGAAATAAGGTCAATGTCACTTTGGAAGTCAAGCGATGTTTCCAGCTAGTAGAGCTAGGACAGCTTGTGCAAAAATGCAAAAACGTGCACCTAATTTCATGAAGAGGTTCTGGTTCAGCAAATACCTCATCGAGTACGGAGAATCCAGAGCATCCTCTTGGAATCGCTGGCGCCGGATCGGTGAATAGACTTTAAGATCAGTGTTGGATACCTTAGCGCACGGTGGGAATGAGATCGTTCATAGCGTGCAGGTGGGCTATGAATGATAAGAACAGAATAGTTTGCCTTCTAGGTGCGGGCCGTAGAGGCATACCACGTGTCCTGGCAGTTTTGGAAGCCTCCCTGTAGTACTCCGCCGTGGTGGATACCATGTAGTCCTGGCTCATTGAAGTGTGGACCGCCCTTCCACAATACCCGACACACGGACCCAACAAACCTTTTTGTGAAAAGGGCGCGTATTATTGTAAAAACTGTTGACTCAACACTCACAGTCCTTCGGTTCTGTACAGACCCAGCTCATGATGAAGTCTGACACCTTCTTGTACATGTTTTCAGGATTTGCAATCTCCACTACACTCTTCTTCAAAGTCAAAATCAAGTAGACCCTCTCCCTGGCTACACCAGCGTGCCCCTGATGGGCTGGCATCACGCGCAGGCACCGAATCCTGTAGTGCTTGGAATACAAGTACGTGATCATTCCCAAATCCAGGTCCTCGCAACACAAGAGGCCACGCCGGCAGGGGCAGGAGTCGCAAGAAGTCTGAATGTGTTAGAATTGGTGGTAGTCATGGCAATAACCAAATTCAAGAATCTTCTCCAGCCTAATTCCTTATTTCCTTACTTCAGTATTTCCTTGTTTCCTTGTTTCAATCCTGTGAGAGCTGTTGTGGAAAGACCTTCTTATTCTACTTACCAATTTGTGCTTTTGAACATGCTTTAAGCAAATCCCTGTCCGGCGCGTTCTCGATGATCAGCATTGGGGTTTGCCAAGCAGCATGAAACTTGGCATGGCTGCAGAAAAGCATCGCTGTGGGTCCCTCTTTTCCTCTCTCTACACCAGCCCGTGAAAAGTCTGGGCAAGGTAGCCCACTCACATCCAGGTCCACTTCTCTAGCCCTCTTCCCAAAAATTGGACACTGGTGGTCATGCGTAAAGCAATATTGGGTGGTGCGAAGCTTGGCTTGGTTGATCTGGGCTGCCTTGGCTTCGAAACCGCTCTCAGGGTCAAAGCTGTTGCTTGGCATGATTTGAGTGAGGTCGCCATGAACACATGGCTGTGAGTGATCGTTGGTCACTGTCCCACACCAGCGAACATGATCCGCAATGAGCTGTCTGCAGCCCTTGTTGGTCTCCTTACTGGCGCGAGATTGGTATTCCCGTATTCTGCTTATATTGAGCGACCAGTTGTTAGGTACCTAAGGTACGCTACTCTTCTCATGGTGGACACACACACTGACCCCCAGCCGCGGCGGGCGGCAAGTCCAAATTAATATTCCCACCCGGTCATTGAACTTCCTTCAAAAGAAAAGGCACCAAGCAATGACCACTAGATGCATACAAGGATCATGCGCTCTGATGCTCGTAAATTCAACCATGCGGTCCAGTTTTTTGGAGGAATTGATTGTTTTCTGAATGACCGCTTGGCCCATCTCAGCGTGCCCCAGTGCAGGCTGAAGAAGTGGCATGAACTTGCACGAGCATGGACTCCTGCGGGTGGAGCGATCCGAAACGCTCGCCCCTTTGTCTTTGTCGGAGGGTGTTTGGGGTGAAAACAACCATAACGGTGCCCCCAATCACCTGAAACGTATTGAGCTGGGAAACTGGAAATAAGGACATAGGGAAATAATAGGGACTTAGGGAAATAGGGAAATAGGGATTGTGAACGAAAGAGTCTTGAAATAATTCCAAAACCAGCTGGACATGAAGGGCAACAGGTTCACAGCGTCGGTTCATGTCATTGTCGTAAAACGTCGAGACAAGCTACTCAGCTTTTTTAACAACTTAACAACAAATGATCAACTGGACCAACAATAGGTTTTTTATCTTGCACCATTCAAGAAGGGGCTGGCTCAATTCATCGAAAACAGACTAGTCGGGTCAGTCCTGCAAAGTGTTCTTCCCCAATTCTTTAAACAGGATGGCCCAGCAAAGCTGGACACACCGAGCAGCCCTGGTCAAATTGGATTCTGCTGCCAAATCCTGAGCTGAATGTCGGGAACAGCCAGATTTTTGTTTTGACCCTCCCGCCAAGTTCCACCTATCTAAAACCTATCTAACACTTCCCCTTCATACTGGTAACTTGCCACCATAATTCTTCCAACGGGTTGGTGCTGATTGACGACGTCGACGATTTGGTCCATTCAGGCGCTTCAGAATCCGTGAGGCTGACTGTGCTCACATTGTCATCGAAGTCATCAGTGGAAGCCATGGCCAAGCTTTCTTCAAGCTAGGTCAAGGTCAGGTGATAAAAAAAGGGTTCAGTGTTTTGAAAAGTTCAGTGTTGAGTCAACGCTTACGATGATTTTTGGACTTGGCTTCAATTGGTTGACAATTGACCTTCTCTCACACGGTTTCACCGTTTCTGCTGGAATGCCACAGACGGACGTTGAAGCCACAACACTCGTGGATTTAGCTATGTTAGTGGCCATTTCAAATCAACGCACAAGGCACAGATAGAATCCAAACACACGTTATGTCCTTAATTCCTTAATTCTGGAGTATTACTGTGCATAATCCAGTCTGACTGCGGCTATCCAAAAAGATCACCCGCAACTGACCGTCTAGGGTTCCCTGCAATGGGCGGTGCAAAAACGCCGCGGCCTTTCTCTGGAGAGAAAACCCACGTAAGCTCGAGCGGGCGTTTGGCCACAGAGGAGCCATCAGTGTATACCTGCAGCCGGTGTGGGGGAGATCACCGCCGCTTGTAGGTCAATATTCATGGAATTTGGTCAATGGCTTCTGCCCCCCCTGTTCTCTCGAACTCGGACTTTGAAGAAGGAAATTAAGGAATAGCGAGATAAACAAATCTTTTAGGCCGTGGGGTCTTTTTCAAGGATGGCACCAAACGCGCGAGTCCACAGCCAATGCAGGCCAAAGTGCATGGTAAACTCGCACGCCTTTGAAAAAGGCCCGCGCAGTGCACCAGTAGATGAACTCAGCGCAGAACCCGGCGCCAGGTGCTTTGGTTTTCCGGATTTGCTGCCTTCCCCTAACCCACACCCTTCTTTCCACTAAGGCTGGAATAAAGACATAGAGTGGGAATAAGGGTCTATTCCAGGATTGTTTCCCTAATCCCCAAAAGGGCATTGAATTGAAGTATATCATTAAAAAAACACATGAAAACAAAAAATTGCAACATTATTTCTGGAAGATGCGACAATGCTTATTTCCTTAATTCCATTGCCCAGAAATAGGACACCCCCCAATGGAACGCCTGATTTGAAATCCTCTCAACGCGTCACTCACCCAGGAAATGACACCGAGGCACCATGATTGAAGCTGCAATCCCTGAAGGGTTCACATTGGCGCCCACTTTGGTGGTGGCTGATTTGATGAACCTCTCCTCAGGTGTACCAATGCTAATAAGCGCAGACATACTTACTCCCCGTGTCTTTTGTTTCCTACCTTTTTCTCACTCGTTGGGGTTGGCCTACCAGGGAAGCTTGTAGGAAAGACGCAAACTGAGAAACATGAATAGAAATGAGAAAATAGGGAACTAAGGAGATACAGGAATAAGACTTTGAGCAGTCACCAGTCGCCGTGTCAACGAACATGTACAGAACATCAATGATAAATTGATCCGAGCATCATCCCCAGAACCAGATTTTGTTTGCAACCATTTCCACTGCAGCTTGAGAAACAGCTTGGGTCAATCGCTTCCGCTTTTGACCAGATCGAAAATTGGTTGTTGTTGAACTCATGTCTTCAACGCAGATATCTCATAGGCCATCTCAGTCAGCAGCCTAAAAACGCTTGGCAGAGCAACATCTTGAAACTCTCTGGGATGCTGTGGATCCAGAGTGAAGGCGACCACATCCGAAAGAGAAATCAAGCACTGTTCATCGAACAAAGCCATGACGTTCACCCATGTCTTCTCTGAATTCTTGAAGTCTTTCTTCCAAAGCGCCCGCGCACTCTCCATCCAGAAATTTCTACTAAAGAAACTCTGGATCATCACACGGCCACTGGCATCCAACTCTATGGACACGCGGTCAGTGTTCCGGCCCTGCTGGCCACACTTCACATGAGGAAAAGCACACTGCCCTTTGCAGTTCAATAGGCAAGCCAGCAACTGACTCAAGCCCTGGCACGCAGATGAGCGATCCACGTCATGCATGTACTTGTAGTTCGGCCAGTAGGCAATAGCGGCGAACAGCCCCGACGTGCAAATTGTTTTTGTCTGAAGCCAGCTTTCTTGTTTCGAGCTTTCCGCGCCCTTCCCATGCTTGGGGCGCAGCAACTGAAATTCCTCTCCTGGCCACAAGCATTCATGGTATGTTCTGATGTGTTTCTCGTTCTGCTTGTCTGTGTCAAAATATTTGGCAGCCTGCGCACGGGAAGCGCTCCTTCTGAAAATGCACAAGGTGTCAGTCAAGCACCACTCACTCTGTAGTTTCCTGCTGCTGAACACCGTCACTGTCTGTCCCCCAAGCAGGAGCACACACGTCTTGCAGAACTCTCTTTCCCCTCATCTTGGATAGGCAACGCAACGGAATGAGGACCCTCCATCCTAGATTCGCGCGGAAATAGTGGAATCAATGAATCTGGAGTAAGAGCTTAGTTCTGGCCTGAGCTGATGAACATAGACCCGTACTGGAATAAGGAAAAAGCGAAATAAGGAAATAGGGATGTTTGTTATTGCGGCACCTCATTATGGCCAGTGCTGATGTGGAACCAATTATATAACAACATCGAAACACACCCTGTACAGGAATAAGGATATAAGGAAACAGGGAAATAGGAAAATAAAGAATTGGTTCTCCACTTTCATACTGCCTGTTGTTTTCCAACATGATGATGGAAACAACCTCATCTTCATCTGACATCCATCCCCCCTCGCTTTGAGCCATGCCACTGGGTTCAATGTGATGCTTTTCACATCAGAGACACAGCTGAAATGGACACCTCTGAGTCTCCAAGCCTTTGGTTTCCTAAAACAAGAAGGGAGTTAACAGCTCCATGTTTGATACGGTTTGTCCTTGCTTCAATCCAAAATCCCACCGTTTTCTCTAATTGATCACAGGTGTACCTGAAGCGCCAGATTTACACTCTGCAAGGCCTTTGAATGCGCAAGTTGATTGCTGACATAGCTTTCTCTCAAATCTCACACCATCGCCAACTCACAGGAAACACACACAGCTAGTAGGTTGGCATCGCTCTCAGGTTGGAGGACATCACAATTAGGTTACTGTGGCTACCAGGTTGGAGCCGTTGCTAGTAGGTTGGAGGCCATCGCTAGTAGGTTGGAGGCCATCGCTAGTAGGTTGGAGGCCATCGCTCTTAGTTAGTTTCCTCTTGCTCTTGGGTTGGAGGCCATTGCTGTAGTAGCGAATTGCTCTCTATCATCCTCATGGGTCTGGTGCACTGGAGATTCTCAGCAAACAAAGCGTTCTTTATTTCTTCTATTTCTGTTGTTTCTGGGCAATGGAATTAAGGAAATAAGCATTTTCACGTTTTCCAGAAATAAGGTTGCAATTTCCTTGTTTCAGGCTTATTTCCAAATTTGATATGCTTCAACTTAATGCTGTTTTTAGCCGAAATAGACTTGGAATACAAATTTTCACCTCTATTCCCTTATTAATAGTGGCTTAGGGAAACAGGCCTGGAATAGACCCTTATTCCCAGTCTCTTTCTTTATTCCAGCCTTAGTGGAAAAGGGGGGGGGGTGGGTTAGGGGAGGGGAGGTGTAAAAACGTATGAGTGCACTCATCGCAAATCCATGGGTGCCCACTTCTAAATCTCCGTCGGTTTCTTTATTATCCTGTCAGATTCAGATGCTTATTTTTCCTGCTTGTTTGTCTTCTTCTTGTTGTGCATTCTTCTTCTTCTCCTTCTTCTTGTTCGTTCTTCCTTCTTCTGGTCTTGCGTCTTCCTTTTTTCCTGCTCTTTGTTTGTTTCTTATTTTTCCTGCTTGCTTATCCTGTTATGAAGAATCCTAGCGCCAATCTAGCGCTGCCTTACTGTATCACCATAGTCTGCCAGTCAGCTGCTTATTTTTCCTGCTTGCTTATCTTCTTCTTGTTGTGCATTATTCTTCTTCTTCTTCTCCTTCTCTGTCTTCTTGTTTGTTCTTCGTTTTTCTGGTCTTGTATCTTCTTTTTTCCTTCTCTCTGCTCTCTGCTTGTTTCTTCTTTTTCCTGCTTGCTTATCCTGATATGAAGAAACCTAGCGCCAATCTAGCGCTGCCTTGCTGTGTCACCATAGTCTGCTGGGCGGCCCGCTTCTAAACGAAGATCTTGCACTTCTATTAGTTTCTTATAAATTAATTCTTACTTATCACTTGCTACTTAATGCATGGACCACATTCATCAACAGAACCTCAGACTCAGACCTCAGATTCTGTGATTCCCTGGGCAGCTCAGCTCAGCCAACTGATTTAGTAAATGCGTTGTCAAGTTGTCTTTTCTCATTTTCTTCTTTGCGCCTTCTCTTTCCTGTTCCTTCTCTTATGTGTCATTATGTTTTTGCATTCTCATTTCATGGAGACAGGAGACATGGAGAATATGCATTTAGCCTCATTACAATCAACTGAACCTGGTCCATATGAGTTTATAGAGAGGTGTGTGTGACCTGCAAAAGTTTGAAGCCTGGTTTCTGCTTTATACACCTGGATACCGTGAACCTGAATTCTGATTTCATGTAGAATGTACAATGTAGTTTGATGTTAATCAGCTGAAACTGGTCCACATTCCCACCTTGTGTTCCGCCATGGCGTTTGCGACCCTAAGTTTAGTACTTCACTAAGATTCCACTGCCTTCATTTCATGAGCATTGTTCATCTTGCTTGGTTCCCGTTCTTTCTGAACCTTTTTGACTCAGTGTGTAAAATGAATTTCACAGACTTCCACCAAACACCTGACTTTGTTTTAAAAGAAACCCTAGTGGCACCCAGGCGTCTGAACACCCTAAAACAGTAATATTTAATTTCATTCGCGAAATTTGTCATACTTCCCCCCTTCTTGCTTAACCCTGTCAAAGGCACACCAAACTTTATCCACTTCTTTTCCACGAATTTTCAATATATATATATATATTCCTCCAGTTTTCTTTTCAAGTTTCTCTCAGGAAAGCCGGTTCAAAATCAAACACTTACCTTTTCTCACGATGCATGGTTGGATTCGTGGCTGTGCTTGGGCGTATACATTGCCCGAGTGAAACGTATCTTAAACAGCTTCTTGGTTCACTGTTTCTTCACCCGCCGTGTGCACAACCTGCTGGACAAGAGTGTCAACGCAGTGTCAAGTCTCATATCTTGTGAGTGATGCACGGTCATGCCACAGCGACATCCACTCTACATTTACTCCAAAGATGGAATTCGGTGAAACTATTGGGAACCCTTGCTCTCAATTGGTTTCACCTCAGCCACAGAAGGGCAAAACAAGTGGAACGCTAGGTGTAACGCTGCTGAGAAAAGCACTCACGCTGATGGCAATGTGAAGCCATAGCAATCTGTCCTTAAAACTGGAGGGAAAAACACAAACTTGAAGTGTGGTCAAAACAGCTGTTTCTCGAAACAAGCGCAACTCAGAGGCGGCAAAAAAACAAAAATACATCAGAAGGTTGTAACATTGACATCAGTTTGAAGCCCTGCATGGTTAAAGGCTGTTCAAAACAAAACACCAAGTGATGGGCTCATCCGTGTCGCGAAGGCTTGCCGACATCTTTTCTTCTCTAATCCAACTTCCATCCTGCAAATCCGCGATGAGCAAACTGGCAAACCACAATGCTGCAAAGGCAAGTTGAGACGGTGGTGTGCAAGGGGTTGGGTGAGGTGTTGGGAAAGAAAACAATTGGACAAATTCACCTGACCAGCGATTGACAAAAGAGTGAAAAGTGAAAAGTGAGCAAAGACATTGCAACGCAAAGCGCTGAGCCGAGTGAACAAAAGCTGAGAAATTGAAGCGAATACAACTAGCAAACGAGTTAGTGGCATAAACAGCGGCTCGTCCTGTTGGCTAAAAATATCAATTTTGGAAGGCGCAATGGATAGTTCCTCCTCCTTCTTGATTGCCTCACGGCAAAACGACAATAACCACCATGCACTTGCACACGCGTTGAACAAAACATGTTCTGGCTTTCATCGCTGCCTGCTTTGTTTGTCTTCTTCATTCAACGTTCACCAAGGCACAGCATCAAGTTTGATTGAACAACAACAAGCTCTGAGCTCTGGACTTTCTTAAGGTCCCTGTTACTACTAGCGTCCTTGTTACTACTAGTAAGGCGCCTGTTACTAGTAGTAAGGCACCTGTTACTACTAGCGTGGCACCTGTTACTACTATGTGAGCGCACGTACGAACGAGCGAACGCGCGCGCAGCTGTTTACGCTCACAAGGACGAGCGGACGCGTCGGCGGGTGAGACAGCACGCTACGCCTAGCTACGTGCCACTTGAGCCAAAAGTATTGGCCTTGAGCCAAGAGTATTGGCTTGAGCCAAAAACGAGGTGAACTATGTACACCTACGCAGCTCCTACAGCTACACATGCAAGTGAAACAGTAAAAACATGAACCATGGCAAGGCTAGCAGACATCACAGTCGCCCCTCAGATGCTTTTGCGCAACGAGTGAAGGCATCTCTCTACCTCGTCTGCCTTCGCCTTGCCACACGGCGCCGCGAAGCGCAGGCACCGCCGCGGTCGGCGGATCAACCTTCCGCCGATTCACCCTGGCTCTGTTTGCCCGTCACGCGCCTCCGCGACGGCTTCGTCTCCTTCTCCGGACGGTCCTCCCCTCCAAGGATCTCGGAGACGGCCCAGAGCCGCTCGAACTGGTCGGTGTGCGCTCGGAAGACTTCATCCTCCCAAGGCCCGCTGACCAGCAACCCGAGCTCCACGTTCGCCCTGCTACTCGTGGTGTAGTTTGAGCTTCCCACGACCAGGAAGCTTGGTGCTCCTTCTGCGCCCCTGCGACAGAAAGTCTTTGAATGCTGGATGCCCTTGAGGCTCTTGCCAACGGACGCGCCACGGCGATCCCCGGCGTAAGCTTCCGCAATCGAAGATCCTGCGGTCAAACGCACTCGGATCCCTGCCCGGGCCACCTGCAACAGAGATTGCCTCTGAAGCTTTGTCCGCTCACCCACGCTCTGGCCTCGATCAACAAGGAGTCTCGTAACTCCAGGGCGCCTGATGAGACTGTCCACCACGTCGGGCTGATCGAACGTGTACGCAGTCATCATCACTTCTCCAGCGCCGGCCAAGATGTTCAAGATCCGATCCTGGCTCGCTGCGTTCACGAGTAGCTCAACATGAGTCTGAAGGGATGGCTCCGGAAGCAGCTCCGGAGTGGAAGCTTTGCTGTCCTCCAAGGGCAGCGGCTCCGGCCGACCCCCTCGACCCTCCTGGCGATGTAAGGATGGCTCTTTCCCCGCGCTGGTCCGCGAAGAGGCGGAACCAGCCGCGAGACGGTCGCGCGTCTCTTTGGAGCCCACGGGCCTTAGCCACAAGCCCCTTGAAGCGTCCACGGCTGTCCTAAAGCTGCCTTCCCGCGCGCACTGGCCACCGAAGGCCTCTCTACCTTTGGAGGTTCCGCCGGCTCAGACGGAAGCGCGAGCCGCTTCAGCTGCTCTTTAGCTGCCTTGATGCGAGGGCACACACCTTCCTCCACATACTGTCTGTCGGCAAGCGGAGCTTGCCCCTTCTTTAGGTTGACTTGGTGGAAAGCTCCTCGCTTGGACTTGACCGCCCACACTGACCCTCCGTCAGTGAGCTCTGTCAACCGGGCTCCGTATTCAGCAGTGTTGCCGTTCCTGCAACGCTGCCACAGATTCATCATCATCGTGGAAACGAACCAGACCGCCACGATCTGGACCCCCATGCCCACGATGTTCAGCGCGCTCCGCACCTGAGCGCAAGGAAGCACAGGTGGTTGAGCTGCAGCGCCCCATTCCCGTGGAGAGCGTGCAGCCTCCTGTTGCGGGCCTTGTGAGACAAGGCCCACGTGCGCCCGGTCTTCTTGCGCGACCGCTTGCGACAGACCGCGCGAAAGCGGCAAAATGCACGCTTCGCCGCGGAAGGCGTCTTCTTCCTGACCCTGCGCAGCTTTTTGTGCGACTTCTTACGCTTCAAGCCACCCCGCTTGCGCTTGCTACTTCGCACCCCAGCTTCGGCGTGCAAGTCCTCTTCGGTGGCTCCCCCAGCGGCCTCCGCAGGCTCTGGCTGGCTGGGGTCTGGTTGGCGCCTGAGCTCGCCCGAAGCAAATTCATGAGGGCCGTGTCAGCCTTCTCCCAGAGCTCCGCAAGGCTACTCCACGCGACCCTTCGCGTGCTCTCGCTCTCTTCACGTGACCCGGCACACCCGGTACGCCCCTCAGCTCTGCCCAAGCCCCGCTCGGATCGAAACGCGAACTGCGGAAAACACGAACCCAGAACGACGAACTGCAATCGACAACCCCAAAGACTGATCAACCTAGGGAACCTAAGGGACCGTGCCCCAGAGTGAACCAACGCCAGGCACCGCGTCGGGTGGTTGTGATCAGACACCCGCTCATTGTGCTTCGATTCTCCTTTTTCTCAGCTGACGATCCAAGCCCCTTTTGGTTGGACGCCGAGCGCCTCGAGCGCATCTGCGGCAGGTTGTGGAGCGAGAGCCGGGCCAGTCTTCATGGCCTTCTTTATCTCGTCATCGTGCTCAGCATCTGCAGGAACTGCCCGTCGATCACCCTGCCCGTTCGGACCGTGAGATCGTCCACATAGGCGGTCCATTCACGGGCGAACCGCGCCTTTCTGCCGCGGCCCGGGCCAAAGGCTCTGTCAACAACAAAACAGAAATCGTCTGGCCCATTCACAGGACCAAAAGTCAAACAGACTGGCAAGAACTTTCCTGACCGAGCCACGATGGCCAAAACTTCCATGGCCCTCCTCGTGTTCTGGATCTGGTTGAACCCTGTGACAGCATCCACGAAGGAATACCAGATCGATCCGCTGCATTGCGCCAACACGTCTGTAGCCTTCCGGCAGTAATAGGTGCTTCGAAGCACCCTGGCGTTGACTCGTCTGTAGTCAACCACAAGACGCCTTTTCCTATGCTTCTTGTGCGCCGGCGCCTCCTTGGTGGGAAACGGCGGGCTGCCCCAAGCTGAGGAACCCCGAACGAGCTGCCCTCGAGCCACTTCTTCCTCAAGGCGCTCATCCACCCACGCCGCGCTCTCTCCTTTGAGGGAATGCGGTTGGAGGCTAACTGGCGGGCCCGTCGGCACACAGTCATGCGCCACATTCCGCACGGTGGTGCGGGGGCTCCCTTCCAACCAGAAACCAGCGGCCTTTCTGCCTAAGACCTCTTACACGCGGCAAGATCATCCGAGCTCATGCCCGGTCGCCGTTCAGCGGCGTCATCGCCAAAACCCAGGCCTTCGAGCACAGCTTGGCGATACGTCTCCTGTCGGCGCGGGTCTTCCAAGACCGTTTCGCCACTGAGCCGATAGACTTCCAAGTCGGCGTTCACTTCGTCCCATTCGGAGCGGTCAGCGCGACCCTTCCAAAGCGAATCCTTCAAGCTCTTTGTTGAGCGCTTCCCTCTCAGCAGGCGTGAGCTCCCGACTCACGTCTACGTCGGCAGCAGGCAAGGGAACTTCCTTTTCTTCTACGTTGAAAGTAATTTTCCTCTGAACCGGGGCTTAGGATTGAATCAGGGTCTAGACCTGTTGGCTTGAATGCTGGTCTAAGCTGTTGGCTTTATAACAGCTGCTGCATAAATGACTCAGTAACAGAGTGGCTGTTGACTGCGAATTGACTCAGAGCTTAGAGACCTGTTGGCTCAAAGCTTACTATGACTTTAGTTGTTGGCTTGAATAGACGTTCGTCCGCACATATGTCTTACTTAGTTATTAAGCTTCAGATCCTAGGCACTGTCCAGCTTCACTTCCAGTGGCTATTGCGCCGCTGGCCACATTTGGTTACTTGAGCCAGTGAATCAAACACATCACTCGAGCCAAGGGCTGGGGCAGCGTTTATGCGGAGCATTTTAAATGAATACTTTTTTTGCAAATACATAGGTTAGAAAACATATTATGTGTATGTCTATATATCACCAAGCGCAACCGGTCTCCACGCGGAAAAACGTGGCCGGTCATGTGCCAGGCCTCAGACCTAAACACAGCAAAACCCCAAAGAGAACGAGCCAAGGCTCAGACATGCAAATGAAAGCAAACTAAAGGACAGGAATCCTCCAGGAGGCGAGTGTTCTGCTCGCTCCACGAGAGAAAAGACGTGCCAAATGGACAAGGGCACCGTCATCCATGAAAACAGCAGCACCTTGAATCGACCCTGCGGCAAGGTTTTCCCTGCCGCCTTGGCGAGTGCCGCGTTGAGAGTGCCAGGAAAGGCTTGCGCCTCTTCACATTTAGCGAGGAGGCTGATCGCTCTGCGAAGACTGGCATGGATATCAAAGTAAGTGACAAGCTGCGGATCACTCTCGAATTTCCACCCTTGCTGCTGAAACAAAACTGTAAGCTCCGAGATTGAGGTGATGGCTTCAGGATCGAGCTTCCAGCGCAGTGAGCGGAGAAACCCGCATGCACTGTTCCAATCACTTAAACTGCCAGTCCATTTGGATGGCTGTGCACAACCTGTTGGTATTTTCGGTTTCCAAGGAAACTGGCTGACACGAGTGTGCCACGGCCACTGTGGAAACAACCGCTGACAAGCTTCTCTATCAAGGTCAGTCTGCTGAGGGATGTTTGTATCAACATTATAACCAGCGTCTGTCGGAAGCAGTGCATGAAGGCGAGCAAGCCAACGTTGGCGCTGCAAACAGCCTCGATCAGCTTCGTGCTGCAGTTGAACATGCACTGGAGAAAGAGAAGCTGCAAACTCCTTGGCAACAAGGTCTGCTTTGCGGTTCCTTTCGATATGTCGAACCGAAGTGTGGCGTGATTGTGCCATCTGTGCTGAGATAGCTTCAACAGGGAGCTGCTCAAAGCAATGCGCAGGAATCCATTGCACCTCAAATGGATGTGGATGCTGCTGCTTCCGGTGACTAGTGAGGGCAGCCAGAAACCTCCACCAATCTTGGCAGAGCCAGCTGTCATCTGCAATGCCAGTCGCAAAAACTTTGCTAGCATGCTCCACAACACTATTGCAATCACAGAAAATCCGAATACGGTGCACGCCAAGCAAGCATGCTTGAAGGAGGCCCCACAACTCTGCAACATAGGAGTTCAAACAGGGATAGCTCACCAACCCTTTGGCCAACACTTGTAGATCCGCCCCAACAACAGCGAAAGTGGCAGTGGTAATCCAGAATCTCTCACTCCAAAGAACGGACCCATCTGTCCAAAATTCCTCAATGCTGGAGGGGTTATACTCTGGAAAGGTTGTCGGTGCTTTCATAATAACCAGCCGTCGACGCGCCAGGAAAAAGGGTTGTTCAACAATGCCTGCGAGGGCAAAGTTCTGGCCCATCTCATGCAGGAGCGGTTTGCCGAGAACAGCATGGAGAGGCTCGCATTCATAGACCAAGTGGCCCAATGACTCCTTAGCTTCGTGGCAAAACCGACACTGACTGGTGTGAGACCAGCCGGCAGCTGCAAGACGGTCATTGGTAAGTACACATCCCACAACAGTTGATTGAAACCGAAGCTGAATTGGAATTTCATTCAAGTGCTCTTTATGCTGCGCACGCAGCAAGGCGGTGGTACTCCAATGGTTTAGCAACCCTTGTGGTTTATCAAAGTCCTTACGTGTACGGAAGTCGACATGTGCATACGCTGCTTGCCTAGCAAGCTGTGTAAGAAGAGGTCGGATTTCACGAGGTTGGAGATTGTGCAAGGGGAGCCCAGGGGACCCAATGAACGACAACTCAGCACTTGCATTAATGGTTATATGTAATACTTCACATGCAGCACGAACACGAGCCCACAAGGAGTGCGGCAAGGCGTCTGCAGCCTCATATGTGGCATGGAGCAGAGGAGCAAGGTCAGGGCTTCGATGTCAGCAGCGAACAAACTCTTGGATCGTCATTACTGCACAAGCAATGGCAGGGTCAGTGCGGTGAGGTTGACCAAGGATTGCCTGCACAAGCCATTTGGCACGCCATTTAGGTTTCCCGGCCCATAGGGCCCGAATGACTGCACTCTGCATTTGGGACATTTCTCTCTTGGGGATTTGGGAAATGTGAGCCCCAAACGTGAGTCGGGCAATAGCTTTCGATCCAATGAGCAGATTTTTGACATGCATAGGTATGGCCAAGGCGCCAATGTGGTCGATGTCAGCAAGAATGCGCTTGAAACGTGCAGGGTCGAAGTGGTAGGCTTTCCGGTGACTGGTATACATCTGGGTCCCAAGCACCTCAAACTCAAGTTCAATGGGGAACATTGGAAACTTGGCTTTTAAAACCGAACGGCCCTTGGCGTGCGAAGACCACATGGCAGATTTAGTGGGATTGAACTGCTGCCCAACAAGCTGATCCCAAAGTTCAGTGATGCGAATGGCGTCATCAAGAGCCGAGACATTAATGAGCTTACACCACAAATATGAGTCGTCAACAAAGGCACGAGCCGACAGGGAAGGCAAGTGCTCCAACAGATGGTACCAGACTTTGTTGTACATGTTCATAGCGAGAAGTGACAAACTACACCCTTGCGCCACCCCGTTAGGGGCCGTGGTAGCAGTAGGCCGTGCCCACCCTCGATAGGTAAGGTGGCGGTGCAAACCTTGATAAATTTTTAGAAAGAAGTTGACAAAGTGTTTTGGGGCCCCGAACGCAAGCAGCAAGATGGCAACAAAAGCAGGGACAATCCTGTCGAAAGCTTTTGATTTATCAAGCTTAACTCCGATGATGGCCTCAGAAGAGACTTGTGCAACATCAATCTGCAGCCGCACCTCGTTGTAGAGAGAAGCCATATAGCGGTCACGCACACCACCAAGAATCGTGGGTGGGAGGATCTGTCTCTGCCACTCCTGGGTTTGTCTATATCTGCTACCGGTATACGCAAGCAGCAAGGCTGGCATGATAGTGATCAATCTCTTATTAAGGGCAGAGGCAGGACCCTTTTTATTGAGGATACACTGCTTGGCACAGACAAGAGCTTGTGGTAGTGGTTGGTCACTGTGTTCGATAAAAGTGAAAAACCTTGCTATGGGCTCGAAGCAAGCCACAGGAAGGGCTTGAAGCTCGCACGTGCGCCAGCCATCTAAGCCCGGCGCAGCTGCAATCTTGCGGCGCTGAATCGTGTCATACAGCTGTTGGCCCGTGACATCAGGCAAGTCAAGTTGGAAGGACTTATCTTGAGTCTGTGGCCAAACGGTAGCTAGAACCTTGCAAGGGTGTTCACACAGGAGGTTTGCGGAGAAGATCGAATCCCATGCATGGTTGATGTGATCGAGAGCGTGTTCCGGCTGATAAACAATGTGACCTTCATCATCAATGACTAAATTAGGGGGTTCATCTTGCGAGCGATTTTTGAGGTGCTGATAGAGGTAGTGGCAATTGGTTTGGGCCGACTGGGAGATCTTCTGTTTCCATCTCTTGATGCGGCTGAGACGGATTTGAGCATCAAGGAGCTTAGCTGCAGACTCAACCCACTGCTTTGCAATGAAGACATCTGCCAAATTGGGACTGGCAGGGTGTGTCCAACCAAAGGGGGCCTCAAGGTCCTTTAGACTTCGAAAGGCTTTAAGGGCTGTCCGTCGAGTATCAAATTGATCTTGGGGTCCACCAGGATCACGAGAAAGCCGACAAAAGAGCTCGTTGAGACGGCCCCATAATTTGAACAGCAGGGATGACTTTTTGGTGGCCGCACAACCTGTACGATGCTGAGCAGGTGCAATCTTCTTAGCCACAAACACAGGAGCTTGTCCCCTAGTACGCGGTCCGTCACCCCAGACAGCACCTTTTTGAAGGAGTGAATGGATCAAAAAGTCATTGACGACATCCCATTTCCCATCAGAACCAGGGGCTTCATCATAGCGCCGTTCAAACAGATCCCATTGGGGGCTGGTGGCATCATCAGTCTGAGGTTTCCGGAGAGAATCCGCTCGGAATGGGGCACTTTTAAGGTGAACAAAACCAACCAGATCAATAGCCTCCCATTTGAAGACAAACTTGAGTGGTCTGTGTTGTTTACCAATGATCGGAACCACTTCTGCGGATTCAAGGGCAAAGAAGGCAGTTTGATTAAGCAGAATCGCGTCAATTGAGGAGGTGGCATCATCAGCCCCAGAAAATGCACCATCACGCGAGAAGGTGAGGGGACGAGTTGAGTGCCCATCGGAGTCAACACCAGCGATCGGGTCATGCCAATTGTGGAAAGTAACCACATTAGCTATGGAGGGGTAGCTCATTGGGTCGGCTTGCAGATCCCCAGCCAGCACCACAGGAATCTGACCGAACTGTGAAACAAAGGCAAAAACTTGCGAAAACAGGTCATCATTTCGGCTGTGAATGTGGGGGTCTTGTGAAGCCCCGGTAGTTGCGTACACTGAAATTACCAATGCCCGACATCGGGGCCGGACTTGGATCCATGCAGCGTTAAGCCGCTGAGTACGGAAAAGGCCAATATAAAGTCCCGTTTGATCACTAGCTGGGTCAAAGGGTTGGATAAGGGACTCAGAAGCGATGATCGCAGTACCCCCACAAGGAGTAATGGAACCAGTTTTGTGCCACTTAACCGCAAGAGGGTCGCTGGTGGTCAAGCGGAGACCCCGGGATTTAACATCGAGAGAACACGACCGGAGATTGGTTTTACCAATGCGCGTTTCCTGAAGGCAGCAAATATCAGCTGACCATGCTTTCCACCCAGAGTTAGTACGAAATGACCCGATGTTGGCTGACCACAAGGTCATGTTTTCGGGTCCTTCACCTGGAAAGCCTAGGGTGTGATCAAATTCGAGACGAGCGAATGGCAGGCATGCACAAACAGCAACTGTTTTTGCCAGCACAAAATCGCGAGCTGGGAGGTTCCAGCTCAGTTTGCTTTCACACTTGAATTGAAAGTAGAAATTGCTCCGCACATACAAAGGACACAGGTCACACCAAGCTAGCAGGTGCGAAAAGGACGAAAACCAAGCAGCGACAGCGAAAATCCACTGAAGAAACGTTAGCAGGATCAAGGGCCGAAAAGGGGCACATGTCGTCCCCACGAAGTGAGAGCACTTACGTCGAACCGATGAATCCAAAAGGCATGCTCTGAACGAGAATGCAGTCCCCAGGAGAAAGAGTAGAGCAGGGCAGGACCCAAGATGCGACAAGGCGAACCCATTGACGGAAAGAGGAGACAAGACATGGAAGAACCAAAATCCAGAGAGCCCAGAAGTCCAGTGAGGGACAAGGCATCGAAAGCAAAATCCAAGCATCACAGGAACCCACCCTGCATGTGGGCGTCAGGACCCCTTATGCTGTTTCGGAGGCGGCGTCTCGCCACTGGCTTCCCGCGCACGCGGGTTGGTGTTCGCGAGCAGCTGGCGCAGAGCATCACTGATACTGTCAAACTTGGAGTCGACCTTACCCTCAAAGTGGGTTTGTCGTTGCTCGAGGCGATCGAATCTGGCCTCAAGAGAATCAATCCTGGTGCTTTCAGCTGATGGCTTACTGGGCAGAGGGCCAGTAGTCCAGGGTGCAGCTTCTGTCTTCTTCCTGGTCTTGGCAGAGTTTTTCCCACTCCCTTTTCCAGAGCCTTTGAGAGCACCAGGGTGTTCAAGCAGCTGGATGATGATCTGGTGGACATGGCCATTGATCTCAATGGAGAACTGTGTAACAGAAAACTCCTTTTCAGTGGCAACAATCCAAGTATGCACGCCAGCATTGCGGAATGTGCGCAAGGGAAGCACCGCAGTGCCAGTGGAGTCAAGCGTCGACTGGACAATGTTTGCCGCATCCGTGCCGGCCGGCCGGCCAGCCCGCCAGCTCGTAGGAAAGGCGTGGCACGACATGCCGATTGGCATCAACGATGCGCCCGTCAGCAGCTAACAAAGTCTTCCTGGCTTCAACAATCTTGGCTGTCCATACTCTGGGTGCAAGACCTCTGCGTGCCAGGATGATTCCAGCTTGTCCCGGTGCATCTTTCAGGGCAATGCGCATGCTGTGGAGCTCAGAGGAGGACGGGGCCCAAAAGCGAGGCAGTACAGATGTATCGGTAGAGAACTGACCACGCTCCAGAAAGTCCCTGACCAGGAGGAGAGACTGCCCACTTGCCTCCAGAAGTGGACTCCTCAGCGGCTGCGGTGCCTTGATGATACATTGCAAAATGCTGTCCCCTTTCGTAGCTCCAGGATGCTGTGTGACTCTGAACCCATACAGAACCGTGGAGGTGTCAATGGTGACAATCTGAGTGACCATGTCACGAAAAGCAGCAATGGGGCTGTCGCGGATCTTGTCAAAATCAGCCTTCATGCATAAGCCAGAGTCCACCTCAAGGACAAGCTCACACATAGCCGCTGTCGTGATTTTGCACTTCGGCTCCGGGAGCTTAAAGGTGCATTTGCCCTGAATGACGAGAAGGTGCACCAGTCTTTTGTAGGTGATCTTCGCAACCTCATCAATCATGGCGACTTCGAAGGGACCCTCAAGCTTGTTCGCAAGATGCGGCAAGTGCATGTGGTCTGTGACTGGTAGTAGCAGAGCTAGATCTTGTTTGCCTGCTTGCTTTGCTGCTTCAGAGATGAACGATTTGGTAAGAAGGACAATGCCACCCCGGTTGGGAGCAAGTTGTAGTCGATGAGTTTGCTGTAGTGCCCTTCCATCTGTGCCCAAGAAGGGAACTTCAGGTTGAATGCGCAAATCTTCCCACTTGCATTGGTTGGGCCGTGATGCTTTCTGGTTCCAAGGGTCATTGACCCACACCGGGTCAACTCCTTTGGCGGCAGCCGCAGAGGCAGCCGGCCGGCCTGTAGATGGCGGCCCAGCAGCACCAGTGGATTGAGCAGGATCACGTGGTGACTGCATAGCAACATCAATGGCACCTGCTGCAAGGACATGGTCTGGAAACCGATTGGTCTTGACGCGGAGCAAGAACCAGTCACGGATGTTTGCTGCGAAGATGACAAAATCAGGAAGGCCTTCGGCCCTCATCCAGGTACTTCTGGCTTCATGCCTAACACGGTCAACAAGTCTGCCACGGCACCCTTGCGAAAGCAGCTGGTCATGCACATCGAGAGGAGGCGGTGCGTGGAGCCCAAGCCGGTAGAAGATATTGGCAAGCAGATAGTAACCACAGAGGTCCCGCGGCATAGTTTGGTCCACGAAGTCAATTGCAATGCTGGAGCGGTCCAATCCAACATCCTCCATGAGAAGCTGAATGAGAGGGACATAGATTCCTCGCTGTTGAATGGGAACTGAGGCGATGAATCTTGAGCGGTCGCCTTGCTTGTAGCGCTCAAACTGCAGCCAGTGGTTGTTGTGGATCACAAACCAGATGATATGTGTGTGGCTACCATACTCAGGCAATAGGTTGTTGGGGTAATCCAAAGACCGAGTGGTGAGATTCCACACAGCTGGCGCACAAAAGAGAGTGCCAGGCTGAATAATGCGGGCGGCATCAAGAGAGAAATCCATCTCATCTGTGGCCATCCATCCACTGTAGCGCAGCATGTGTTGCAGTCTGGCTTCAATCCGGCGGTTGGCAAGCTCCTCAGAGGTCAAAGGCGGAGCTGCCGCTGCAGAGGACAAAGGTCGCAGCCGTACCGGGAAGGCCGCAACAAGAGGTTTCTGCGGAACAGGATCCTGCTGGGTCTCTCGCCTTGCCAGGAAGATGAGGAATTTCTTCCGCAATTTCGTGGCCAACTCAATCAATGGAGGAAGTGCCATGTATAGGTTCTCCAATCTTCGAGCGAGCACTCAAGGGTGAGGTTGATAATATCCCGGTAATGATCAGCAACACCATGGAAGGCCTCATCCTGGAATTGGTCATCAATGTCAAACCACATAACCCATCTTTGCACCAGCCTCCATCCGCACAGGTGCGGAAGATGTTGGTCATGGACGCTCGATGTTGTAAGACGATGCGGGGTAAAATCGAGCAGCCTGGCAATCACAAGGGTCGCTGCCGTGTGGAGGTGGATGGGCATTTGCACAAAGGTCAGGTGCGCAGAGTCCCCACGTCTGTGGATCTCAATAGCCGCCCAATGGTCATCAATGAGTACACAGATCACATTAATGGTGTTATTGAACAGCACAATCTCGCCAAAAGGAGACAAGGTGAATTCACCATCACGGTGGTTCCAGTACACCGGGGCTGTAAATCTTGCCTGATCTTGCATGAACATGATGTTCTGTGTAATGCTCCACAACTCATCAGCAGCAATCCACCCATGAGTAATGCACATGTACTCAGTACGAGCTTGGAAGTCAGCTCCTGCATCAAGGGTGGGAGTAGCACCAGAAGCAAGGTGGTGGCCGCCAACTCTGATCTGATCGGAGCGTGCAAGGTGTAGCAACGTGCCATTCTGTAGTGGTCCTGTGTGTTGCACTGCAGGGATACCATTGATCTGGTGGACAGAGTACAAATGGCTGCCAACAGTGAAGGTAAGCAAACGATTCGGCTCAGAGTGCAGGGACACATGCACCACTGACAAATGACCTGGAAGCACAACCGCGACCGCGATTTGGAGCGGGTCATCCGAGGGCTTGAAGATGTGGACGAATCTGGAAGCATTTGCCTTGGGATGGCAGGCTTCAAAAGTCGACGTGATAGCCAAAGACTCACCAGCCACAAGGTGTTGCCGTAGAAGAGGTAGGAAATGCTCAACCTGAGGCACCGAAGTGAGGCACGAGACAGCTCCTGGTAGCTGATGGTGCACAATGTGTAACATGAGGCCAACTTGGTCATGGTCAAGACCTGCAGCTTTGATGCACTGAAGTAGTGAGCCAAAGTAGCCAACGTCACAGAAGTCAATAAACTTGTCTGGCACAGGCAATTCAATGATAGCCTCCTCAGCTTGGCCGACTTCAAGTGTAGGTGAGATCCCACTCGAGGTAGTGTTGACTTGAGGAACGCTTTGAGGATGAAGCCGGAAGGAGAAGTCCCCCACATGGTGACCACACATAAGCAGCTGCCAATGGTCATGGATGGCATTAAGCTCCTGGACTGAAGCAGCAAGAGGCCTTTCACATAGATGACACTTAATCTTGCACTGCTCAAGGAGACTCGAAGGCGCTGCAATGAACCTAAGGAGCACATCACGAAGGACTGCCTTGGTAGTGGTCTTGGCAAGGTGCACCTCCTCCTCAGCCTCAAGGCGAAAGCAAACTTGCCATTCACCTGGAAGATCTTGGATGACCTTAGCTGACAGCCACTGACGAAGCTGGCCGAACGGACACAGGTAGACAAACGGACCATGTTCGAAGAGAGCAGCATTGCAGGCAGTGAGCCGATGCTCCCAGGCTTGACGCATGATGGCGATGGGATCAACCACTTCTGGCAGGACAGTCCAACACAGAGACAAATGATGCTCTGGGGGACCGTGATGGCATTACCAATGACCTTAAAGCGAGTGACAGCTTGCTGGGCATGACAATGCAGGACATGGCACCGAAGAGTGAACAGAAATGAGCAGGATCGAAAAATGCGAAACATCATGTTGTGGATCTGGCCTCAAGCGTGCTCGTTTGGCTGGGGGAAGCAAGGCAGGATCATTATAGATCTTAGCCTCTGATGCACTAAGGGAGACCTGGTGCTTCCACACGGATGGCAAGGTGAACTGATAGCACTCATCGTTCCAAGCTAAACGTGGTGTGATAGAGCAAGGAAGTTCAAAGCCGAGTGGTTGGGCAGGAATGTCAAAACGAATCCAAATGCAGAGCCAGCGAGTTCGGTGATGGTGACTCAACTCATGAAACGGCATGACCTGTGTCCAAAGGGTCTTGTACCCAAAAACCGAAGCTACATGCTGTACAATTGGAAAGTGACAATGCTTCCGGATCTCATCTGCGCATTCAGCGAAGGCCAAAATAGGCTGCAGCACAAAAATCTGTTTGAGCCCTTCAATAAAGCTCCAACCATTGGTCTCTGAAAGACCACCAGCTTTGCCACCACGTGACCATGTCTGACATGGCGGGGATAAAGTGCACAAAAGGTTGAGCTGCGATCGATGAACGTGGGGAATGGTTTGGTCAGCAATGTCCCCAATGACCCCCAGCTTAGAAGTCGGACTCCATGGCGCCAAGGGGTCCAGCGGGCACTTGACAACCTTCATTTGATTCTGAGTGGCACATACTCCCATCGTCACATCATCGTTGTCGATGAAGATCTGCCTACCGGGCAGAAACCCAATACCGGCATTGGGGATCCACTCCACAGCCTGATGCCAGCCGCAAAACGAGCCACTGAACATATGTGTGCAGTCCCAGGCGAAGGTAGCATCGAACTCTGGTCGAAAGTGCAGCGAACACTGCTCATTGAATTTGAAGATCGGAATCTTGGACTCAGGGTGAAGCGGTCCAACACACATCAGGTGAACCCCTGCAGCAACCGAGATGGAGCGCGAGCTCAGGTTTGGGACATGAACCCATACCTTCGATGGAACGTTTGACGACTTTTCGAAACCACGCCCAGGAAGAAAGGCGAAAGGTGCCAGCTCTATACCATCATGTCCACATTGGATGGCTTCACCAGCGATGCAAACACTGCCCCCAACCAGGAGGGGAAAGGGAGCAGAGTGCACCTCCAGTAGCAACGAACGGAGCCTGCGGTGGTTGTCACCGGCCAGAGCCTGGTCCACCAGTGACAGCATGTCGGCTTCAGCCATGGCGCAGAAACCACGAGGAATCACGAAGGCCAAAGGTCACAGTGGCGTAGGGAGCCAGGCAGTGACCTGGCCTCGTGGACGCTGGTCGACACTCGCGTGTCCAGCCAGCCCGGGGCACCCTGATTGCCCGAGCCTGAGGGCGTTTGGGCCCAGCGGCTGTGTATGTCTATATATATATATTTTTTTTAAACTTCTTCAAATATTTCTTTGTTATTCGCAGTCTTCTTGTCGCTGGGCCCAATCACCTTTGTTAGCCACACCACCTCCAACTGGTGGCATCAATGATCTTCAAAGAGAAGGCAATGACTCAGACGTTGGCTTGCACCAGGGACCAGCAGGGGGCATCATAGTAATTTCAATTGTGCTGCGCAATACGCATTGTGCTACAGAACCGTTAAAAATTTGCAGTTACTTCGTTGCACCGGTTTCCTTTACCAATGGCACTTTGTGGGGCGAATGGCGCGTTGTGGGTGCAAGAATCCCTTGTCATATTAATACGTACGTAAGTGGAGCTATAAATCATTGTTTGCGGGCGTCGTTGGCATGCTTCTTCACACTGCGCTTGCCTGCGACACTTTTGCTGTTCGCTGACTAGTTAGCGGCGCACAACCTGTAAGCCGGTAAGCAAGTCGCACACATTGCGTTGATACATCTACATGGGTCCAGCGCAATCAGTGAAAAACGCTGTCAACCATTGGATCAGCGAATGCGATGTCGTGCTTCATTGCGTTCGATGCGTGCGTCATAATGCTTTGAAAGAGTTTGTAGGTAGCGGGTGGATATGCATGTTCAGTTGAACTCTTTCAATATGCTGTGTTGTGCATTCTTCAAAACGAACATCATCGCACGTATGTACATACTTGTCAATCATGTCAAAGAACATCACAGAACGTTGCATGCAGGAATGCAAAACGCAAACAGTCCAAATACACAAACACATACACAAAACACACAAACATATTATACACAAACAACCCAACAAACAGACAAACAAACAAACAAACGCACAGGTACAAACATCAATGCAACTATACAAACTGACATTACTTGCAGATCAGATGCTACATAAATACTCACATACATACAAAGATACATACGTACGTACCTGCACACCTAAATGAACACAATCATACATACGCACATGCTTCACACGTACAAACCTACATACTTACAAACAGTGAACATACACATATGTGCTTCATGCATCCTACTCGGCCACGGCCATTCATTCCTATGTACACCTCTTCGACCAAACCCCCATGTCCACATTCTGCAATTTTCCAACACACAAACATACATACCTAAACATTACAGAACACGCCCAGCACAAATGCTCGCAGCTACATGCCAAAGCACAAAAACACAAAAACAAACAATCAATGCCAGCAACCAAACCCGCAAACAGCATCTGCCAAACACTGGCACCATCATCATTGTCGACTGCCCCGGCTCTTGTGAGCTACTGTGGTGGAAATCAATCGAAAAGAAAAACAATCTAAGCAAGTTAGAGTAACTACCATGTAACGACTGAACAGCGTCATGTTCGTCTACGTGTCCAATGAACGCTGAAGTGTTGAGAAAAATGAACCTCAAACTTGAAGTCATTGTTCAAATTATCAAACCTGTTTTCGGGTGCCCACGCACGAACCTAAACACAGTGCACGCGAAAATGACAACTGTCAAGAAGATAGATACATGTCAATGAACATCAAGGACCAACTTGGCCAATCATTGGCCAAGGGTGATGCAACTTTTTGGCTGCGAAGTTCAGCTGTACGCATCACCGACTCAAGCCTACCGAATGGATCCATGGGAATCTTTGACTCTGAGGTGGATCTACTCAACGTCTTCGGGAATGGCAAGAGGAGGGTCTTCTTCGCCTACCTCCTCTTCCTCTCCCTCCTGAGTCAACTCAACATCACCTTTCTCTGCCACCGGTGCTTCGCTAACTTCAGAAGCACCCGCCGCCCCCGTTGCACTCGGCTCAGCGGGCGGCTCAGTCGGCTCACCACCTCGCGATCTCTTCATGGGGTTGGTGAGGGTTAATGGGTTGGGGGTTATGGTAATTGGTTATACGCTAAGTTCATGCGCATGGTATTACAATAATATAGTAAAATGAAATGATTCCAACATGTTTTATTATTACGTTCATGTCAGGGCTCCTGGACTGAGGGTTGTTTAGTTTTCCCCCGTCTGATCTTAGGGACTTGCAACAAAAGCTTTAAACCAGAAAGGTTGGAAGACTTGCCCCGAAACCATGGCCTCCATTGGCTGCCAGCCACTTGCTCTTCAACTCGCCCTGGAACCAGTCAGAAACTTCCAATGCAATTGGAAAACGAAGCGAAAGTTTGAAACAAAGTTCCAAGTGAAATTTGCAGCCTACTTCAATGAGGGCAGCACCACCAACTCCTTCACAAAGGTTACCGTTGAACCATCGAGCAATTTCTGGTACCCGATATCCTTAACAGTCAATTTCAATCATGACTGAAAACCATTTATTGAGCGCGAGTTGAAAACAGAAGTGGACAGCCACGCTGACAAAATGTCACGACGCGTAGCTACAAAAAACTCATATCTGAGACCCAAGCCGCCATCTCCTTGCTCTTTTCCATGGGAATCTTGGGTCCACCAACCTGCTACTCCGCAGCCACATTCAAGAAACAATACCACTATCTAACAAGACCACGACCTTGCTAAGTATGAGAAATAAGCCATGCCACAGAGAAGACTTGCTTCCCATCAACTTTCACTGCCCAGGTGTTCAAAGCACGATATGGAAAAGGCTTGGAAATCTTGGCATCTTCACCAGCTCCTCAGTCGTCTTGAAGCCAATCATATTTGACTGTATGAAATGAGAACCCAAGATGGGAAGCAAGCCACTGGGAAATCTTTGTTGGGGATGACTCTCGCATCACAATTTGGTTGTAAGATTGTAAGAAGTTGAACTGCAAAACTAAGCCCAAATCCTGCAGCAGCTGCCTCCATGGCGGCAGCTGGGCGTTTCAGGGTTCCTTTTCTCGGCTTGGCTGCTGGTTTCTTTTTTACCTCCACCTCACCCTCTGGTTCCGCACCAGGACCGTCTGGTTCTTCAGGTTCAATGTTCGTGTCTGGCTCCTCCTCAGAGCTGTTTGCCTTTGGCTTTGCTTTTGCTTTTGACTTTGACGTGGCTTTCAACTTCGGCAGCACCTTCTGTTTAGGTGTGGCCTTTGGTTTCGGTTTCGCTGCGGCTTCCTGTGTTCTTCCCTGACAATTGGAAGCAGATCAAGTGATATCAACTACACATTTAAACTATACTGGTTTCTGGCATGGTCATAAAAGTACCAGCCTCGTGAATGTCCTCTGGCTCACTTCCACTCAGCTCTGTCACTGCTTTTGGGAGAACTCCAACCATTTTCCACTCGCCGAGCAGAAAGGGACAACCCGACTTCTGATGTTCACTTTGAAATCGGTGGCTGCGTCGCATGAAAACGAAAAAGCGGCGCCGGCGCATTCAGCAAGAGAGGAGTAAGTAAACCGCGGATGTCAGGCAGGGATGTCGACTGTTTTCTTGGCAATCCCATGTCGTGTCCAAAGTCGGAACTGCCAGCTATCATAACACACATGAAGCCTTGACATGGCTCCAAACGCGGAAGTGTGAATGGCATATCAGAAAAACCTGATGCCCCGTAGGCCGAACTGAACCCAAGCCGGCAATTAGTCAAACATTTCTGAGCAAAAACAAGTACCAGCGCAAATAGTCTGGTTACAATGAAGATCAACCAACAAAACTTATGGCAATCTCCATCACACTGGATACGCTCGGCTGCGCTCAGCTTTTCAATATCTGGTAACGTTCTGGAAAACCTCTTTCTCAGGTGAGCTTGGTGTAAGTCTGAGGCGGCAAACGGATCTGGCAGGTCAAAAAGACCTTCGGCTTCACTGGAGCGATCTTTGGCACTGAGCTCCCGGTCAACACGGACACCTGCAAAGCAAATTTCAAGAAGTCAGAAACAACAAAAATCGCTCACATCAAGAAAAGAAACAAGAAGACATCAAACAACTGCAACAACTTCAATGCAAATGTCAATCACACCTCCCAAACCAAAGCCAATCTGGGGTTCGACTGCTGCACTGGGACTTTAGTGCATTGGCCAACATACACAGCCCCAAGCGTGGCAGCGCGATGGTTCTCGTGATCAAAGCTGCTTGCAACTGGGTTTGGTTTGAAACAAGCTGTCTTGCTTGAGTTCACTGGGCCAATCTCAAAGCGGAACGAGAGCGGCGGGGCATCAGTCTGAGACTGGCCTTCCTGAGCGGCACAGAACGCCAGACTAGAGAAAAAATAATTGTGCAAATAACTGTTCATGGCATGGCTGAGAACTGGCTTTCTTGAATCTTAACGGCTCAACACCCAGCTAACTACCCAGCTAATTACTGAGCAAAATCAAGTCGCTTCAGGGGCCCTCATCTTGGGTTTCATGTCATGATCCTCCAACTGAACCTCGCCCAACCCATCCTCACGGGCGAGTTGGCACACGTACTGGCACACCATCATGAGCTTTTTGTTGTGGGACACCAAGGGTGTGTCACTCTCAAGCCGCCAAGGGATCGAATTCACTTCCCGCTCGCCCAAGCCTTGGCCACGTCAACCATCATAGCAACCCACACATCGACTAAATTATTGAGAACAACGCAGCACAGCCCAGCGCTGCTGCCACGGCACCTTTGACAATCTTGGATTCAAAAGCACCTGTGAAAAATCCGAACAACTCACCAGCCGGGTAAACGATCTCCGTGTTCTCCAGGTTGCCCAGGTAAATGTCAAGCTCTTTGCTTATAAGGATGCTCGGTTTCCCACTCTTCCCCTGGCAAAATGCAAGCCTGCCAAGTTGCTGATTGAACACCTACGACCCTCTCTATGTGAACCACGGGGAACGGTTTGGCAAACGGTGGCAAATTGGCTGGTGTAAAATGAAGCAAAGAAATCCAAGCGTTGGATTTAGTCCCTGGGCCTCTGAACATCGAAGCCCACAGCAGAGATATGAGCCGCACTGATTTCGCGAGTGAGGGCAGCAGTGGAGACCCCTCCGCATCCGCAGACACCTTCCGCCCCCCAGGCCGCTGAGTGAGATGCAGCGCATGCACATGGTATCTGAGCCCTCGGCGTTCTATCGCCAGCATCATGGAGTAGTTCGGCGTGCGAGAAAGTGTCCCTACTTCCACCATACTGGCACCGAGATCAGGGTGGCATGGGATTCGCCAGAGCCACCTAATTATCTCATGGAAGAGGATTTCACCGACGACTATGAGGCAGGCATCTCTTCCGCCGTCAAGAAGGCCACGATTCGGGAGCTCGTGAAGGAAGGGTTCATTGATGCCCCCACTGAAGACGAGCCCGTGACCGAGACCACGTTGCGCGCAACATCGCCCAGTCCCAAGAGTGACCGGCACAAGGTGATGGAATTGTTTTCGCCGCCGCGAGTGACGGCAGTCATCGATCAACACCATTGGAAGATTGTGTCCTCCTCTCCCCCGGCATATGACTTGGAGACCGGCTGGGACTTCTTCAATGTGGAGGACCGGAAGCTCTTCTGGGATCGCTATGAGGCGGACCCCGGCTTGGTTTTGATGACGCCGGAGTGCAGGCCCTTCTGCGCTATGATGAACGTGAACTGGGAGCGCATGGACGAGGAGGAGGCGAGGCGCATCTAGACCGCAGGGCTCGCGATGCTTCAGTTCTGCGTGCAGGTGGCCGAGGCACAGCTGGAAAAGGGAAAGGGCTTCCTCATCGAGCAGCCGCATCGTGCCTCGTCTTGGAACACGCGCTCCGTTCAGTGGCTGGCCTCACAGGAGCGTGTCCTACATCTGTTCTTCGACCAGTGCCTGCTGGGTCTTCGAGTTGCAGCAGCGACTGGTGAGTTGTCGCGCAAGAGGACTGGTTTCTTGACCAGTCCCAACGAGATGGCTCAACATCAGTGCGAGGGTCGGCATTATCACGCAACGTTGGAAGGAGGACTACCTCATCTAGCTCAAGTCTGGCCTCACGACCTCATCATGGCGGTGATCAATGGCATTCAGCAGCAGCTTGAATGGTGCGGAGTCGCTGATGTGGGGAGCCGCAGCGATGAAGAATCGGAGGAGGAGCAGGACACCCGACTCTCTGGTGTCGAGGCTGAAAAGGAGATTACGGCCCAGCAGAAGGAGATGATTCGTCGGTTGCGTCACAACATGGGCCATTTGCCGACGGACCGCATGGTGATCATGCTCAAGGCGGCGAAAGCTCAACCACAAGTCATTCGATATGTGCGGGACAAGTTCAATTGCGAGACTTGCGTGAGACAAAGGAGACAGGTGCAACGTCGACATGCCGCCTTCCCCAGGACGTTCGAATTCAGCCAGATTGTCGGCGCCGACGCGTTCTTCATCGAGTGGGAGGGCCGCGGCATTCCTTTCCTCAACCTGGTCGATCACGGAACGAATGGTGCTCTTCTACATCTGCTGAAGAGCGGGATGCTGAAGATTGACAAGGAGGAGGCAGAGCTGCTCCGACGCAAGACTACCGACGGCGCTAGATCGCACTCCCGACGAAGCAGTGAACGTCTCCTCGAAAGCGAGGACGCGGAGTACTATTTAACTATCATCTCCAATCTGATTTGGGGATAGGGCTGCCAACAAAAAGTTGGTGGAGCTGTCAGCTGATAGCACCACCTTAACCACGTTTTGGCAGCCGGGTAGCGCGTGACCCCGCAGCCCACTTGTGGCGCAAAAGGGACGCTCAGCTGTCGTTGGTTTGCACCCCCCCTAGGCAGTTTGTCACTTGTTTTTTTGAAGAGCTGTCAAAGCTTGGACGAAGCGACTTCCAAATAAATGTTGTCCAAGTTGAGATACAACGATAATAGTTGTGACGCCGGACTTGCTCAAAGTGCCAAAGTAATGCCGAGTAAAGATCTTTCAAGCCCAGTAGATTCTAGCTCCACTGCAGGATGCGAGAAGGCAAGTATAATGAATTTTACCAAAAATAAAGCTAACGTACAGCCACACCTGTCAATCTATCAAACGTACGTTTTCACAAGAAATGCGATCAGCGGTAGCAGTACCAATAACAGTCATACGTGACAAACACCTGTCATCAATATGATAAAATAAACCCATTGCCAAACGCATGATATCCAATCGTGTTCTATATGACCCGTTATTCTTTCCATACGATCCTTACTTCAGACTTCCAACTGGTGCCCCTAGGCGCCCAAAGATGAAGCCGCGCTACAGAAGGGTCTGCCCCTACGCCTCAGACGGCGGTGCAGACGCTATTGCCACTAGTGCCTCGGGATGATTTCTAATTTGACAGCTGCAACCATAGGAATGAACAAAAATGGGGTTGTAACCAGCAACGATGGGGATTTGATCCACTGTCATGGTTGGGGGTTTCCAGCGTTGTTTGTTGTCCCTATTGGGGATGATGATTGTTATATTTGCTGACTAATGTTTTTCAGCGGTGTTGGTAGGTTCAGCCAACAATGGGCAACAATTTTGTTGGTGGTTTCAACCGCAACAAGCGACTAACGGGCGTTCAACAATAATTATCTGTCCTCAATACCACTGACTGTAAACAATAATTGTTAGTGCTTGAGTCACTGATTCGTGGTTTTACCCACTGTTCAGGTTGTGACTACAAATGATATCGGTGTAAGAGCGAGAATGGGGGCATAACCAGCGATAGTCATATGACTGACTAGAATGGTTGCTTGGTGGTTTCAGATATGTTTTTCCCAATATCGGGGATGATGATCGTCTTGACTAATTTTTCAGGGGGATTCAAGCCACCACCCCCTAATGGCTTCCCACCATTTAATGCCTTTTGTTTGCTGGGTGTACCCACTTGTCAACCAGATTGCCGCTAGACATCATGTGGCGCGGGGTGATTTACAAGGCGGTATGTCAGAGATTTATTGTTTATATGCTATTTTCTGATATGTTTGCGAGTTAATGGGTAAGTGTATACGTCCCTACCATTGAGTTCTTCTCTCTACAATTTATCGTCGCAAAGTAGAACGATCCCTCCAGGGATCTGTGCGTTTACATCCAATCTATACTATTTGTTCCGTAATGTCTCCAATTAGGTGTATGTCCAAATGTACGGGCACCAACACCAAGTGTATAGTTCTCCCCCACTGAAGAGATGAATGTGATGTTTAAACTAAGACTTCACTGTCTGATAGATCCAGACAAACCTTCAGCTTTGGTCTGTACTTAGGCGCGAAAAAGGCTACCCTCAAGACAGGACAGAGTCAGGTCGTAAGGGTCTTTCAACCCTGGTCAACCGCAAGCTGAGAAAGCCTCAGCCTCGAATTTTCACGAAGTGAGCTTTGAATTAAGTACCGTTGATATGAATGGATGGTTGTCAACCCATACTAGGGCCACCCCATGCATTGATTTGTTAGTGAAAATTGTCATGTAATGCTGTTCTGACAAGCCCTGTAACCGTCAGAAGTGTCAAATTATTGTCATCCATAGCACGAATGATCAGTGGTTGCTGCTAGTCATTTGTAGTCACGATTCTTAACTGTCAAGCAGCAGTCATCAATGATCACTTTATTTCACTTTATTGTGACGCGCACCGGCAGTGACAACGGCCGGAGCGCTCCATCCTCGCCTGCTATGCGCGCAGGGCATCCATGGTGAAACCAGCAAGGCTCACTTGTTTGAGCGCAGATTGGGACTTCCCTTGTCTCCCCAACTCAGCCATGATTTGCTGATCGATGGCTTGGAGTCTACTAGGGTCCCATGGAAGACGGTAACACATCAACCAACCAGCAATCTGTCAGGTCTTTTCACACCACTAACCACAACATAACCATGATACTTCCAATACGCACGAAGCAAACCAAGGAAAGTGACAATTCTACAACCCCACAACTTGTCTGCTTCCATGGGCAGCTCTGCCTTGCTTGCATACCACTTTTTATGGTACACATACGGGCCTTCATGACCAGTGGAACCAGTGAAATCAGCAAACAACTGAAACCACTTTCAATAAACGGACACACAATCTGGGTCCACCACCCATGAATCGCGGAGACATTTGCCTCACCATAACGTGCCACCATTTTGGATGACCTTTCCCAGCTCAGAACACGTGGTTGATTGTACTCAATTCTTGACGACCCCTGCACCTCTGGTGTCGGACGAGGCTTCCCCGGGTCTTGAGCCGCCACTTTCCAAGCAATCCTCAACGCAACTTGCCAGACCAAACCCAGAAGCCGCTGATGTTTCTGACACGCAGCATCCATAGCCTGCCATGATTTCCAGAATGTTTCGGATCGTCTGAAATTGATGTTCCCTGCAGCTTGATCAACCAGCTGAATGTTTCTAAGGTAGGCCCACTGCTGGAGCCCTGACTCTGCACGCACCGTGGGAGACCACCTTAGAGATTTCAATCTGTCCATCACTTGCGTCTTGCAGCCAATGATGTACCTGTAGCCACAAATCAGCATGCGCAGCATTGGCTTTACTGAGCCACCCTGTAAAAGATGACGCAGCCGCCGCACCACCACTTGACAGCCTGACCATAAATGAACACGCCTGCTTCTAGCAACCGCCCACTTAATGGCTTTGACTGCTGCAGTGATTTCTGCTCTTAGGGATGTCTGGACTAACCCCGAAACCCAACCCCCACATAAGATCTCTGAATCCAACGTGGTGTGTTCAGTTCCTGCTAAACACACTGCCCATGCTGCAAAACGGCGGGTGGGATCTCGTGGAAATGCACATGTGCCATCCAGAAACAAATGGAGGATCTCCTTGCTTGACGGCTGGACCTCCCGTTGAATACCTACTGGTTCGGATGCACACGGATGCTGAAGGGTTCGGAAGTGAGCCTCAACTTCGGCCGGTTGGAGGTGCCACCCATGAAGGCGAGCACAAGCTGGCAGGGCATTGATCTCTGCCATGTCTGCACTTGGGATATCTTTGCGGCACTCTTCGAAGTGCTGGCACTGCCACATACGGTGCTCGAACCCATCCTTGGCTTGGCAATATTTGCACTGACCGGTGACTCCAGGCTGAAACTTTGCCCGGGCTCTCTGAGTGAAAATGGTTCCATCTAACATGCATCGGATGAACACTTGGTCGGATGCACCATATGCACGAAGGGCCGTCTGCACTGCGGCAATGTCTGCTTGCTCGATGTGGACTTCCTTGGATGAGTTCCTGGATGGGGATAGCTGCAAGGCTGAAGCTACCAACTTTGTCAGTGATGAGACCTGCTGGAGAGATCTCCCATCCCAGTCGTTGGATTCGTTCCCACAATGCAGCCACGGGTCCATTTTGTGGGAGCTCACCGGATGCATCTGCAAACAAGCCTAACACTGCCTCCAGGGCTCCTGGATCACGATACTCGCGGGTATCCCGGAATGTCTGTATGATTGCCCAGGCCTCTGGGTCATTCTGCAAATCTTGAGTAGCCAAATGCAACACTGGATTTGAGCCGACACGGTTGGCCCGCAACCCTTTCATAGCTCCGGTCCTCAAGGAACGGTAGTGTTGAGTACCCACTGGCACCACGGACACTGCATAGAGGGCTCGAGGCCATGCCAATGTTTTGAGAGCCAACAGCTTAAGCTTGTACGGGCTCAGACATGCTCTCAAATTGGACCACACCGATTGCATGGTGCGGATGCGCTGCAACAAAGTGCCATTGCTGTACCTACGGCAGTAGTTTTGATGTGCACCTAGTGATCTGGCACCTGGACGGGGCCGTCACGGAACTCTGCTCGAGCAGCGGCATCTAAGCTCCATGCGAATGTTTTGGTGATGTCAAGGTCTAGGTCTGTGATGCTCACGAACTGCTGCACTGCAGCCCACAAGGGACCAAGTTGGGACGGATGCCCAAACTGCACATTCCAATCATCAACAAACGTTTCAAGGACATATGTCTGATCCACCGCCTTTAGCCACAAATCTAACATCCAGTCCACTATTAGCGTGCTGAAAACTGAAAGCCCACACCCTTCTGGAAAACCACAGTTGGACCACTGTGGGGGCCCGAGCGAGCTACGGACACGAAATCGCCTCCCCGGATGAGCAACGAATGATTGCCACGTACATAACATGTCTCGTGGGAACCCCATTTGCAACAATGCAGCCCACAGTGGGAGGCGAGGAAGGCTGTTGAATGCCTTCCGAAGATCAAGCACGATTCCATGGATTTGGACCCCACTGGCATTGAGGTGCTTGGAATGCGATGGTTGCTTACTTGGAAAATTGATGGGGAAAAATATCGCGACACTGGCGGAAGAAAGGCGAAAGCGCGTGCCATCATTTTGGGGTACCATGATCCGTCATATCAGTATCGGGAAACTTCCGCCCCAACTCCCAGTCGTGCCGGGCGCCAGTTATTTTTCCAGATGCGTAGTTGGAAACGGTTTCGTGTGAGCAAAGGGTTCTGGAGCCTTCCTGCAAGGCTCAGACCTTGAAGAAACCATGTGGTGTCGACCACTCCCAGAGATATGTACGGCTATGGGAATCGATGTGGGAACCCCCATGGTGATGAAAAAGGCTGCCTACGGTTTGGTTCAAGCTCCCCTTCAATGGTATCGAAGTGTTTGTAGTTTTATGCAGTCTATTGGTTACCATCGGTTGAAAACGGAACCATGTTGTTGGATTTATGTCCATGAAGGTTGTGTCAAATCTACTTGTCATGCCCATGTTGATGATTTTATGGTTGGAGGTGCTGATGGTTGTTTGGTTCACCAACATTTGATGACTCAGTTGAAACAGAAATACCAATGGGGAACCTGGGAACACACGGAATTTGTCCAATGTGGGATACAAGTGCGCCAATTGCCGGATTACAGCATTGAGATTGACCAACAACAGTTTTTGGAGGACCTGGAAGAAATCAATCTTAGTAGAGACAGATCGAGAACACCTGACCTTCCTACCACGGAACATGAGAAGAAACAGATGAGAGCTGTTTTGGGAGGGGCTTCATGGGTTTGTGGCCAAACCATGTTTCCTTATTCTGTTGATGTTGGAATGCTTCTGACGACTGTCCCCAAAAGTACGGTTGCTGATGTTTTGACTACCAACCAGCTTGTTAGAAATCTCAAAAAGTGGAAAACCAACAAAATCAAAATCCATGCTTTTCATCCGGAAGATGAAATTGAACTGGTGGCATGGGCGGATGCCGCACATGCAAACAGACCCAATGGATCAGATAGTACCCTAGGTGTGTTCATTGGAACCAGCACCAAAGCGCTCCGAGAGGGCAGGGAGGAGAACGTGACTCCAATCTTTTGGAGATCCAGTAAGGCAGAACGAACCTGCCGATCGCCCGCATGTGCTGAAGCTTTGGCTTGCATTGACGCCGAGGACGAACTATTGTGCCTAAGGGTTTTATGGGCTGAAATGTTGGGATCTAGTTTGTCAAACTCTCACCCTGATGATGTCGCTAGGAAAATCCCTTCACTCTTGATCACTGATGCTAAGAACCTGTTTGATAAGGTGTTACGACCTATTCCCACGGTTAAAGGAGCCGAGAAAAGAAACAGTGTTGAGTGCATCGCTTTCAGAGAACACCTTGACCACACAGATACTCCTCTCAGGTGGGTACATGGGGATGCGATGATAGCGAATAGCTTGACTAAATGCCATGAGAAAGGTCAGATGATGAGATATATTCAGATGGGATATCGCTGGAAGATAATATATGATGAAACCATGATGAGCGCCTAACAAAGGAAATCCCAAGGTATTGAACCCATGACTGAAGGCAAGACCCACAGGAGACGACTCCAAGAACTTCTCGCGCACACTGGACATACAAAGGAGGAAGGAGAAACCTGACCCTGTGTGTTGGTGGCGGTTGTGCGGGGTGTGTGTTTGTTTGTGTGGTGTGGTTTTGGTGTTGTCCTCTTGGTGTTGTTGTTGTTTTGGTTATCAAAGGCACAGCTTTGGACATGCAACGCAAAACCATGAACTCACAGCACATGTTGTAGATGCGGACGATGTGTCATTTCTGTGACGTTGCGCTTCTGACATTTGTTCCAAAAACAAAATGAATGAAATTCTGTTTGAGGTCTGTACCTTCTTCAAATAGTCCTGTCAACAGCGTGTTTTCAAACAAAAACCCCGGCAAAAAAAACAGAATGGCAATGAGATAGCTGGAATCAAAACATGCCCCGCGCACGATGTTTGAAGGCGCAGGGTCAATCTGGAAAGCGTTGCCGACAAACTTCAAGTCGTCATTGTCGTCCTGCAAGACAGTGCCATCCTGCAAGGCCCCTCCCCGTGTGCAACTGGCTACGAAAAACAAAAGGGCATAGCAAAGGAACACGGGCCTGGCCGAAAATCAGAAACAAAGTCTTTAGCTTCAAAACACCTGTATCAAATTGAGAAATGTTGTCGAAAAATTGCTTTTAGCCTGTATGTACTCCCCCAAATCTTGAAACTTACCAAGAGTTCTCCGCAGCTATTCTTCTTAACTTAAGCAGCAAAGTCAGAGGAACACCATTGTTTTGCTTTAGCTTTAGAGGCATTGCGATGAAACAAAAGAATTCCATAGAAGGACTCAAACAAAATGAACGACTTTTGAAGTCTTCTGACATTGCGGTAAAAGGTTCATGAAACTGAATGTCTACCCAGGTCTACCCAAAACCAACAGAGTAGCTCTCGACAGCGGTCCTTCTGCAATTGCCTCACCCAAACGACTTTGGTTCCAAAGGCTTGGTCTAAACCTTAGGAGTGAATCTACAAAAACCAAAGGGAGACAAGGCCTTGAAAGGTACGTTCACATTCAACTTGATCTAATTCAAATGCAATCCATGTATGAAAAACTCTGAAATCTCCAAACTACGATTAGTATAACAAAACTTGCAACCGCAAACGACGGCATGTTTGCCGAGGAACGTGGTGGGTTGATGTGCGACATCTTCTGGATGCAGCGGATTCGATCATTCCTTTCCAACGCACGTGCTACGAGGTCGCACTCGACATAGTACTCCACCAAATCTGTACCCTCAGCGGCACCTCTCACAAAAGTGACTTCCGAACACAGTAAGGGAATGATTCTACACACTCATTTGGAATTCTTCGAAGCGAGCATAAAAAGCATAGACGTAGTTGAAAACATGCGAAACGCATCGAAACGCATGATCTGCTTCGGTTGTTTTGGGCCCCAGGCCTCGGTACAGAACGTGGTAACCAGTGTGCGCGATGTTTGGCATCAAACCGATGATCTCCACACCATCAGCCCTTGTATTCCTGACTCGTTCACGCACAGTCTCTACACTTCCGATCGTGAGGAGTGCCTTGTGGTCAGCATTGAAGTAGTTTGTCAGGTTTTCATTGTCAAAGCGATTGCGATGCTCATTGTGGCTTTGTTCGCCTCTTTTTGCCATGATGCATTCCAAGCTGAAAGCTGTCTGCTCAATCTTCACAAGCACATCAACTTTGCCATTGCGTGGGTTCAAAGGTGCAAAAGCTTTATACCCCAATCTCTGCAGAGCATGTGTGATGGCACCAGTGTATTGATCTTCATACGGCAAGTCTGACACAGAAAGGGAGGAATTCGATTCAAGGTCTACAGCAAAGGAGACCACCTGCGCAAAAGTCAGGTATGGCATTGCGCGAATCAACAAATCCATACAATTGACGGGCACAAAGTGTTCATCCTTCACCTTCACTTTCAATCCACGAAAGCTCTCTAATTGATGCCTGTAGTAGGAGGCCAGAATTGGATTGGCAACAGCATACGTGGCATCTGGTTTTGCCCAGTCCAGCTGATGGAACTCAGCATTACCTTCCGTGACAGGGATGACAAATCCCTGGATGGTCAACTCACGCCGCATCGACAAATCAGAAAGATTACCTTGACCTTCACAGAGAAGTCGAATGAATTCTTTTGGCACTACGTCAAGGTCACTGTAATCTCCATTCACCTTCACTCCTCGTGATTCAGCAAGTGCACCCAAGATCGTGCCAGTTGCCCAACTTCCCTGCCCAATGCTGTCTCGAACTTTTGCGACTGTTTGACTAAATGCCCAAGAAGTTCCACCTTGCATCTTTTTGACCCACATCATAGCAGCAACAAAAATTGATCTGTGGCCGCCGCAAAATTTGAGAAAGAAAGCCACACTTTCAGTGCACAGTTGCACATCTGCCTCTTTCAACTCTGTGACAAGATCATCAAGAGCATCTGTTTCAGGGACAGGAGGAGTCCAAAAGAACTTCTGTTTGATCTCGGAAGGCGTGACGTCGCCGCTCCTCTTTCCCTCCCCTGATGCCGAAAACAAGAGCAACTTGGGGTGTCTTGCACTCTTGAAGAGAGATTCGCAAAGTCGTGGTAACGAAAAAATTGTATGCGCTTCATCCAACACCAAAATGAGTTTGTTGTCAGCTGCTAACTGGAGAGCAGTTTGCAAGCAAAGTAAAGGCGATGTCTCTTGCAGTTTTGCAGTTCCTGTTGCGCTACGGACTGCCTCATTGATGTTTGCAATCCATGTCTCTTGTGCAGCGCTGGCGAAGGGAACGCAAACAAATGTCTCTGGGAACTGCCGTGCCAAATGAATCGCCATGGTGCTTTTGCCCACGGCAACACCTCCACGAACGAACACAAACTCCTGTTCTTCAAACAAATCCTCTATCTTCTGTCCATAACCTTCCAAGGGAATGAAGACGTGTTCTTCAGGATTTGCGGGACTTGTCAACGGAGGCAACTGTCGTTTCTTGGGTTCAGCTGCCAACCGTGTTTGTGCAAGCTGCCTTGCATTCACGAGTGCCCCTGGTACGAATGCTTGCAGCAGGCATTCTATGTACCAAACGCTGAACAGCTGCAGAAGCGACTTCCCCAGTTTTCGACTCATTGACGAAGCCATCGCTACAAATGAGTCTACCTCTCTACCTCTACCTCACATATTCAAACTATTCAAACTATGAACTCATTTCGATCAATTTACGCTGCACAAGACCACAAACCAGTCAGGCAAACATGCTTCCAACAGCAAAACCTTTCAAATGATTCTGGATGCGACTCCAAAAATTTCACAAACATGTCAAAGAACGAGTGATGAGCCAGACGACTAAAGGCAAGGTTTAGCAAGCGAAAACTGCATGCTGCCTGCACATGCAGAGCATTCCAATCAAAAGCGTTTCGCAGAGAAAAGTTCAGCCCCGTCTTTTCTCGTAGCATTGAAGTCTCAGAGCTGAATCGGCCTCGATATGCGGAAGGATCGGACAGGGAAAATTCAAGGTCTTCAGTTTTGCAAAAACCTTCTCAAAGACAGCCGGTTTCAGTTTGCTTTATCTTCTAAGGGTTTTCCGAAGCATTTCTTTGCTGCCCTCACTAAGTTCATCTTTTCCAAGCTGAAGAAAGAAATTGTCAGGAAAATTATGTAAAGTTGCTGTTCAAAGTTGTCACGTGGGTTTCATACATTTGGTGAAACTGTCCACTGCTCATGGCATGCTCACACTCAATGGGTCAGTGCACGGAAAAGGTTGGAATGAAACCGCAAGGAAGCACAGTGGACATGCACAGGACGCTTTGCGAATACGGGCACTCTGCTCAATCTTTGCAAAATCGGTTTGAGGTCAGCACCTTCTTTAAATAGGCCTGAACACATTCAAATTGAGATACACCGCATCTTGTCAACGTTCAAATTAAGAACAAGGCACGGGTTATCAAAAATAGACTCAAAAGACATGTCAGGAGTACAATACTTTGGGGCACGGGGTTACTTGGGAAAGCATTACCCACAAAGCCACTGCTGTCCTGCGAGTTCAACTGCGTACAAAATCGGCCCCTAAATGAAGAGCATGCAGAAAAACAACATTGAGACATTGCATGACATTGCATGATATCATGTTGGGACATTTGGAACGATATCTGAAGATGGACTCCTTCACAGACTTTAGACACTCCGCAAGCGGCGCTCCGTTCAACGAGAAACGGAACCCTCCTGTTTTTGCATCTTGGCATCTTCGATCACCTCACTGCGATAGCATCACTTCCACAGACCCCGTGAGCCGAACCCAAAGTCAGATCGAACTGCGCCAAGCTCTGCGTGAGTCAAATGCGCACAGCTCTGCTGCGAAAAGCCAAGACTTTCTGGAGAAATGCAGAATCACTTGGCTTTCTGTCTCGTAACGAGTGTCTCATCACTCCTGACGACTCGTGGTGTTCTTGGCGTCTCTCGACACTCGTCTCTTCTCTCGTTGGCTTTGTCTCCTACCTTCCAGTCCTTCCAGTTCTTGCCATGTCCTCTCTTTTCATTTCAGCTCCACGCTCTCGTTCCACTTAAGTTCCGCTTTCCATTTCCTTAACTCCGAACCAAAAGTTCGCTCTAGGGAAGCCCGCGGAAAAGGGTTCTCCCCCACTGCAAAGGTCTTTCCGCTCCCTGCGCCCATTTTTTCCAAGTTGTGAAGCGCAACTCCGGAACTGTTTGACTTCAAAATCTTCTACGGTTTTCGACTTGGTTTTTGAACCTTTCCCAGGCCATGTGATTGTGGCAGCGCGGGATTCAATCCACAAACCGTGAACAGGGTTGAAAAGAGCTGGCTGCCAACAGGGCACTGCGCAACCTACCCAAAAACCTTCAACCAAACCTGAAAGCTGCGCGCAAAAATCTCGGAACGTATCTTATCTGCAGATCTGGAGAATGTGAAGTTGTGTTGCAACTAGTTTGTAACCAAACTGGTGGTTTTCTGCCCAGATGGTTTTGCCTGACCCGTCTGGCTTTGGGATGATTGCCCCCAATGCTCGTGAGACAGCTGATAAACTGATCGACTGTGCCTGGAAGCTGCTCCGGAACTTCCCCTACCAACTGCGAACCTGCTGGAACCTGTACCAATGACTCAACATCAAACCTCACAATCCCAAAATAAACCATCTCAGCTGTGGTTGAAGAGTTGGGCTGCGCCAGCCCTAGCTGCGCAAAAGTTATGCTGCGCCAGCCCTAGCTGTAGAAGAAAACGAAACAACTAGAGATAGGCAAGTATGCCTGAGAAACCTAGACAGAGCAACATGGAGGATAAATCAAGCAGGAAATCATTAACCATTAAGGAAAAACCGCCCTTCAATGCTGGCTCACAGGTTCCGTTTGTTTGGTTGCAAAAAAAGAAAGAATTAGAGATAGTTTTGAGACATGAGTAATGCAAATAGCTCGCTTTTTTTTAAAGTGAAATCATTAAAACAAAATCTGTGTAAACAGGCGATTAGCCTACTTAGACCGCAATACGCGCCTATTTTGCTTGAGCCAAAGTCAGGTGTATGTGAGACATGAATACGATGTACAACTGTGAAACCACAAAATCATTAAGAAAAAACCGCGCCCTCAATGCTGGCGGGGGGTTCGCGTGTTCGTGTTCGCAGGTGTGGGGTTCTCTGGTGAATAGACGGCCAGTGAAAACATAAGAGGCGCAACTCTAGTTGTGAGAGCACTGCAGCTTTGGACTCGGACATTTCAATCTGGACCCAAAACTGGCACCTGGACTTGAACCTGCAAGGAACCTGTGAGCCATTGAGGGCGCGTTTTTGCCTTTATGTTTGTGGGTTTATGCTTTGTTAGGGCTTGTTGTTTGTGCTCTAATGTAAGTAATCCAATTCTTTTTATTGATATCATCTTGTTTCTCATTTTTCAGGTTACAAAGAGATTATTAATAAATGCGGACAGGTTCCTTTTGACCTGAAAGGGGTCTGCAGTCGGTTGGATGGAGTGGCTTCAGTTTCTCACTCCTCCTTTGGCATTGGTAGCCAAATGAACATGTTGGATCCTATGCCAACTTAGAATGGCAGGCTGGCTGAGTCCATGAAAGGAAAGTGCACATCCATCATGTTATATATCTCTAGTTTCCTCTCATGGTTTCCCTCACGGTCAGCCTTCGCCCACTCATCCTGTAATTTCAGCATGTGTTGCTTTGCACTGAGACCTGATCGTGCCTCTGGGCCATCAAACTCCGCTAGAGCGTTAAACTCATCTTTCGTGATCCAGGAACTTGTTGCCTGGTTCACGGTTGGATCTTCGATCCCTGACTCCGGAACTGGTAGGTCTTCTTCTGCCCACTCCACTTGCTCTGGCGGCTCAGTCACCTCCATCGCTGTCGTAGGCACGTCTTCCTCACTCTCAGGCTCACGAGTCTCGATGAATCGGACAGGAATCTCGACCACTTCACCACTGTCGAGACGAACGGTCACTGTCTCTTCACCCTCCATGGCCTCATCCTCGGTGTTCCTGTAAGGCCTCAAGTCGATAGGCCCATCATCCTTCTCACAAGCTTCCTTGTATGCCTTGATTTGGGCATGGAGTCTTCTCCAGTCAAAATCCCTGTTTGAACGTTGAATGTAGTCCCAATGCTTCCAATCCTCTTCTTTGACATCTTCACTGTCGACATATCCAGAAGCTTTCACCAATCCTCGATGAATCCTCTCGATGTAGCCCTTCATTGACTTCACCTCTTCTCGCGTGCCTTGCACATAGGCTCTTGTTGAGACGCCGTTCACATAGGCGCTGTCTTTTGCATCTGCAATCTTCACCTTCAGCTCTTCCACCATCTCCATAGCCACCATACAGCCCATGCGAGTCCGGCAATCATCAACATCAGCATTGCGATGAAGATCATAGTGCCATAGCTTCTCGTCGTAGCTTCCTCCACCACCTCTGACCTCTCTGCAGTCACCTGCTCAAGATCCCCGAAGAGGAGGATCCGGTTCAACAGCTTAGCCAACTTGTTGATCTTGATGCCGTTCACCTTGCTCTCTTCCAATCTGGCGAGCTCCTCCTCTCCAATTCTCTCGTCAGCGCTGCTTCTGGTGTTGCACCAGTAGAGGATCAGAGTGATTCTGGATCTCGATAGCGGCTTCGTACCCAGGTCGGCCACATTGTAGGTGGTTCCCACAGCTTTGACTTGCAGCTCCTCCTGCGCCACTAAATCTTGGATCCATAGCAATTTGCCAGCTATGTGACGTAGTTTGCCTGGTCCTCGTCGGTGACAAAGGTGTAGTGCAGCCGAGTTATCCACGAGGCACTCATGTCTCACCGTCTCCTCCATCAGAATTCTAGGCACCTCTTCAGGTAGATACCATCTGCGGCTGAACTCACCAAGGCATTCAATTCTGCCTCTGCTGACGACAATGCCACACTCTTCTGGCCGCGAGAGCTGCTGAAGATCATCATCCCATTCAGCATGTGGATGGCCGCGGATGTTGACCTCCTGTGGCTCTTCGATCCTGACCAATCACTATCACTGAAGGTCTCTAGCAACCACCTCGACTCCACTGTGCGGCTTACCAATCCATGTCCTGGCTCAACCACTTCAAGCACGCTATACTGACCCATTGTACCCTTGAGGTACCCAACAAGTTTTCCCAGCTTCTTCAAACTGCTGGTAGTAGGGCGCGACATCGTTGAAGCCAGTTCTTTGATGGTGTAGGAAACATCGGGCCGCTCCTGTGAAAGATATATTCCACATCCAACCAAGGAACGATAGAGGCTTGCCAACTCCGGCTTGAGTTCAACTGATCCATCAGGCTCGAGCACCTCCTGGCCGCAAGGGAGTTTCTGGCTCTTCACTCTTCCCATCTGCTCCTCGTATGCCTCGACCATCTGCTCGGCATACTTACCAGGCATCACTTTCAGCCCTTTCTCCATCTCCACGTATGTCCTCCGCAGGAATTGGAAGGAACTGTTCATGCCTGTCAGATGCTGTTCTGCTATCTCGAAGCTCTGCCTCAAGTCTGGGATGAACTTGTTCACCACATAGTCATGTTCTCCAACGAACATCACATCATCGACGTGGATCAACAACATCATCTTTTGTCCACAACGTCCCAGACAGGGGTTGATCTGCGAGAAGATGAATCCTCTTTCTCCCAACCAGTTGGTCAAATACTCGAACCACGCCTTGGCACCGATTCGTTGCCCTGGGAGATTTCTTTTGACTTCGAAATGTCCACTGGCAGTGCTCACCTGAGTTGGGACCGCTTGAGGGACCTGTAGGAAGGCATCTTTGATATCGAGTGCTCCCAGCGTATACCGAGGTCCTCCATGCTCTTCCTCCTGTTGCTTCATCAAGTAGATTGCTGGGAGAAGTCGTAGAGCTTGTCCTCCAGTCGCTGGACTATGCACATCATCTCGGCGGTCATTTGCGTACTCACGAGCTACCAATCTTGATCTCCTGAGAAATTGTTTTGGTGCTCCGGGTTCATTTGTCCTCTGCTTGGCCCTCCAATCTCGCACGAACCTCGTCGTGAGATCCTTGTAGCCCTCAATCTTCCTCTCCAACGGGGTGATCACTCCCAGCCTCTCAAGTCGCTTCTCCTCTACCTCATCTGCTAGATCATCGATCCAACTGGGCGGATCTGGCGGGACTCGATCAAGAGGTGCGTTCGACCACAAAGCCTCAGGAATCTCCAGAGCTACTTCATCTTCTTCTTCATCCTCGTAGTTCCACACGGCCAACTCCTCCTCACCGATGATGTAGTCCATGTGGTAGTACGAATCCTCACCAACCTGTGTGATCTCCACTCTCCTTTCCGTATTGGGCTCTTCCTGATGCTTCAATCTTTTGGGATCTGGTGTTGGCGCTTCCAATTGACGTGTAGGCTTCTCGATGGTCATCTTCATCTTCTTGCCTTCCACCTCTTCATGCTCCTGACCCAATGTCTTCTGAGCCGTACTCCTGGGCGTCGAAGGAGCATGTAGATGTCGATGGTGAGGGTTCGAGGGACCGGCTTGATTTCTTCCTTCATCAACAGCCATAGGTGAGGTCACCTTCACGAGCTCTGGAATCATCTCTTCCTCCACATAGTCCTTTCTCTTGTCCTCCGCCAGCTTCCTCTCCTCGGGATCTGGTGGTCCATCATTTCCATTGCCCTTTTCTCGTGCTGGCGCCTCATCGATCAAGTCCTTTGCCTCTTCTCTCTTCCCTGCATACGACTTCACAAAGGCGAGGATCTCTTGAGCATCCACATCATCCGGCGACACTCCGCTGCTCGGGGGCAGCGCTTGGCTCATGGGCATGCCAACCATAGAGGCCATTCTCTTCGACGGGACAATCCTGCCTCCAAAGTTCTGCTGATACTCCCAGCTGTAGGCAGTGAACCCTTTGTAGCACATGAGGTTCTTCTTGCTTGCGTCCGCCATTCTCCTCATAGATCTACTCAAGTAGACTCTGTTGACATCCCCAATCACCCAGTTGTCCTGGATCTCCGTCTTCCCCAAGTAGATGCCAATCCTCCACTTAGGATCTGCTTTGAAGCCTTGTTTCGGCTTGCAGTAGGCGAAACAAATCTCCCCGAAGTTGCATAACTTGCCTTCATAGGAACGACCGTGAGCTAGCTCATAACTCGTCGACCCATGGAAAGGCTGGAATCTGTTGATCAGCCATGCACTATGCCTGCACGCCCAGCTCCAAATTGGGTGTTGGCTCTGGAACCTCAGCTCGATCCTCTCAGCCAGGTCCTCCATCAAGGTTGCTGCAAGCGAGCGAATCCTTTGGATGGCATTCTCCACCAGTCCATTCCCTGCCGAGTCGTAGATTTTTGTTGTCCTCATCGTGGTCTTCAATCCCATCGACGATCTTGCATTCGCCAAGAGCTTGAGGATCTGGCGCAGGGTCGGTTCATTGTCGCTATAGTACTGAACCTCCTCGTGGCCCAACACCTGGGTGAAGGCGAGCAGCTCATGGGTGATCAAACTCATTTGGTTCTTCGATTTCACTGGCAAGGCCAGCAAATAGCCTGTCTGTGAACAGACTGCGATCAGTAGGAGCGCACCACGCTCGACCTCCAGTCCAGCCTGCGCACCATCCTCTGCTTCTTCTCCAATCGCTCCTGAGCCTGAAGACTTCACATAGCAAAAGTCGAACGACACTGTGGGGCATCCCTGCTCATGGGACTTTCCTGTCCTCCTGTGTTGGTCCTGCCTGGCTCGGTGTTTCAGGCAAGCTGTACACCAAGGCTGGTATGGCAGATGCGTGAGCTCATGTCGACGTCTCTCTTCAACAGTAGGTTCACGAGCTGATGCCTGCTCCACGGGAATGCGTTCATCCATCGCTCTTCCTTGGGCTGCTAAGTCTCTGGCCATGAGGAGCTCCAGCTGATGTTGGTGTGCCATCAACCTATTGAAGCGTTTCTGCTTTCCTCCACTCTGCCCAATGCGATAAAAGGCGCAGGCAGCTCTCAAGCTCCGAAGTGGACTGTCCAAGGTCAGCACAATCCCATTCACTTGAAGTTGTGAAGGAACTGCCACTCCAATCTCCAATCGTGCTTCCTGATCTTCAAGACTAGCACCATGGACACGCTCTCCACCAGGAATGTCCACTCCTTCCACTTCTTCATCCTCCATAGCCTCAGGCACGGCCAGCTCCTCCATGCCTTCAGGGCTTGGCTTGAAGTGAAATCCATCCATCACCTCGAAACCAAAAGTCTCCGGCACCGTCCCGCTTGAAGCAATGAAGGTCATCACCCGACTCCTTTCTTCCTCCTTCAACTCTTCAATAGGCTCCTCCTGTTCCCAGAGCCCATCAAGCGGCTCAGCCATTTCAACCAATTCCCATTGCCCACGGCGCTCCACCAGCGTTGACCTGCAAAGGCCTTCAACCTGGTCTTTGAATCCCGGCACAAACTGAGGAGTTTGGTAGTGTCGGCTGGAATGAACTCCCAGCCAGAAATCACCTTTCTTCTGCCACCCATACCTGCCAACTGCTGTCTCTTGAAGCTCTGAGCCAAGTCTCACCTTCAGTGTGCGAATCGGGCTGGGTTCGTGAATCATCCTGATATGGGCACGAACCACCACGCTCTGGTTCTGAAACACCAGGGGAATCTCGATCTCGTCATGCTTGAGACATTGAGTTTTGCCATCGATGGACCAGCCTGTCCTCAACAACCTGCCATACGACAAGATGGGCTGGCTCACTAGGTCGGAGAAGGTGACTCTCTCCTTGACGATCACCTCTCGCCCCTCCTTGGAGTGCATGACGATGTCCACATCGCTATGGCCGTAGGTCTGGATCTTGGTGCCTTGCGCATCCTGAAGGTATGGACACACTCCCTTCACGGGCTTCCCTTTTCCCATCAGATGCCCTGGAAAGAGGGACACGATCACATTGATCGTCTCTTCATTCTCACTGCCCGGATCGTCCACATCCATGTCCTCACTCTGCTTCTGGATGGTGTTGATGACATAGTCCATGTCCTGTTCATCCTCATCCTCTTCGTCAGTTGCAATGCTGTAGAACTCCACGGATGACCTCGGACTCTCTTGAATCATGCGAATTGAGCCAGTCAGCGCTGTCTCTCTCAGATCAAAAACTGCTGGCTGTGAAACACGGCGAATTGCCTTTGATGCTCCATCTCCACCACTCGTAGTGCTTGTCGTGGTTGTGGCGGTCATGGATCCTTGCTGACTGCTGGATGTCATACTCGGTGCAGGTGGAGCTTCCACTTGGCGCACCCTCCAACAGTCTTTTGACATGTGGCCTGGTTTCCCACACGTCCAGCACAACTCACTGGCGCCCTTTCCTTTTCCCCCTTTCTCCTTGCCTCCTTTCCCTTTTCCATTCTTGGCGCCGCCATCTGACTTGCCCTTGCCTTTGTCTTTGCCTTTGTCAACTTTGCCCTTGCTCTTCCCCTTCTGTTCTTTCCCTTTGGACTTCCCTTTATCTTTCCCTTTCTGCTGTAGGCGGTCCACCTCCATGGGCATAGGTCCCTGATCCGTGCTCGAAGTCGTAGGGCTCGTGAAAGACAATGCCCCTGCTTCATTCCACTTCGCTGTGGCATTGTCATAGGCGATTGAGCAGCTTCGCAAATTGAGCAAAATCCCCACAGATGTACACACCAGAGCTCAACTTGCCTATCATGCAGCACTTTCCAAAGCGGTGTACGCCACCTCAACATATCATGTAGGCAAAGCATGGTTGAACTCGCTACGCACGGCAATCAGTGAAGTGCTGCTGCCCAATCGCTCCAAGGCCAATGCCTGGCTTGCTGTTGAGTATGTTTCCAAACATATCATGGATCCGGAACACTATGTCATACAACAGAGCATTGTCACTTGCAGATCTCTTGTTGTTGCGTTATCCTCCCAACGTCAAAAACAGTTCTACAAGATAGCAGCTGGCCCACCTCTCCGACCTCTACAGGTACGAGGTCCAGCTGGAGCGCTTTCGCTCAATCTTGCCAGAGTGGGTTGGACCGTCACCAAAACCGGGGAGATACATACTGATCACCAAGTATCCTTGCATTTGACCCAATCCTCTCTCAGTGACTTGAAACAATTTTTGCAATATTCCTGGAGCAAACATGTCATTCAAACAGCCCTGCAACGTCCATGTTGGCGCAACAATCCAGTGCCTGACCGACGCCAGACGTTGGCTGTCTTGCAACAATTCCCCGTTGAGCAACAGGCAGTCATTGCCAGGGACATTGTCGGAGCTCATGTCAGTACTGCACAAAAAAATCCATTTTGTGGATGGTGAAGGCACTTGTAAATTGTGTGGATTAGAAGATACGGTTCGTCGTAAATTTCTTGGATGTGAGGCCACCAAACCAATTCGAGATGCGTGGCCAGAACTTCTTCAGGACTTGGATGAGCGAGATGACACTTTTCTCCACACGCCAGTTGCCTTTCATGAACCTACCCAAGAGTTTGCTTGGTGGTATTTTCAGCACCGCCCGACCCCGGCATGGCAGACAGAAACCCTTGAAGCACTTGCCGAGTATTTGAACACCAATCAAATCATCCAGTGCTACACAGATGGTTCGCGCATGCATCCCACTGATCCGACATACCGACGAGCAACTTTTGCAGCAGTTTGGCATCCACCAGTGGATGAAGATTATATGCTTCAACAAGTGTGGCGCTATAATCAAACTCAATGCATTCCAAAAGTTTTTTCAGTCCTTTTTGTCGCCGAGTGTCAGGGTGTTCAAACCATTTCCAGAGCAGAATTGCAGGCGCTAACCCAATTAGCCAGTTTGCTGGTTGAAGCAGCGCCTGAACATTCAGGGGTCATTGCAGATGTGCATAGCGATAGCCAATTTGTCCTAGATGCAAGCCGCAAGCTGGGCTATTGCCTTTCGTATGCAGATTACCATAAGTGGCCTCATGCAGATGTTCTCCACACACTTTGGCATTCCCTACAAACTGGAAAGTTGCGTTTGCATAAAGTAGCAGCACATGAACTTGATGAAACGCCTATTGCTGTCCATCACCCGGACACTTTTCATCAGTTTGGTAATTATTGTGTAGACCTAGCAGCCAAGGAACTTCTGCGACAGGTCAATACAAAATATCCCGTTTTTTGATGATCATGATGAGCACACCCGGCAGAAACAAGTCCACACACAGTTTGATACATATGCCTATGCATTGCAAGTAGAACGTGCCAAATTGTTGAAACCCAAACTTGCACAGGTTCAAACCACACAGCTGCAATGGCAACAACGCTATCAGCAGGTTCTTCGTATGGGTGGTGACTATGACTGGCAGGTAACTGTACCTGCAACTTTGGAGACCCTGTGTCACTCCTGCCTGTGGACAACAGCGCAGGCGATGGCAATTGCAAACTGGCTTTCGACGCTTCATTGGAAGCAAAACCCAACTCCAGAGGATCAAGCAGAGGGCACCAGTTGGTATGAATTGACGTTTGCGTATTTAACTATCACTGAGCACAGTGTGGCGGTTAACCAAGGAGGGACTGGACGTGCATTCCTCCCGACCATGTTTAGGCCGGATGATCCTATGATTAAATTTTCACAAATGATCAGTGCGTTTCAGGCAACCAGTGTGCAACTGGAAATGTTGACTCAGCAGATTTGGATTCCTGGCCAACGCAAGACGGTCACCTCGTTGGCTCACTTGGGGGCCAGACCATCACAGGGCATTACCAGCAAAGTGACATATCCAAGTAGAGCGTTGATTTGTCAGCACCTTTCCGAATTTTTCTTGCAACAACGAGCCGACAAAATCACGACCAGAGACAAGTGGCCGGGGTATGCGACACCTACGCCACCGGCGGTTCATCTGGGACATGCAACTGATGATCAGGATATGCAGCTGGGATGGCATGTTCGATTTCAAAGATACACACAGACGAGGAAGAAACTCAAGTCACTGCGCAATCGACGTCTCACATAGGTCTCACTCATGAAAGGTATGCATTTGCTTGCTATCTATCTCAGTATTAATTTGGAAGCTGCTAGCTACCAGGTTGTTGTTTTTCATACATACCTTTCCCGGTCACTCTTGGAGTCACTCATGGGAGGTCATTACTGCAGGAGTTCGATTATGAAACAAGTTTTCCGCCTCAAATGTGAGCTCTCAGCTGACACGGTTGAGGTTTCGATTCTCAATGCGCAGGTGATTCAGTTGGGAAGACCTGTGTTAGAGGTTGATGAACACAGTCGAGTGTTGCAGTTCCCCCAGAGGAAAACTTCTGATTTTGCCAAGCTGTCAGAGCTCTGCGCAGGAATCGGAGGGTTGGGACAAGGAGCAAAATATGCCGGGTGGGAAATTGCTGCACAGAACGTATCCAGTGGTGGAAGGGGATCTTTGCAAGCTCGATACCCTGATCAGAATGTATGAACGCGATCCAGATGGAGCATGCCTGGGTTGGGGCTTTTCATGCCAGCCCTTCTCAAAACTGGGAGATGGTCAGCAGGGTCTGGACAGTCGATCTGCCACCCTGCCCTTTGGGCTCTTTGCAGCCCACATTCTTCGCAAAGACCTGTTGATCATGGAGTGTGTGACAGAGGCCTCAACAAGTGCCTTTGTCCAGAAGTGCTTGGAATATCACCTGAAATTGACACTGTCGGAAAAGGCTGAAACCTTTCTCAGCTTGGCAGATATATGGCCTGCGAAGAGACGACGATGGTGGACAGTCATCACCAAAGCGTTCATGGGGAAAGTTCAACTCAATCCTTTTCCAGTTTTGCCACAGAAGCCCACATGGTCAAGCTTGTTGGCTGATTTCAGAACTCAAGCAAGTCATCCTATCTCCCCAAGAGTTTGAAGCCTTTTCAAATTTTGGCCGAGGTCTGGAGAACCAACTTATCGACAAAACTGCAACTTTAGAGACGGCACTACACTCGTGGGGAAATCAGGCGCAGCCATGTGCCTGCGGGTGCCGTGGAGCACTTTCTCAAGAGCGGCTCAGGTCCCAGGGATTGTTTGGTGCACTGGTTGCCATGCAAACGGAACAGGGAGAGATGATGTACCGACACATCTGTGCTCGTGAACTAGAAACTCAATGAACTGACAGTTTTTCCCTGGCAATGGATGACTGGCAACAAGGTTTGGTCGACTCCATCCATCAAATTCAAAGCAGCACAAATAACATGTTGAAAAACAACTCGCGTCAGAAACGGCCTTCCCCCACAAGCCAAGAAGACGGGGCGTGCAGGTCCATTCGGGTGCGACTCTTTGGGGCTGCCTTTTTTTTGGAGCCTTTTTGGGAGGCGTCGCATCAGGGGGCGCAGCAGCAGCAGGTCGCTTCATGGCGGTCGGTCCAGTGGGTTCAGGGATGGCAGTAGCAGTAGCAGGCTTTCGCAAAGCAGATTTGCGCTTGGGTTCAGGCTTGGCCGTGGTTTCATCAGCATGTTCAGCCTCCATACTCTGCTCTACAATACTCTGCTCTACGTCTGCGGGTCCCTCTTCGGCGGTCGCTTTTGCTTTTGCTTTTGCTTTTGCCTTGCTGGCGCCTTTTGGTGTTGCTTTTAACTTCGGAAGTGATTTGGCCTGTTGCTTTGCCTTGGCTTTTGGTTTTGCTGCAGGGGTGGGGGCAGGCAGTACGGGAGCACGATCGCCACCATCCTGACCAAGGG
>CAXAMN010021291.1:794-23433 GCA_963970005.1 Durusdinium trenchii
GAGTGGTGTAAGATGAGTGGTGTGTGATGAGTGCTGTATGATGGGTGGTGTGTGACGAGTGGTGTAGGATGAGTGGTGTGTGATGAGTGGTGTGTGATGAGTGTTGTGAGATGAGTGGTGTGTGATGAGTGGTTTGTGATGAGTGGTGTGAGATGAGTGGTGTGTGATGAGTGGTGTGATGAGTGGTGTGTGATGAGTGGTGTGTGATGAGTGGTGTGTGATGAGTGGTGTCAGATGAGTAGTGTGTGATGAGTGGTGTGTGATGAGTGGTTTGTGATGAGTGGTGTGTGGTCAGTGGTGTGTGATGACTGGTGTGTGATGGTCGGTGTAAGATGAGTGGTGTAAGATGAGTGGTGTGTGATGAGTGGCGTGTGATGAATGGTGTGTGATGAAAGGTGCGCGATGAGTGGTGAGTGGTGTAAGATGAGTGGTGAGTGGTGTGTCCCTTTCGATTTCGCTGCAGGGGCGACGACGCGTCCACCCCTCAATCTGCACCCAACAGGCACCCTACCACGCGTCCACCCAGTCCTCCTGCAGGCTCTGCGCACTGCGCCTGAAACGAAATCTGCACTTCAGGTTCAACAAGCGCTGCGCCTGCCAGGAAATCTACACGACAGGCAGCCGCGGGCCAGCGGCGACCACGCGTCCACCCAGTCCTCCTGCAGCTCTGTGTACTGCGCCTGCCACGAAATCTGCACTCCAGGTTCACCAAGCGCTGTGCCTGCCACGAAAACTACACGACAGGCAGCCGCGGGCCAGCGCCGACCACGCGTCCACCCAGTCCTCCTGCAGCTCCGCGTACTGCCCCTGCCGCGAAATCTGCATGCACTCCAGGTTCACCAAGTGCTGTGCCTGCCACGAAATCTACACGACAGGCAGCCGCGGGCCAGTGGCGACCACACGTCCACCCAATCCTCCTGCAGGCTCTGTGTACTGCGCCCGCCACGAAATCTGCACTTCAGGTTCACCAAGTGCTGCGCCTGCGGCGAAATCTCCACTCCAGTTTCACCAAGTGCTGTGCCTGCACGAAATCTACATGACAGGCGGCCGCGGGCCAGCGGCGACCACGCGTCCACCCAGTCCTCCTGCAGGCTCTGTGTACTGCGCCTGCCACGAAATCTGCACTCCAGGTTCACCAAGTGCTGTGCCTGCGGCGAAATCTCCATTCCAGGTTCACCAAGTGCTGTGCCTGCCACGAAATCTACACGACAGGCAGCCGCGGGCCAGCGGCGACCACACGTCCACCCAGTCCTCCTGCAGGCTCTATACTGCGACAGGCAGAGTGATGTAAGATGAGCGGTGTAAGATGGGTGGCGCGAGATAGGTGGTGTAAGATGGGTGATGTGAGTTCAGTGGTGTAAGATGAGTGGTGTAAGATGGGTGGTGTGAGATCGGTGGTGTAAGATAAGTGGTGTGAGTTGAGTGGTGTAAGATGAGTGGTGTCAGATGAGTGGTGTAAGATGGGTGTTGTGAGATAGGTTGTGTAAGATAGGTGGTGTGAGCTGAGTGGTGTAAGATGAGTGGTGTAAGTTGAGTGGTGTGAGATCGGTGGTGTGAGTTGAGTGGTGTGAGATGAGTAGTGTAAGATGAGTGGTGTAAGATGGGTGGTGTGAGATGGGTGGTGAAGATGGGTAGTGTCAGATAGGTGGTGTGAGATGAGTAGTGTGAGATGGGTGGTGTAAGATGGGTGGTGCAAGATAGGTGGTGTGAGTTGAGTGGTGTATCATGAGTAGTGTCAGATGGGTGGTGTGAGATGGGCGGTGTAAGATGGGTAGTGTAAGATGGGAGGTGTAAGATGAGTGGTGTAGGCGGGCGGCGGAGGAGGCGGCGGCGGCGGTGGAGTGCAGGGCGAAAAACAAGAACCCCACATAGTGATGTGGGGAATCCCAGACGCTCATGGACCCTCCTGAGTAGGGGCCGTACCCTCATATGGAGGGGTCCGGACCCTCAAAGGCCTGGTTGATAAAATTTGTTGGGTTCCCAAATAGAATTTGGCAATGTCCAGTACATGTTCCGATGTTAGAACGACTTTAGGGTGAGCTCCGTGTCCATTTCTTTGGGGGTCAAGATTCCGAACTGTTGTGGATGAGCTAATTAAGGCTCAGTCACATTAAGGCAACAAAAAGTACAATCAGGTTCGGCACCCTTTCACAAGCAGTATCATGGCGGGAGCGTCCAAAAAAGCGTCCAGTGGCGCTGTCTTGGTGTGTTTTTCCCCAAAACAGTGTGGCCACACTATAGGGGTTCTTAAGGTCTTGTATGTCGACTGATTTCACAGTCGCAGATCTCGACAAAACTGGAGCTACACCCTCCGCCTCCGAGATATAGGTTCGCACATGGCCGTCAAACCACGAACAAGCTCTTGGGTCTCCACCACAGGCCCTTGCCGAGTTCGCCAGGAGTTGCTTGATCACCTGGAAATCGCCCTGGTGGGGTCAGAGGCGTACCATCCGGCAATTCCAAGAAGTTTGTTACATGGTGCAACATGCCCAGGTGCTTGCGCATGGTCTGGTACCCAGACTTCATGACATTCTTCGTGTCATCAGGGGCCTCTTTCTGAAGCTCCGAAATCTTCAACTCCTCGGGCTGGAGCTGCAGGCGCAAAACATCTTGGACTTTGCCGTTCAGCGCCTTCAAAAGCTTGAGTGCCTGTGCAAGCTTGCGAGGCTTTCCTGGCATCTTCTTGGCTTTGTACAGCCACTGCAGCACACCCTCAACCTTCTGCACAGCGTTCGTAGTCAAAGCCGCAGGTCCATGACAACTAGCCAGCCGACCTGTCAACTGCACCGACAACATAAGAAGGAAGGAAGTTGTTTTTCTCTCAGAATTTTTGTGCAGGAAAACGCCAAAGCAGGCCGGGTGTCTAATCGGGGGTGTTCATCGGCACGTCCGGCTAATTCGCTGCTACAAGTATTTCCATGAGAGGTGCAGGAGTTTCCTGTCGATGCGCAGATTTTGTGGCAGATGCAAGCTCTGACTTCGTGGCAGGTGCAGTGAATCGTGACTTTTGGATTGGGCTTTGCCCCGGCACAGTAACAATGACCACAAATCATACCAGAAAAAACACAGCAGTTTAGCCATGGTTTGCATTAGGATGACTTTCATTTGCCTTTTTAACGCTGGCTACAATAGTCATGTACCACAAACCCCTTAAGTGAATCGGGTGCCCATTTTCATCTGAGCGCATCCACTCGCAAAGTGATCGAAAGTTTTGATCCACTCAAAATGGTCTGGGAGTTCTGCCAAAACATCATATGGCAGGCCTGGTAGAAGGGCTGGCTCTAGAGGGAGACCTGTGGGCGGCCCCGGAAGTTCCAGGCCCAGGGGGGGGCCTCCCTCATTAAACAAAAAGAAAACTGGTGGCCCGCTCTTTAAAGGAAAATGGAAAGGAACACCAAAAAAAAGCACGCACACACACACACAAAACTGACCACAACTTTGTCTGTTTTTGGTGTTCATTTTTGTGGTCTGATTTGTGTGTGTTTTTTCTGTGCTCTTTTTAGTGGTCGCATTTGTGGTTTTTGTGGTATGACTTGTGGTATTTTTTGTATGTTTTTGTGGTATGATTTGTGGTCGCCTTTCTGGTTCTTTTGTGGTATGACTTGTGGTATTTTTCTTGTGGTATGATTTGTGGTCGCGTTTGTGGTTTCTTTGTGGTATGACTTGTGGTATTTTTTGTTGCATTTTTTGTGGTATGATTTGTGGTCGCGTTTCTGGTTTTTTGTGGTATGACTTGTGGTATTTTTGTGGTTGTGTTTGTGTTTTTTTTGTGGTGTGACTTGTGGGTTGTTTGGTGTTTCTTGTGGTATGATTTGTGGTCTTTGAATATAGAATCAAAGGGGAGTGGCAGGACGAAAGGCCATGCGCATTGACTTTTGTGGTATGATTTGTGGTCGCGTTTGTGGTTTTTGTGGTATGATTTGTGGTCGCGTTCGTAGTTATTTTGTGGTATGACTCGTGTGTTTTTTTTGTGGTATGATTTGTGGTCCAGGGCGGAAGACAACCACAAATCAAACCACAAAAACAAAAACAAAAAAGATGCACAGGAAATTGGACAATGTTTTTGATTGGGTGGGGCGCCGGGAGCGACGGGGTGGGGAGCCGGGAGCCAGAGGGTGGGGAGTGGGGAGCCAGAGCCAATTTGGACTTGGCTCTCATCCTGCTCCCAGTGTAATCACAATCTTCCTTTCCCTCCTTTCCCTCGATTCTTTCCTCTTTCCTTTGGCTGTGAGAGCATGAGCAAAAGATTAATCTTGTGGTAAGTAGGGTCAATCATTCTTTGAATTGCCACTTGAGGTTGACCAGTTAGTGAAGGGATGATGTTGGTTGCTTTTGGTTTGCAAATATGTTCAGATTTGTGTTCTTTGGAGTTAACCCGCCCCCTGATCCAATCATTTTGCATTTCCTAGACCAGAAATTGCAATCCAAGTTCCCCAAATGACTTTGAATATGATTGTAGTTTTTGGGGGTGTGGTTTAAGGGCCCTGACCCTTTACGACTGTTACTGTGGGGTGGGGGGGCAGGGCCCAACTTTTGGACATGTGGTTTGCTTTCAGAGTTCGGAGGAAGCCTCGAGCGAAAGCTACGTTTTGGTGTCTTTGGAAATGCTCTGGCTGCGAATCGCCTTGGCAGGGCTGTGCGATGTGAATCTTGATGCGCTGAGTTCGTGGCAGGTGCAATACTTTGTGGACCTTGAAGTGCATTTTCGTGGCAGGCGCAGCACTTTGAGCTTGAGGACCTTGAAGTGCAGATTTGGTAGCAGGCGCAGCGTTGCCTTGAAAAGTGCAGATTTCGTGGCAGGCACAACACTTTGCGCTTGAAGCGCAGATTTCGTGGCAGGTGCAGTACTTTGTGGACCTTGCATTTTCGTGGCAGACGCAGCACTGGTAGCAGGCGCAGTGCTGCCTTGAAAAGTGCAGATTTCGTGGCAGGCACAACACTTTGCGCTTGAAGCGCAGATTTCGTGGCAGGTGCAGTACTTTGTGGACCTTGAAGTGCAGATTTCGTGGCAGGCGCAGCAAATGTGCTCTCATATGTGTGCTCATGCGTGTGCTCTCCTGCGCGTGCTTCGACATGGCCTTTCAAATGCGCGTTCTCTAGACATCCCACCTCTAGACTATCACCACCATCACCATCACCACCATCATCACCACCACCATCACCACCACCGTCACCCCTATCTGGAACCCAATGCGTCTAGGTCTCTAGACTTCTACACCTCTAGACCTTAGACCTTTAGACACACTGTTTGGGGTCTCTTGCCGGAATAATCTCTGACTTGGCTGTGGGTCAAAATCCAAAGCCCCAAACCCTCTGTAGTCTGTTCATTTTCGGTGGTCAACCAGTGTCCCGGTGTTGACCAAAAAAACTTGATGAATGAGCAGTGTGGCATTTGGAACAACGATCGTTGTGATCTTCGTGCCTATCGAAGACGTTCAATCCATGCCATCACCCCTGAAAAAAGGGTTCCATATGGTTCCATACTAGATCCAAAATGATCAATTTGAATTGCTCCAATCATTCTGCCTGGAACTCCATGCAATCTGATCATCTCTGGTCATATCTGATGCTGATCACCACAGTCTCCTTCTCACCCGTCTACCGGTCTCCCAGGTCTCCCCGCTCGCCGGCACCGTGGAAGGCCACGCGCAGATTCTCGTAGGTGCTCGCCTGCCGTCCGCGCCGCGGAGTCGACGGTGCGTGGGACTGAAGAGTGGGCTCGTGCCCAATCCAAGAGAGGAAGGACCCGAAGGTTCGCCTATCCCAGTTGGGTACCCCAGGTATCCTATTTACGGTCACTGGCGACCTGGGATTTTTGGGCGATTTGAATTCGGGGTGTCTCCTACTAGGCCAGTCACAGGTCGGTTTGCCCGGTACCGACCGACCGGACCCTGCGGCGCTGCGGGCGACGCGACGGGTTCTGTGGAAGAAGGCTGAGCAGGTGTTCATGCCGCCCCCGAGACGCACCGCAACTAGCAGCTGGGGTATGACAAGTCCCAGCACAAGATGTTCAAACATAGAATCGTGGGACCCAAAGGCAAAAGGCCCAGAGGCACGGCAAACGGATGAATAGGCTTAGGAGAAAGCTGGACGAACGAGATGGGATGGAAACCAAATGGGTGTGGATGGCTAGCAATACGGTGTCCATGTGCATCATACTCGTATTCTATGAAGGTGAATCCTGAACTCCAAGAAACCTGACGAGGATGACCAGGAAGACCTTGACCAAGCAAAAATTGGAACAATACTAACCAACCACTGAGCACCGCGGTAAACAACGATTTGCAAGAATGACTCACCACACGTTCTCCAAAGTGTAGGAAGCACTGCACACCACGACGAGTCGCCCAACTTCTAAAGCTCCGAGACGACGACCCGGAAAGCGCTGGGCGAGTTGGTTGACGCAAGAATTCCTGTGTCATGGAGGGACCCCCGCCTTGGGTATCCTGCAAAAAGTTCATGATGATGGCTATAGTAAATAGTTGATATATGGTATACAGGCCTTTCTCCAAAAGAATATGGTAAAGGCTTTCATATTTGACCGACTGTTACCGGCCACGGAGCACACCGCACACCCGAATTCGAGTCGCCAGCCCACACGCCCAAAGAAACCCGACAAAGGAAAACCCAAGAAAGCTGAAATCCGAAGCTCCTGCCTTTCGAAAGGCCAGGCGGCTATATACTATATGATATATATATATACATATATATATATTATATATATATAAGACATCACACACACACAAGACCACAAGACGGCAGGACGGTCCGTCTCGCGCTCGAAGACAAGCTTAAGACCCGAAAAAACTCAGCTCGGCATGGCCCGTTTTAGACCGGCCTTGAGCTCCAGAAACTCGAATTGTTGGAGCAAGTCACGGCCTCGGTCGACAAAAACCGTTTTCGGATGTGACTCGGCAGCTGGGTCGACGTCGACCGGACACGATCAAAGCATGGCAGCCATGCTATAATGAAGAACGTGGACACCAACATGAGAATATCATTGCTAAATACTGGCACCTGGAATCAGTGCTGGACCAATTCACATCTACAAATTCCTGAGCCAATATGAGCCAATGTGAGCCCTTCCCCGGAGGCCACCAAAAACCTAAGCGTTCCATTCTGCTTCTACTTGACACCAGGAACTTTAAATACCAGCTCCTACCAGCTCTTCGCCCGGAGCGGAGAACGCGGAAGACTTTTTGGGCTCCGCGGTCGGCTGCGCTTCGTGGTCTCTGCATGTCTCAGTTCATGGGCTCCTCACGCCGTCGCCGCGCAGGGACGGCGTCGCCGGAGGTTCGAGAAAGGAAAAAGAAGTCCTACAGAGCTAGCTGGTTTGGAGGGGCCTTTGACTAAGGAGTTGCTCAAAAAAGTCAAGGTGATGGGGGTGTGCCCTAAACCAATATCGAACCTGCTATGTACTTCCGAGTCTCTGTGACTCTTCCCAACTCTCCAAAGTCGGTCTCTAAAACACCATCCCAACGATTCCGCCACTCCAAAGCGACCTTCCACATCAGATCGACAGCTCACGTCTGCACTTCACTTCCACTTCACCTCACCTTGACCTCTCCCCACCCCCAGTGCCCGGTCGCCCCGCTCGCGCGGCGTCACCCTCTCCAGCGCCGGTGCCGCCGCTGCCGTGCCGAAGAAGCGCAGCCGCCCGTCGTCGGCGCAGCTGCAGAGGAGCCCGTCCGAGCCTCGGGGCGTCTGGTGTCTCGGTGTCTCGGTGTCTCGGACGAGGGGTGTGGATGAGGATGGAAACGGTCGATGGCAGGAACAGACTATAGGTATAGATGAGATGAAGATGAGTCGTGAATGTATGTGAGGTGAAGAGGGAGAGTTGGAAGCAGCCGAGCATGCCCTTCAGACTTTGGATCAGTCTGCCAAGTATATAATTTAGAAAGACTCCGGGTGGTTAACACTTAGGTCTTGGAGATTGGAGACAAGAGTTTTATGAGGAAAAAATATAGGAAAAATGTCGCGGAACACGTCCCTGTGCAGACTATCCCATGGTTCCCTGGTTCAGACTATTCTCGTGGTTTTCTGGATCCATGTGGTCCTCTGCAGGAGAGTAAGTGTCGCGGAACAAGAGCGTAGACCCTATAGACCTGCCGGTCGTTCTTGGACGGAGATGAGATGTGAACGGGGTCTGGAACTGACAGGGAACCGCCTGCGTATAAAGATATGGGCGGTTTCTGCAGGACATTCGTCTTCAAGAGGTGAAGAAAAGGAGAGCAAGAACATCACACAGTTACCTACTACAACCAGTGGTTCCAAAGACTAAAACTCTAGACCCAAAAACGCTGGTTCCTTATATGGTAGTAACTGCAGATCCACTGGGCAATCATTGGTTCGATCCTGGTGCCTTAATGGATCTGGTTCATCTGTTGCGCTGCCTTTTCCAACCCAGAAACCTATCAGTTTCAAAGCTCCAAAACCGTGCTCACCACCTCAAATTTGGACTGGAACCCTGGGTAACCTCTTCCCTGCTAGCAAGGATCGTCCATTTCTTTGTTCAACCGAAGGGCGCATCGAGACATAGTTCACGTGCACATCATGTGGATAGTTCTCCAGCAGTTGCCCCGAGCTCACCTGGGCGCCCCAAGAGAGAGGGTGGCCAGCTGGAAGAGGCCAAGCAAACAGAAAATAGAAACTCAAGAGACACCCCAAAAAGGAATCTCTTCCGGACACTCTAATGTCACTTTGGAGTAAAAAAAAGCCCAAGAACTCCTGCTTGAGACATTCAACATATCGTTCATTCAACAAGAACAGCTTCAAAACAGCCTCTCGTGGCTCCAAACTCACCAAATGAAAGAACATTCCCAAAAAAATCGCACTCACTTTCCTCGCTTCAGACCGCAAAACCCTCGCGGTGCCTCGTACACTTGCACCCCGTGCCGCGAGACGCAATGGATCTGCTCCTCAGATCCAAGCGGTTCAGGCGCCTCTACCGCTCCCCGCGGTGCCGTGCCGTCCGACTCCGAGGTCCGGGGACCGGGGCAATCCACCGAGTGATCGCGACGGGGGAGAACAGGTCCGGGCGGAGAGGTCGCAAAGCCTATCCTGGCTGAACTACCCCACACTACCTATAGGCTTCCAGACAGGGCACCCCCACGGTGTCGGGTCCTGGTATGTGTTTGCGGTTGTACTGAAAAAGTGTCTCGTGAGCGACCTATCACATCTGTAAATGGTGAACGAAGATGCTTAAAGACCTGAACGAAGAACACCCTAATTATATAGAAGTGTACTAGGAGTCCCCTGTCCGCGATGTTCTGTCAGACTCTATGACATCATCATGTCTAAGGGTGCAGTGCAGGGTCCACTTGAGCCACCGCGAAGCGAGCCTCTTGGGTGCCTCCGCTTGGGTGACCGCTTGGTTGACCCGCCACGCGTTTCGCCACGCTTTGGACCGACCGAGGGGCGCCATCGGGCGAAAACCTGGCCGGTCGGTCTGGAGTGAGGAGCAGTGACCACTCCCCCTCTTCTTAGGGCCTTTTTCGGATCGAAAGGTGCTCATCATCCGGGAATCACCCCCCTGCCAAACAAAACTGGCCAACAAAAAGGTAGGCCAAAAAGGTAGGCCGCTCCAGGGCTTCTGGAAGGGAAAACCGCCGGGGTTCTGGCATCCGACTTCATTCTCTAAATGTGGGGACAAGTTACAGTACAAGCGGTACCAGGACCGGCATCAGCCTCTGAAATGGAGGGATTTGGTAGACGAAAAGAAGTCGCGGGTGGTGACCTGGTTCTGATTTCAGAATGGGATTGACGGTAGCAACCCATCAAGTTTGATCACGTTGAACATCCAGGTGGATGGTACAAAACTCAAGAGGTAGCTGAGTAGGGATCCCCATTCAGTGATGTTGGTGGCAGAAAATGTTGGGAAGGGGCTTGCACCTCCAGCCATGAATGTCCTGCAAATGATTTTCTCGGGTGCATGGAGATGTCTCCAACTGTAGGATTTGGTCACCCAAACAACAGAATTGTTGATAGAATATAAGATACCTTGGCCTTGGACCATGGGAAATCCTGAGCTGGCATCCTCCAAGGTACTCTCTGCCACAGCAATGGACTTCTCTGAAAAGGGTATCGTGCGTGTAGTATTGTTTCTGTGTTCAGTGTGTTCCATTTTAACTAAAACCTATATATGGATGCATCTTGAAATACGAGAATGTGAAGAATCCCCAAGCACCCTTGGGGAAGAGAAAATAGACGTTCAACCCTGGGGCAACGGGTCGAGACGTCCAATACTCCTCGCCCGCCCGCCGCGCGGTTTCAACGCCTCGCAGACAGGGCAATCGCCTTCTGCTGGATGAGCTGCGCAGAGCGTGGTTTGCGCGGCGTGAGCGGAACATCTACAGGAAACACATGTGTTTGCGCAGGGAAAGGGGAAAATATGGTATGGGAAGCCTGTAGGTATTCCTTCCTTCCTTCCTCCCTTCCCTTCCCTTCCCTTCCCTTCCCTTCCTTCCTTCCTTCCTTCAGGCCAACTCCATTTTGCGGTCAATGGTCGCCTCAGCTGTAGACTCTAGCTGCTAGAGCTAGGTATCCAGGTATCCCCTCCAGGTGTTGGTGGAATGCGTTCATCTCTGCACCAACGAAGCCCTGCACCGACAACAGCAGCTCTTCTGCAGCATGGGGACGCCGGACCAGTGACTAGCCTTCTTCAACAGTCCAATTGAGAGTTTAACCAGTCAAATGACTGATTTTACAAAAAACTGCATGCATGTCATATTTTATAGTATACAGTATACATTCTAGGGCTTTCCAGATTCGACTGGAACTTGCTGACTGTTCACATGGCTATTTTTTGGAATTGGGAGCAGAGCAGGGCTGACCCCATGACAAGTTCCTGACCACATCAATCCGCACAATCCGCCCCTTTCTGTGTCTGTCCACGCCAGCTGCGCGCTTCGATCGCACCTGCACTCAGCGTCCACTGGGCACATCCAGCACATAGATCCCATCCTTTCCGGGGCGTTCGGCAGCGGTTTGGTTCGGCCCGGGAGAACATGGCCACAGCGAGCCGCCAAAGGCGCGAGCGCGTTCAAAAGAATCACTGAGATCCTTCGATGATCCGGTTTCACAGGGTTTCAACCCTGTGGTTTGTACATGAACATTCATCATTAGATCCCCAACCAATGGGGATGGTTTTTTCCGAACCTTCCAGCGGGAACGCCGACAGGAGCGTCTGACTGTAGGCCTCGTTGGTCACTTTCACAAACGACGACAAGGCCCCCGAGGTGCTTTCATCCCGAGTCCAGGACTTTCTATAGGACTGGACTGTTCAACACATACCCTTTCTGAAGAAAAAGAAAAGCTACAAATCCAGGCTAAAAAACGAGCTACAGAACTATGGGAGCAGAAACAAACCTGGGGCCCACCGCTGCTCACCGTCCGTGCCTCCTGGCGTGTGGTGGTGGCGCACAAGAGCGCCTCTTTGGAGAAGTCCACGCCTCACAGTGAGACGAAGCACCAGGTCGTCGTGAGGAAGTGCTTCAGCAGGCGATGCAGAAGAAGATGGTGTTCCTATATGATCCTATATGATCCTATCATGTGGATGGAAACGATGGTGACTAGTGGGGATCATTCGATTGTGAATATGAATATATGACAGTTTTAATGATAGTGATGATGCTGTTGGCAACGGCAATGGCGATAGTTTGTAGTCTGTATAGTAGTGGATAAGTTGGGAGGGGAAGCACAAACTGTAAACATCTACGGTGCAAACACGCACTTATTCCGAGTCTCCTTTGTCCGCTCAACTAAACCCCAAGGCGAGCTGTTTAATTTCTATTGACTCACTTAGCGGGTTATCCAAAAACACCTCCAAATCGTGTAAATGTGCAATTGCCTCATCGGGCCAATCACTAAGCTGGGAGAACCCCAGGTCGAGTCACTGCTGAAGTGATATCAACCCGTCTTCGAAGTGGTGAATGAGTCAATGATGTCAATGCATTGACTTCCCCCCAAAATAAGCCACCCTAGTCCGGGCCCGACTGCTATGGGAAGGGTTTCGCTTGGGGTCCGAACCCTTGCGTTTCGGTGGAGAAGGTCCCCTGCGAAGGGTCCGTGCGCATTCTTAGAGCAGACAGCATGAACAAGCGCCTGTGGGGGCCAACTCTGGGGCCTGCGCCTCTGGGCGCGACTGTCCCACCGCTCTCCCCACCGCTCTCCCACCGCTCTCCCCTCGCCCGTCAAGGCACACGTCACCAGTCCCGCGAAGCAGTGCTTGAAGACCTGGGACGCGTTTCGCGCGTTCTGCTGCGGGCGACGGAGGGTGCTTTCAGACGTCGAAGGGCGGAGGGCGCGTCCCACGACGCTGGAGGGAGATTTCTAGGGCTGGGCACACACCCCATGGCCCGCGGCAAACTCTGACAAAACTCCTTTGGAGGGGAAAGGCACCTGGAGAGTCTCCATACACATTTTGGGGCAAACCGCTGGAGTTGCTACGGCCAAAGCCTGGTCTTTCACTCAGAAAGGAAAGCCAGGGTGCTTACTTACCAGCTCCACCCGGCGACCCCCCCACTACCTCTCTGAGGCAGAACGGGGCGGTGGTCTCGGGCTGTGCGACACTTCCGGATGGGCGTTCCAGTCATGAAGAAGCAGAAGATCACATGATCACATGAAATCACTTCACAGTTTCACCTGTGGTTTGTCAACATGAATACATACTAAACCCAGTCCCTACCAGAAAGATGTCTGGATGGATGGATAAAACTTGGAGTCTACAATGTTCTTGCTCCATCGCTATTAGGTGGAGGCCATCGCCAGTCTACTCCAGTTCCTTCCCGCCCCCCCGAAACCGCCGCACGAACCGCCGAGGCGCCAGTTCGCCCTCCTCATCGAAGACGCGGAGCCACTTGTCCGCCGCCCCGCTCGCCTCGGGTGGAAGAAGAGTCGACCTTCCAAGTGGGAAACCCTTGAAATAGGATCACTAATGATGTATCCTAATATATCACGATATGTCAAGATATAATCAAAAATATCACTAATATATGAAACCTGAATAAACCAGATATATCAAGATCCTATTTCCAGGGATGATAATAATCTAGTTATATCAAGAATATATCAAGATCCTAATAAATATGTATCCTAATATATTTCTTTTGATGGATTTCGCTCCTATAGTTGAAAAAAGCACAAAGTCAATGAACACATTTACAGTATTTTGCGGGGAGGAGCAGCAACTCCAGGTGCAGGAGGTCCTCCTTCAACCATGTCCCTTCCACAGCTCTTGGCAGTTCTTCAGCAGCTTCGACCCAAGCAGTTCTTCGACCATCTACAAACCTTCCATCCAAGAACATGGTACCCTTGGAAGATACACTCTTTCCAAAAAAATCATGGAAGTCCTGAAGGTCCATCCCCTTTGCTTCCTCAGGAGGGGCCCGATGGTCGGATCCAAGAAGGGCTTGGAATTCGGAGTCATCACCAGGGTCATGGGAGGAACAGCTACTCCTTTCAAATTGGATCGATGTAATTATGGATCGTGTGTGGCTTTGGGTGTGTGATCCAAGCCTCATGTTCCTGGCCGCGGCCACACGTCAGGACACGCCATGGTCAGGTCCGGAGTTCTCACGAGACATTCTGCTCTTTCGGAATCCGGGCCCGAACCAATGGGGTTCGGGTGTGCTTCGGGTCGGTTTGGGGCGTCACTGCACCCCGCAACGACGCGGGTGCGTGGGCCAGGTCATCCGAGTCACGAGGAAGGTGCCGTCATGCGCAAAGCGGCAGGAAATCACCCAGCTCTCGTGCTTGTGCTTGGCCAACTGAGGCAGTTTGGGGGACGGCATCTTGGTTCCGAGGCGCCAACTGAGGCAGAAGCGGCGCGCGCATAGAGCGCCGAGTTGGCGTTTGGGTTTACGCGCAGAGGTGAGACTTCGAGGGCGGGTTGGGTTCGACGGTATGAGATCAGCGCCAAAAAAAGTCGACGTCATGGAGTGGTTCGTGTGTCACACGGGAAGAAAGTGGTGACGAACTCGTGTGTCGCTTTTCCTGGCCCAGGTCCAATCTCCTGGTCCTTTGAAATACGTCATTGAGTAATTTTGGTGTTGATCAACTCAACTTCTGTATTTCATGAGGTTCTTCACTGACCTGTGGGGATACTCATGTTGTTCTTCGTGACAACCGCAGTTCTCGGTGGATGCGTGGACTCTTTGGCACCCGAAGTTCTTGAAGTTCTTGCCCGAACTTAAAGCCTTCGAGCTTCGAATTCTTCTTCCGATATCAGAGAAGGCTATAGGCATCTTTCATCCTCTTCCTCTCCTCTATGCTAGAGATTCAATGGTCCCCTCCAAAACCCATCAGATCGTGTCTTCCGGATCTTGGTCCACTTCACCAACTTCGTCCCTTCTCTTGTCGGTCTTTCTCCGGGTGCGTTTCGCCGGCCTCGCGGCCGGAGTCCAAATCAAAGACTCTCAGGAACCTGATGCCGTAGGCATCACAGCGCGCGGTTCAAAATGGCGAAGACTCTACCCACGGTGTCCGGTGTCTTCCGTGCAGAACATCGGGCCCCAGAAAAGATGAGGAAGGGTGATCGGAGCCATCCATGACCAATAGGATGGTCAGAATCTGTAAAAAAGGACCAGTAGAATCAGCATGCATCCTCTACCCAAACCCGGTTTTTAAATGCAGAAACGTCAACCAAACTTGTCGCACAAAAACAGCGGTTCGGAGAGTGGCAGCCATCCAAGTTCCGCAGCACCTCCTGGACAGCCGCTTACGGAGTCCATGAACTGCTTACCCTGGCAATAACAAACACTCGACCATTTTTTGCACCCAAACACAATGCCACCCACTATGAGCATGGAGCTTCGGCCTAATTCTTAGAAGAAGGCCTCATGTCACACTGAGCTTGATCTTCAACACTCTGCATCAGTTCCCATCAAAACACAATTGCCTTCGTTCCTCCCCGCCAAAAAGCGATCAACTTTGCTCTGTCCACCTCACCGACATTGCACATGGCGCCGCCACACATGGGTGTCCGCGTCGCGCGTTTTGGATTACATCGCATCTAACCAAATATCGTTTGTAGTATTACACAAAGCTGTACCGAAGCTGTACCGAACCATCCTGTTCTGAATGAATCCCAAGCTGTACCGAACCACAGGAGCCACGCATCCTGTCGCATCCCGGTCCAACCACACATGGCTCCTCCACCCACGTGGCTCCACCCCCCACCCGGACGGAGGCTTCACCGCTCGGTACGGGTGGCCCGTCGCCACTGGCGGTGGCCAGGCGCTCCCCAGAGAAGCTCGCAGACTTCACCGGCAAGCCGTGGCCAAACATCTCCTGGCGCCGCCCGGTGCCGAAGGCGTCTGGCGTTTGGTGGGCCCGGGCGACGGCCCGGCAACTAAGTGGTGTGGTCTGGAGGTGGTTCGGCAGCTGTTCTGCGTGGCAGTTCCGTGGTTGGGCCCTGGTTTTGCGTCTGGTCCGAAAAGCACGCAAAAGTGTCGTTGAGCTGGTTTCAAGATCTGAGAATCTAAGCTTTTGGGACAGTGTCCCCATGGGCCCGCTCTTGTTTGGGATAAGTTACTGTTCAAAACTTCGGGTTGCGTCCCCAAAACCCTTGCACAGAATCCAAATCCCAAAGTGGTCTTTAGTGGTTTCGTCTCACCCCAGTTCCGCTCCAACCCTTCGAACACGGCGCAAACAACGCCCGCGTAAACGCCCGTCGTACGAACGCGCGTCCCCGCGTCCAGCAATTCCCAGCGCGAGCAGTCATAGACCCTGACCGAGCGGTCGTCGGAGCAGGTGACCAGCATCTGCCCATCCTCGAGTGAAACATCGAGGGGAGGGTCGTCCCGTCGTGAAAACCGTCCGTTTAAGAGCCCGACCATGTCCGGCATGGCGCGGAAGAAACCGACAGTATAGGTCAAGCAAAGGATTCTGGTGCCATGATCCACATCCAGATCGAGTGGATGGGGGTTGTTTCGAGCTTTTGCCTGTGGAGTCTACGATCGTTCCACCGTCAAGGTGCAAAACTTCAGTTCAAGAGGCTAGAACCTGTTGGACCTCTTTTTGGATCGGAAAAAAGGGTCCGTTTTAGATCAGTCGCCGAAACAAAGCTCACTCAGGTTCCCAAAAACGTGTAGATCCATGTAGGTCTACCCTATAGGTCTCCTACCTAGAGCCAGCCCGCCTGGCTGAAGTCGGCCCACCAAATCGTATTGTGGTGGTCCACCTCCTGAGGCTTTCGCCGAATCCGCGATCCAAGGGTCTGGGCCCCGAATCCGAAGGTCAGGGGTCTGGGGTCTCTCAGAAAAATCCCCAGGCTTTGAGGGAAAGGGGCTAGTAGGTTGGAGGCCATCGCTAGTAGCAAGGACGCTACGAACGACGGTACGAAGGGGGCTCCTGGCCTTACTACTAGGAGCAAGCAAGAAGCTACGAACGCGGCTCCTGGCATCGCTACGAACGGAGAGATCGGACACTACTAGGTTGGAGGCCATCGCTCGTCGGTCTGATAAAGGTCTGAACGTCTGCTTTCCGAGCTCGCCCCAGTGGGTTCTTGGGCACGTCTTTACACGAGGTCCGTCCATTGGACAATTCTGGTTGAGGGTCCTGGTTCAGCTCCCTTTTCTTAAGGAAGTGGATGGAAGTGCGAAACATCGTGCGAAACCTTCGCGCATGAAAAACTCCCCATCTCTCTCGGTGGAGTTGAATGGTTGAGCACCTCCAGGCGTTGAGCCCATCGCCAATTCCTTTCAGAGAGGACTGTGCTTTGCGTTCGCGGTTTCGGGTCCATAGTTTTTTTGGGGCCACAGGATGGAGGTTGGGGCCCATCGCCTCGTCCCACCCCCTCCCTTTTTCCACTCGACTTGACTCACCAAGTCGACTCCTTGAGCAACTTCCCCGTGGACAGGTCGAAGACCTTGGCGGTGCCGTCCTGACGCGAGAAAACGCCTCCATGGATCGGTCCGGTCGACCGCAGGGAGCAAACCGAAGGGCTGAGAAACTTGGTCCAAGGCTGGAGAGCCAGCTTAAGCACTTAAGGAGAAAATAAAAACCCATGTAACACACACTATGTTTCACTCCTCCCAAGAGTCCTGACTGCTTCCCAAGAGGTCCCAACGTCTCCGAACGGCACCGTCTCCCACCGTCCGCACCGCCCGTCCGCCCCGCGACGACCGCGGCTCCTCCGAGGCCGTGCAGAGCCGCTGCCCGTCGGGCGCAAAGTTCACGGAGCGGACCTAGGCGGGCGACGGGTGACTGATGACCGTCCTTTTGGTTGGGGTCCAAGAAGGGGATCGGGGGCTGAGAACCGCATGCTGGTGACGTGCTTGAGTGGTTCTAGGGGTCGAAAGAAAGGATCCATGAACCGAAGCTATGGTGTATTTCTCAGTATAGTCATGTCCATCCAAAGCACTCCCTCCAAGTAACAGCCTGCAGGAGAGGTTTTGAACGTGACCGTCCCTTGTTTATGTGCTTCCAATGACCAGGAACAAGAGAATAACTGATAAGTTTAAACCCAAGGGAACCTTGACAATGGTTTCTTTGAATTGTTTCTTGCTGTGTTCTCTCCTTCAAAAACACTTTGAAGGCCCGACCAACATGGAATCAAACCATAGAAGTTCGTACTTCACGAGGCAGCAACCATTTGCCTTCATGGTTTCCTCTCTTGGTGTCAGTTTTTGCTGGTCCCAAAATGGTTCCTGTTCCACGGTGGACCCACACACCCACGGTCCTCGCCAAGTCACAGGCCTTCGGTGGACCTGCACCCCTTGACCCACCGCACCGAAGCCTCGAACCTGGCGACCAAGCGCCGTCACAACGGGTCCGGATGGCGGTGAAGCAAAGGTTTGTGACACTGGTTTCTGCTTGCATCCAGTGACGTCGCTTGATGTGCCCGTAATACTATAGACTATCCGACGAATGCATGAGATCACCCACATGAGGACGTGGGTGTGGTACTCGGTGACTGCTTGAGATGTCTTTTGATATCACTTGGGCTGGGTTTGAGGTCACGCCCAAGGTGTGTGAAAGGTGACTGGACCGGACGCCTTGTTTGAGGACACACAGTGAAGAAGCTGCAGCTGGATAGTGAAAGAGACATATACGTCGGGTCTATCCTATTCCCTGTAACAGTGGGTGATGATGATGATGATGGTGATGGGGTGTGGTTGCAGGCCTTCAAAAATAGTGATAATCTGTTCTTGACTGGCACAGGTAGTAGGACAAAGGCATATCTTCTGACATTCTTTCTGGCGTTCTATCTGGCATATCTTCCGACTCGCGGTTGAGGTCCGGCGGGGAACACTGCTGTCCGGAGCTGGCGGTTGAGGTCCGGCGGGGAACACTGCCGTCCTACACTTGCGGTTGAGGAGGATAAGGAGGAGGAGGAGGAGGACGAGGAGACGAGAGGAGGAGAACAGCGCGGCAGCTGACATATAATCTAACAACCCTCACCTAGGGAATCAATATTTCAACCATTTCTGGGTAGGCTTCTTCAATGTTCTTGAGTCACACACCATGTCCCACACCCATGCACCTGGGGCCACAGGGAAGGCGTCCATCGTGCTCCGACCCGGTCGATTGCGCTGGTCGTCGGCCTGAGACAGCGAGGTGGGGTGGCAGGCTGTGCCAGGCTCCAGTGGCAAATGTGTCTTACTTGGCACCTGAATAAGGTTTCAGGATAATCATCATGGCAAATGTCGGCCACCTGATAGCTTCTTGGCACGATGTCTTCGGAAGCTTCCAAGACCATTCAAGAACAACAAGAGGTGCTGCGCCTCCCACTCACCTCAGCCCACCTCGTCGTCCACCCTCCCAGGGTTGGCCTGGACAGAAAACTCCTCCAGGTTGGCAGTTTCAACGGGCGAACGCGCACTGCCATGGCACGACGGCCGTGATGATCGCGTGAAACCTCCTTTTTTTGGTTTGCTCTCGCGATGGGCGTCGATCGCGGCTCGGGAAGTAGACTGGAAGTTCTAGCAGGGTTTTGCTCCCATGAATGTTTTGCTTTTTGACTTTTTGGAGTCGAGTGTGGAATCATCTTTGATGGAGTAGCCAAATGGCCCCGTCTCTCTTTAAGGCAAGCAAAAGGTGATTCTAAAAGGAGTTGCAGTTCGAAGTAATTCATGGCCTCCTTAGCCTACAATCTTTGGCTTGTTTCTCCAAGCCTTCCAAGGAATCTTTCAAAATGCCCCTTGGCAGCCATTGGGGCAATCCATGTGTTCTGAGAGTAGCTCGCCAGAAAGGTTCATCTGCATGGTTCATCGATGACATTCGATGACGGATTTCCAGCAAGGGTTGACCGTTCAAGTTCCAGTTCGATCGTCGGTACATGTTGCATTGAGACCCCAACAAAAACAGATCTGGGTCTTTTTGGGTCAGGATGCAGCCTGTGGGTCAGATAGTCAGATAGTTCCAAGAACTGTGAGCAGGACCATCCACACCATCCACCTGATTGGGTCGAGGGTCCACTCCTCAAAATTACCTTGGTATTATTTGGTATTGCTCTTGACCTACACCCAATAGGTGTGACCAAAAGAATGGCTCGATTGCTGTACGGCTCAAGCTCTTGCTTGCATTGCTTCGTCGGCGATCAGCCGAAAGCTGCAGGCTTCGGCGTGCTGCGTGCTCCAGCGTCCTTCCCAAACATCTCCCTAGACCAATACCCCTCTTGCGGTTTGTATCAAATTCTTTGCAGTCACAATGTCCCACCCAAATTGGATGGCCTCTCTCTGAAAAGCCCATCGACCATCAGCCCCGTTCCAACCGATTGAGACCGTCTACTCCGTAACACCCCATACCGTCTGAACCAGACTCCATGTTCCTCCACGTCCACAGCATCCGCCATCCGAACCCGCCACGAGCGGACGAGGACGAGGACCACGGGAGCAGCCGCGCGGAGTCCCGGTCGACGGACCCGGAGCTTCGACGACGAGCGGCAGGCAAGCAGGACCACTAGAAACACTCCAATGGGACTGACAGGATTGAAAGTGCATTGGGGTGGTTGACCTGGGGAGAAAATGTATGTACATCTGTGTCAGGGTCAAGATAGAGGCACTGGCTCCGTCCATGAAAAGACCTGCCACACTCAGTTGGACCCGAACACGTGTTGCCACACTCAGTCTGTGGATGTTCAGTGCTTTTGAAGAGAAAATCCATCTATAGCTTGGGTTTCCTCAGCTGAGTATAGTGGTCCCCTAAATATATAAATAGTGGCACGGTTCCCAATACATGGGGATTGACCTTTCCATCTATTTAGGGGTCATAGTTGTAGGTCGTTTCTGGGTCATCTGGTAGGTCATCTCTGCCCGGCTCCCGATGCCGGAGAAAGGTTTTGGCCGAACGAACTCTGGCTGGCTGTTCGTTTGAGAGCCCAAAGCAGCTTGATAAAGTGGTTTATCCGCTCATTTCTCCCAAGCAAGATAGTGCCAGATGCTTCGGAATAGAAACAGCTTGGAGATCCTCACTTTACATACCTGGAACTTCAAAGGGTTGCTCAAAGGGTTGCTCCAATCCAGTAGTGCATGGTAGTCTTGCATGGAGACCCCCAAAACATCAGGTGCTTTATAGATAGATTCAGATAGATCAATGACCAAAACAATGGATCAGATAGATAGATTCAGGTAGATCTGCTTTCAAAGATTCCGAGCTCTCCAACCACCAGGGCTCACCACGAAAAAACTCCTTTGAGTCGACCAACCGCACAATGCCACCGACTCCGCGGAGGATCCCGCCATCGACGAGGATTCCGAGGATCCCGGGCTCACCATCGCAATGACCTGCCGCAAGCCCGTCCTCAGGGGCTGGGAGCTGCATCAGGCGGGCCCCCGATGCGAGCGGTAGCTGGTCTGGAAGAGGCATGCGAGTGCCCTCAAGTCTTCGAGAGTGGCCACAAAAAGGGGTCACCCATAATGGTTCCAACACAAAGACTCGTGACAAGAGCTATAAGAATGTGGTTGATTGAGCACTAGATACGGAAATCAACACGGTGTAAATTATACAGTCAGTATCTGACTTTCAGCAATCACAGTAAGTCTCTTTATGGAACACCTGCCCATGGTCTTTCACTCAGCTCACTCGAACTTCCATACCCTCTTGCTGCCACCGCAACCGGTGGTTTCCGGAAACTTGGGTCCTTCGGGTTCTCAAATTCTTTCACGGCTCCGAAAAAAACAAACATGAAACATCCAACACCTTCCGCGACCTCGGGGAAGCCTTTGTCCATTCGACCCCCCGCCGCCTTGATCGGAAGACCCGACGGGTCCAACGTCACCCGGACCCGGGCGCCCCGAGCTCCAATTCGCAGGGCCCCTGGTCATGTGCCCGCTCGCGGCCTCGGAGCCGAAGGTCATCCGGTCGGTGGATTGTATGGTGAAGCGAAGCGGACGAAAGAAAAAGGAATCCAAGAGCCGAAGGCTTCCAACCACCATTATTTTTATAGGCTTTACCAAATCAACTAGGGATTTTACAATACAAAAACCAGGTCAACCATTGTTTTTTAATGGTCTTGGAAGTCTAGGGAAGAGTCACGGAATCCGGTGGCGTGTCTCGTCCCAAAAAAAGGCCCCCAATCCTCCGACCGACCTCGGACTCCGACCGAGCTCCAGTCTCGCGAATTGGAGACCTGCCCTAGAGACCCCAGAGGATGAGGGTCCGATCCCTCGTGGGTCGCCCACGGATTGCATGTGCCTGGAGGTGGATAGATGCGTTTACTCGCCGTCTGAGACACGAGCCCTCACCAAACATACACAGACAGATGAGGTAGAAAGGGTTACTCTGGCACTGTCTTGTTTAGCAGCTGTCTATCTTGCGACCATTCAGTACCTATAGATACCTATAGAGTTACCAGGGTCTCAGAATGCAGGGTTTGAAAAAGGACCCCATCACATTGGAGAGTCCACCCGTTTCTGCCATGACAGGGCTCCCGCCACATCGCTTCACCAGGCTTCCCTGCCAAGCCGTGAAAGCTGCCCGGTGAGCTCCTCCAAAACACCTGGCACTCTGCCGAAGCTCACCGGGTCGTGGTAGGTCCAGCGCACCGCTCAGGTCGCGGAACCGCGCGGAGCGTGCGGACCGTCCAGGAGCATCATGCCATCGACCGATGAAGAACTTCTGTGATTCTCTTTTCTCCAAGCGGTTTTTGTCGGCATGTATTCTTCCATACTAGTAGCAAGGACGCTACTGCCAGTGGTTCCAGTCTTCAACCAGTGGTTGAAAGACTAAATGGTAAACCAGCAGTCCAGATTCTTCGGGACTTGGCTATTGTGGCATCCATCGGCCCCCGTGACCCGTTCGCCATGACCAACTGTTGAAATCCATCTGTCAAATGTGTATTGCTAGGGCTCCAAGTACCTCCTCAGAAGGTGTTTGGGGGTGGGTTCGTCCAGATACCAGGTACTTGGAGCCCCAGGGTGTTCAATGATCATCAACGGTCAACGTTCTTCTCCTTGAACAGAAGACCAATTGAGCGACCGGCCCCGTGAACCGACCGGTGAAGGTCGTGGCATGCCGAAGACGGTTCGACGGATCTGGCGACACCGTTGGGTCCTTTGGGGAACGGAAGCGACCGCCTTTCGGGTGGAGCCATGGATGGGAAAGGCGACACATGGTCAATCCACCCGTTATGTAAGCAGTGCTGGAACTACCCCGCCCAGCATCCGGGATCTCCAGACAAAACAACCCAGACAGGATG
>CAXAMN010021291.1:29010-56715 GCA_963970005.1 Durusdinium trenchii
GCCGATCAGGCCAGGGATGGTTTTGGGACTGAAGAAGGAGAGCCCCCATCAAAAGTAAACTGAACCATGCAACGTACTCCTGCTAGGGAGGATCATGCACTCATCCGTCAACTACCAGGAAGCTCAAGGGGTGGTTATATAATAGATACCCCTTAGCCCTTAACCCTCTTTATGGGGAAATGAATAGACACCCCAAACAGGTAGGTCTTGGTAGCTCTACACTCCCCAGAACAGTCATAGTTATGTGAATGGCGGCCCCGACAGAACCGCTTTTCTCTCGACCTCTGTTTTGTTGGGAAAAGACCATATTTTGGGGGTGTATCCCATTCGCTGTAACAGTGGATGATGGTTATAGGTTGCAGGCCTTTCTCCAAATTCGGCAAACCAACACGTGATAATCTGTTGTTGATTCTTATAGGATGTAAAGAAGGTCATGGGACACACACTCACCCATGACCTTGGGGGGGGTGAAGACCTGCTGATCCCGGTCCAGACCTTCTAGTCCCGCTTCGACGACGATCTCGGCCGAGGCGCAGGCGTCGATCTCGCCGCCCAGGCGGCTTCGCTCGAACCAGGCAGCGGCAGCCGGTGGATCTGGGGCATGGTGAGCCAAGCCATCCTGGTGCCGATGGAACAAAACGATCGGTGTTGGTTTCGGTTTCACCCGAGGCGTTCCAAACCACAAAAATGTTGGTGTTGTAACGGTGTTGTACAGACTCAGTGGCAGCATGAGGCAGACTCTTCGCAAAAATGAAGGAAGTAAGAAGAAAGAGGAAAACAAGGGATCTATATTATATACATGATATAATACATGGATTTTTTGTTTGATTTTTTGGGAGAGCCGGGTACAACAGGGTACCCTCTTCATAAGTTGCGTGGAACAGCAGAAGAAACCACCAACAAAACATGCTGGATTGCACTGTCACAAAGCCTCGCAGTTGCGGTCCTCTAGGGCCTTCCCGAAGTAGAGCTGCGCCCTGGGGAAGCCCGCTTGTGCCGCTTCTTGAAGCCTCACAGCACGCGATCACGCGATCACGCCGCGCCCACGCGCGCGCGGCTCATCATGTCCGAACCAGCCTTCAGCCCCCAAATCCAGGTCAATTTAGGGGCAACCTCTTCTACCTCAATTAACAAGCAACAACATGTTAAACAACGACGATAAAACATACCAAGTGTGGGAATGGCATTGTTTGAAAACAATCGTTCCTGATTCCCCAAAAAAACGATGGGATTGATGATATGGAATCTGTAGACAATCCGAGGATGATATCAAATGTGAAAATTGAAACGCCGCACCACTGTTGCATGATGTTGCATTCATAGTCACCCGAACATATACTCGGACCAAGGCGGTTCAGTGGACACAGGTGAGCGCTGTCCAGAGGGCAGGAGGACAAGTGAAGGACAACACCCGGACACAGGATTCAGGGGCGCGGCCAACGACTACGGTATATATATATGTGAATTGTGATGAGCACATGGTCGGACGCCATGTCTAGCGGAACCTTTAGGCTGGAGCGTAGAAAGGCGCCGCTGCGATGCCCCTGGTGGGGCGACCGCACCGACATTGGTAGCGGAGCCCCACCAGGGGCTCGCAGTGAGTGTCACTAGGTAGTGCACCTGCTGCCATGAGTGAAGACAAGGGTCATCGCCGCTTTGACGGTGAGGGCGATGACCCGGGTAAGGCGTTGAAAAAGTGGAAGACATGGGCCCAGGCCAAACTGGTTACGTTGAAAGACATCAAACCTGAACAAAGGGGGCCATGGATCCTGACGCTTCTAGATGGTCGTGCCTGGGATGCTTGTGAGCACCTGACCTTAGACGACCTTGCAGTGTCAGGTGGTGACAAAAAGATCTGGGAAGTGTTGCAGAAACGATTTCCAGAAAAAGAGGCTCATGACTTGCTAGGAGAATCGCTGGGCGAAGTGTTTGCACTGTCAGCCAACGAAGCCGAGTCCATCAAGCAGTGGACGGCTCGAGCTCGAGAAGTGTTTGACAGATGCGAGAGACGAGCGGGAGTGGCTTTTCCAGCTGCCGCTCAGGGCTGGATTACGTTGAACTGTGCAGGCTTGACTGAGGAACAGAAGGCCATAGTGAAGGCCAAGACACAAGGCAGCTTAGACTACGAAGCCGTGGCCGCTGCCATGAGGTCATGTTTTCCTTTGTACAAAGCAACAGCCAGTCGCAGAAAGCCAGTTGGAGCTCTGCAAGTCGACGTCATGACTGACGAGTTCGAAGCTGCACCAGAGATGTCCTACACGGACGATGCTTACTTGCAAGAAGTTGAGGCCTTCATCGCCGAACATGAGCACGAGACCACTACAGAAGAGGCTGTGTTCACTGAACAAGAGGCAGCCGAAGCCCTCGCTGTGACTTGGAAAGAGCGTCGCAAGGAGATAGCAAAGGTGCAGAAGAGTCGACAATTCGGTTCTCATGGCACTTCCAAAAGGCAGTTCAAAGTGGAAGTAGAAGAGCTGAAAAGGCGAACCAAATGCAATCGCTGTGGCAAAGTAGGCCACTGGGCCAGAGAGTGCAGGCAGCCACCAAGTGCGAAAGAAGCTTCTTCTTCGAGCACTCCTCCCATGGCAGCCAACTATGTTGAAAGCTCAGAGCCAACCGCTGAGGCTGGATATGGAGTGGAGCCGACCTTTGTGGGACACGTGATGACCACGGTGTTTAGCGCTGGCCTGATTTCCTCACCGGGCTTTGGAGTACTGGACAGTGGGTGCGGACGCACCCTGATCGGAGAAGAAACTCTCAAACAGCTTGAACCCATGATCAAGGCTCGAGGGTTTGGTTCTGTGCAGTACTATGAGTCTGAGAATGTGTTCAGGTTCGGAAATGGAGCAACGGAAGTGGCAAAACGTGCATGCCGCTTACCTGTCGGGATCGCAAACAAGTTTGGCTTGATTGACGCAGCCATTATTGCGGGCTCAGCTCCTCTTTTGCTTGGACGACCAACGTTGGAAAAGATGGCTGTGAAACTGGATTTCGCTCAAGGACAGATGGAGCTTCTCGGCTGCACGACCGATCTCAAGACCAATGAGGCTGGTCAGCTGCTGGTGGATGTCCTAGCATATCCAGCGAGAGAAACAGCTACCCCGAAGCCTCGCGGTAATCAACACGACAGAGACATAGCTCGTTCCACAAAGGACGACCAGCAGAAGGTTGAACAGAAGGCGCAGGGCTCAAGTCAAAAACAGAAGACAAAAATCACACTGAAAAAGAAAGAGTGTAGATGTTTGCTTGCTCAGATGAAACGTGTTTCCCAGACCGAAGATGCTGGTATCATGGTTGCTGAGTTATTTTCTCCTCCTCGTTTTTCCACTGAGGCTGTTCGGCAGGGGGGAAAAGGGATAGCATATGATATTAAGCAGGGGTGGGACCTTTCCAAATCAAATGTGAAGTCGCAAGTGGATGCGGAACTCGATCGCGTCCGCCCTCGACTTTTGGTGGCGTGTCCACCATGCACGCATCGAGGCGGGTGGGAGCATCTGAATAGGACCAAGCGGTCTCCTTTCGAGACAGCCTTGCTAATTCGAGCATCTAGGGATCAGGTTCGCTTTGCTCTCCAACAGATTCGCAAGCAGATAAGTCGAGGTGGTGATTTTATCTTTGAGCATCCGTGGGGTTCCGAAGTGTGGGACGATGGGGACATGATCACTCTTCGTAGGAAGTATGGAGTCCGCAGAGTTGACATGTGCGCCTACGGGTTGAAGTGTCCTGACACGGGTATCCCCATCAGAAAAGCCACGGGGATCCTTTCATCCATCAAGGAGTCCACTCATTTCCATCAGTGTCAGGGGTGTGAGAAACATCGTTTGGTTGAAGGAAAACTGAACTCAGGACAAAACGTGAGCGACTTTGCAGCAGAGTACACCCCATCTTTCGTTAAAGCCATGTTAAAAGCCTGCCAAGCACAACAACATGTGAGTGTGGTCGACTTTATCGACTTGGCTGAGTGCGAAGGTGCAGAGTGTCTCATTGGTGAGATCGAAGGAGACAGGGCCGGACCAGAGCAAGAAGACGCGGAGGTCATACATGCTGATCACACCCAAGGTACTCCCAGTGTGTTGCGAGCTGTTAGGAAATTGCATGTTAACCTCGGCCATCCGCACAACAGGGATTTGGTGCGCATCTTGCAGCATAGTAAGGCTTCTAAAGAAGCTCTGGAGGTAGCAAAGAACTTCACATGTACCGTGTGTAGTAACCATAAGCTTCCGCATGCATCCCTACCTGCTAAGACTAGTAGAATCATGGAGTTTAACGCGCGAGTTGGGATGGACGTCAAGTACCTCCCCGGCTGGAAACCCAATCAGAGAGTTCCGTGCATCAGCATTGTTGACTATGCATCGTCATTGCACATAATGGCACCCATTTTCCAGAAAGAAAACGCTGAGTTGTTGAAGGGTGTTCTGCGGGACTCCTGGATTGCATGGGCCGGGCCCCCAAAGGTTTTGGAATTGGACCCAAGCAGACCAAACCTGAGTGACGCTTTGGGAGAATACTGTGAGGGACTTGGTATAGATCTCCTATACACAGCTGCAGACTCACATTGGCAGCTGGGGAAAGTCGAGAGACATGGAGGTTGGTTCGAAAAGATATTTTCTCGGGTATGTGAAGAGCATCCACCCAAGAATGCCGAAGAGTTTGTTGACAACGTTCTTCAGACCCAAATAGCCAAAAACACCCTGATTACAGAAGCAGGAGCAAGCCCTTTTCAGATTGTTTTTGGACGCAATCCCCGCATCCCTCAAGATTTGTTGCAAGATGATCCACACTTACCCGCAGTTGACGCCACCGAGAGCGACTCGCCGTTCGATCGGGCACATCTCGTGCGGCAAGCGGCGCGACAAGCGGTGCTGGAATGCCAAGACCACAAGGCCTTGAAGGCGGCCATCCGAGCTCGCCCAAGACTCCGCCAGGACTTCTGCTCAGGTGACTGGGTTTACTACTGGAGATCACAAAAGTGGTCAGACGGGCAGTTGCTAAGGGGAGGTCGTTGGCATGGGGCTGGCATGATTTTGGGTAAGTTGGGGGTGAACTATATTGTTGCGCACAGACGAAGTTTGTTTCGCTGTTCGCCAGAACATCTACGGCATGCAACCTCAGAAGAGAAAACAGTTGCAGATTTTGATGACAACGAATTGCTGGGAATCAAGAACTTGTTAGAAAAGGGACAATTTCCAAAAGGACAGTTTGTTGATTTGGTCAATACCACACTTCCGCCATCTCCAGAAATTTCTGACCGGGCAGAAGGCTGGCATTCCGCGGCACGATCCGCGTGGAGTGAATGAGACCAAGACTCAAAAGGAAGACTACAATGCAGATGAGACAACACCAGAACATGGGCCGTATTCTCGATTGGGGGGAACGTCTTCCTGGACACCGTTAGGTCGTACAGAGGATTATGGTCCCATCAGACGGGTTCGACACACAGTCAAGTCACCCCCGGAATATCTCTTTCGTCCAATGGAGATGCAACAGGAAGATCTGTCAGAGTTGCTGCAAGAGGTTATTCCTTCGTTGCTAGAGACACCAGAGACCGAGAGCTTCAGTCCCAGAGGCACTAGTAGCAAGAGAGAGGCCAGTGCCGACATTGATGACGGACCGCGCACTCGCAGTCGAACTGAACGATATGAGGACGAGGCATTGTTGTGTTCATTTGTTTCTCCAGGAGAGGAGGTTCCAGTGCGAAGTGGCCAGAGTCATGTCGAAGCATTGATAGCAGGATTCTTGCAGAAGCGAGCAGCAAAAGAGATTCCGTCCACTGGCAACCCATCCGACATCCAAGAGAAGGTTGATGGATCCAAGATTACAGAATGGGAGACATTGTCAGGGAAACAAGCTGTTCGTGTGTGGACTGGACAGAAAGCCAAAGAGATCAAAGAGCGTTTTGGACATCGGTTCATTGGCAGTCGTTTTGTTGTGATCAACAAGAAGGATGAGGATGGGGAGCGAGTCAAGAGTCGCTGGTGCCTACAAGGGCACTTGGATCCTGACTTCCAGGAGAAGATCCAGTCAGGGGCTTGCCACAGTCCCACACTTCACCCTTTGTCAAGATCATTGATTTTACAAATTCTAGTCAGCAAGCAATGGACGATGCAGCTAGGGGACATCAAGGGGGCTTTTCTGGAAGCAGGGCCTTTGAACCCCAAATTTAGTCCTTTGTATGCGCATCAACCTCCAGGAGGGATCCCAGGACTCAGTCCGGATGATGTGATCGAGGTCACAGGCAACGTCTACGGGTCCAACGATGCCCCTTTCAACTGGTGGTTTAAGTTCGACGAGACTGCAAAAAAAATTGGTTGGGTTCGTTCTCAGTTTGACAACTGTTTATACTACCTTCCAGATCCGTTGAGTCAGGGAGCCATGTGTGGTGTGATGGGAGCCCATGTAGACGACACCATCACGGGGGGACACGGGGCAACCTACGATTCAGCAATTCAAGCGTTGAAGACTCATTTCCCGTACAGAAAATGGAGGATTGGCAATGGTGAATTTTGTGGGGTGCAATATAGCCAAGACATGCGAAGTTTTGAGATCACGTACCATCAAAAAGAATATGCAGAACATCTTCGGGCCATTTCTCTCTCTAAAGAACGGTTGAAGGACAAAGAGTCTCTGGCAACTGACCGGGAGATCTCAGCCTTGAGGGCAATCAACGGAGCATGCAATTGGCTTAGTTCGCAGTCAAGACCAGATCTGTGCGTTCAGACCTCCTTTTCACAACAGAGCTTTCCTCAACCTAGAGTTCGGGATTTGTTGTTTGCAAACCAACTGGTGCATCGGGCTAAACAGTTTAGTCACACTGATGTTACAGTGAAGAGCATTCCATGGGAAGATTTGGCTATCTGTTTTCATTCAGATGCAGGTTTTGGTAATGCAAAGCAACACAAGACACAGGCAGGGTTCATTGCAGCTTTTGTGAGCAAAAGACTAGTACAGAATGAGGCAGCAAGCTGGTCTCCGTTTGCTTGGCGGTCATACAAATTGCCGAGAGTGGTGGCCTCGACACTAGCAGGGGAGGCACAGGCTTTCACGACAGCTAGTGCTACGGCTGAGTGGATGAGCTTGCTCATAGCAGAAGCAAAGCATGGCAGATTTGATCTTCGGACAACAGAGCAAGTGCAAACACAGCCACGAGTGTCAAATTTGAAATGCCGTGATGAGCTGGACCTAGTTCCTGTCGTGGGTGTCACAGATTGCAAGAGTTTATATGACCATATGATATCCATGTCATCAGTTAGTAAGTGCGAAGATAAAAGGATAGCAATAGACCTTGCAATACTCAAACAGTGCATGTCTCGAACAGGTCTCGTGGTTAGGTGGTGCCCAACACAACTCATGCTCGCAGACGCTCTAACAAAGGACCAGCAGGATCCGGCAGATCTCTTGCGGGCGGCACTGTCCGTGGGGGAATACCAGTTGAATCCTGAAGCCATGATCCTGGAGCTAAAAAAGAACCAACGTCAAGCACGAGTAGAAAGACGGGCGTTGCATGAAGCACGAGAAGCAGCACTAAGGAGAAGCAAGCCGAAACAGAAGGGTTCCTAATTCAGTAGGATGGGGTTTTTCTAGAGAATAGCAGACTGAGTGCATTTGGACGCCGGTTGAGTTTCTGTTTGCCAGATTTGTTTTGTGTGATGCAGGACTTCCTTTTTGTTTGTTTGGTTTTGTCGATAGTCACGTTTCGTCCTACTCTACATGTCCAGGCCGCTTGGATTGTTTCTCTGGTTTTGGGTGAGGGCTGGTGAGCACCCAGCGCACATTCTGGGGTACGAATGTGAGGGGAAACGCATTGTGGAAATGTGAGCATTTCGTAACACAATATATATATAGATACTTTCTTTTGCAGGTGCTTTTGCGTTACTCGATGTGATAACGAAATGTGTTTCAATGCATATAATTGAATCTGAGCAATCAAGTGCGAAGAGGGCACAGTTTTCTCGGTGTGATCAGACTCTCCGATTGTCTCCTCAACTCTAAGTGACGTGTCAGCCATGTACCAAAATTTCTCTAAAGAAGAGCTCAAGCAGCTAGTTCGAGCCTTGAACGAGAGCGGTGAATTGGAGCAGCTGCTGCACGAAGCATCCGCTTCCACTTCGACCGACACAGCGCAAGGATCGATGAATGACAGCTCAAAACGCAGATTGACGAGTTCTGTGGTGTCTGCGAAGGAAGAGCTGGATCAGTTTGAGGTGATTGCTTTGACTCAAAGTGTGACTCCGACCCCAAAGAAGATGAGTCAAGCACCGGTGCTTCCACGTCAGGTCGGCTACTCTTCTCATGCTGGAACAGAGATCCGCCTGCCTGAAGGTCTTCAGTCACTGAAGCAGTGGGGCTCCACCATTTGTGAGCTACCAAAAGTAGCCAAGCGTGACATGACATACGATATGATGGTCACAGAAGCTGACTCGTGTAAAGAAATGAGGGATTACTTGACATGGGTCACCAACAGCGGAGTCAAATCCTCGAAGATGGATGACATCCGTGCATATTTGAAGGCAGTCCAGTATAGCCCCGGAATTTCCAAGTTCGGAGTGACGTATCCAGGCTCGAAGGAAGCCCGTCGCTTTGGCCATGAAGGCCATTGAAAACTTGGATCATATATAGATTTTGAGGAGTGTGAATTGTGATGAGCACATGGTCGGACGCCATGTCTAGCGGAACCTTTAGGCTGGAGCGTAGAAAGGCGCCGCTGCGATGCCCCTGGTGGGGCGACCGCACCGACATATATATATATATATATGGAAAACACAACACAGACACATGTGTAATGATAACGACACAGTGTAATATAACTTACAAAACACAGACACCTAATTCAGTGTCTGTCTGTTCCCAAGAGAGAACCGCAACAGATCCCAACTGTTTCAAACCTCTTTCAGCCGAGTCACCAGCTGTAACTCTCCTGCTGCGTCGCTGCGCGCATCGCTCGCAGGGTCTGGGCCACTGGGTCTCGAGCCTCAGCTTCCTGTTGCCACCAGCTTTCAGCCCGACTGCTACAGTCCTGAGCTGCTCAGCGACGGCAGCTTCGAACACATTCCAGGTGGCTTCTGAGCCAGTCCTATTCGATGGTATTTCTGGCTCTGCTACAGGTCCGGTTCGAAGCAATTCCATCTGCTGCGGAGAGGTCAGGATGTTTCTGGAAGGCTCAGACGAGACTCCGGGTGGGTTCGGGACGGAGTCGGGTTTGACCCGATGGTTTCTGCTAGCACGACGTTCCTGAGGTTGTTGGGGCTGGAGCCAACGCCCGGGGGGGGTACCCGGTCAAAATCTGAGCAGAGGTGGGAGGCAGGCAAAAACCCATTCCCTACAAGTCCAAAGACCCAGTAAAACCTGGTCCTGTACCTCATTGAGTAGTGTTTTTTTGTATGGCTAACTCCAGTAAAATCAGGTCAAACTGACTTGTAAGGATTGAAGATATTGAAAGGTTTCCTTAGCACCAGGTGGTTTGGTTGGTTGAAACGAGGGCCGGCAAAAAATATGCCTTCTGGCAAGTCCTGAGAATGTCCTTCTGGCATGTTCCCGTGCAGTGAATCATTCCCCAGAGATCCCCGAGATCCCAGGAGAATGCATGAAATTATGAGATGGCGGTGAGTCAAAAGCCAGAGTGGCCATATCCCACTGGTAGGTTGACGAAGGAACACGTAGTCCATTCTGTTCACGTTGGATGGTCAACCATGGCTTTCCCTGGTTTTGACCCACAGCCAGATGGGTTTCTAAAGCGTCAACGGCTCAAATGCCGTGCGATGTCAGTCGCCGATCGATCGCAAAGATCGGCTGCCTTCTACCGTAACATACCGTAACAATTTGTTGAGCGATTTGAGCGGCTCATCAGCTCAATTCTTACCCATGTCCATTCCGTCCAGGAGCATGATCAGTTAATATACTCTCAAACAGCAGACTTCAAAGGAGTCAACCCGTGGTGACCCGTAAATGCACTCCTTCTTCACCTAGCCTAGGGGCCTAGCTAAACAAAGATTGCCTGCACCAATCACTACAAGACTCTCTCTCTCTCTCTCACCTACGCGACCACCCTCTTCACCCCCCTATACCCTTCATCGTCAGCCACGGAGATGTTCCTCCGTCCGATCTCCGCTGAGCATCCCAAGAATCCTGGAACCACATGGCCCAAGACCAGCGCCTCGGTGAACTGTACAAAGTTTAATCTCCTTTGGAACAGGAGGGAACACACACAATTAGCCGAATCGGCGCTCCCTGACTCCTCACTTGTGTCACTGGGGGGAAAAGAGTGCATCGACTAAACGAGCCTAAACATAGCCTAACAAGCCTGAGAGAAAACCTAAGCAAACGAAAGGGGGTAAAAGGCACGGGCCCAATGGCACTGTCCAGAAAGCCGAAATCGGCGCACCCTTGACTAAACATTAACCTGACACCTAAAAAGCCTCTAGCAACGAACGAAAACCTGGAGAGAAGCAAAAAACCCTAGGAGGAGAAAAAGGGAGACCGTGCATGAATTACTCAGTGTGAAACGTAGGAGTGCATACTTAGCACTTGACTTAAGGCTAACCTGGAACCTAAAAACCTCTAGCAACTAAAGAAAACCTAGAAATCGAAAAAGAATGAGAGAAAGCAACAACAAGGTGAATACGTAGCCGCGTATTTGTACAATGAATACTTAGCCGCATGTCGTGACACTCTCGGAATGTTAGCCAGTATGCTCTGCAGCATAGTTTCAACAGTCTTGAGCAGAAACGAGAGATCATCTAAAATCGACCAACACGAACATCCTGGGAGAAGCACCTGGAGGGCATGTGATGCAGCGCCCACTGCGGGGATCACACAACAGACCTCTGTGGGCCCCTGTTGCGGCACACACTTCGATCCATGCTCCCAAGAGCTAAATCAGATACGACATTCCCAGGAGTTAGTTACTGAATACTTGGCGCTTGACTTGCAGAACCGTAAGAGTGAAAAGTCCGCGACAGCAGTATTGCTTAACAAAAGCTCATTAGCACTTGCATAGGGAGGTAGGTTCCATAATGTGAATCGCTCTAAGTACATAAAAGAGTGAAATAAAGCCTCCTGCTTTGTAGCTAGGGTAGACTGAATGGAAAAGAAACCTCCTGTTTAGCTAGGGAGCGAGACTGACGAATCGCTCCATTAGGGTAGAAACGGAAAGGGAACCGACAGACTTATCGGGCGAGACATAAGAATCACCCAGTAGAGTAGAACAGTCACCGTAGCTCCCAGCTGTGACCCCAACTGAATGGGTAAGTAATCCAGGGACGCTACATGCAGGTACAGGAAACCGGCCAAGTTACAGCTTCATTGCGTGTGGGAGGATAAGAGTGTCACACGCACCTGCAGAACTGTACAGAGTCTAATCTGGAGGGAACACACACTCAGGATAGGGTGTACTGAACTGAAAGCGGTGCCACACGCCGGCCTAGGGTTCCAATTCCTAAGGGTACATGTACGAACCACGGATCCTGGAGGTCTTCAAGAGGAAGTAGGGCCCAAAGAGAAAAGCACGAGCGACGAACCGACAAGATGACGTCGTGGCGTGCAAGTCTGCGGAGCTCACTAGCACTTTACAAAAGGAAGAAGAAGGGTGGCCAGCAGCTGCGTCTTATAATGCGCCCAGGTGCACCAAGCAGGTACGTTTACACAAGCACTGCATGAGAGTCTTCGTTGGCTCTCGTCTCATGCAGGCTCCGAGAGCCCCCTGCTGTAGTAAAGGTTAAAAGAAAGCAAACCGAACAAATCCAAAAGGATCCCTATGATTCCAAGGGTTACACACACACGCCTCCCCGAGGGAGGGCGAGAAACTAAGGTAAGGGCCAATGTGCACGTGTGCGCGCATAAGAGACAAGAGAATGAAGACATTATGACAAGAGGACGAGACGGGACAAAGGTGCGTGTGGTTGAAATGAAAGGGGAACCAAGTGCACAAGGACACCCGATGAAGCCCACCTCATTATAAAGACCTGGGCGACCTGAAACCTGTGTTTAAATGTAGGTAGAAGTGCACGTAATTACACACTAAGGCCGGGACCAATGTGCGCGCAAACGAAGAAAAGGATGAGATGACCAGACATGAAGACAGGAGGACATGAAAGAAAAGAGGAAACAAAAGGTGTGTGAAAGGGGAAAGGATGAAGCGGTGCCACACGCCGGCCTAGGGTTCCAATTCCTAAGGGTACATGTACGAACCACGGATCCTGGAGGTCTTCAAGAGGAAGTAGGGCCCAAAGAGAAAAGCACGAGCGACGAACCGACAAGATGACGTCGTGGCGCGCAAGTCTGCGGAGCTCACTAGCACTTTACAAAAGGAAGAAGAAGGGTGGCCACCAGCTGCGTCTTATAATGCGCCCAGGTGCACCAAGCAGGTACGTTTACACAAGCACTGCGTGAGAGTCTTCGTTGGCTCTCGTCTCATGCAGGCTCCGAGAGCCCCCTGCTGTAGTAAAGGTAAAAAGAAAGCAAACCGAACAAATCCAAAAGGATCCCTATGATTCCAAGGGTTACACACACACACACACAAACGGGCAAAATGTTACGAGCCCCGTTCCCAAGCTGCAAATACCCCTGTTGAATTTGTTCTATTAAATCGAATTACATATGGTTTCTTGAAGCACAGTGATGTTATGTTACTTTTTTTTGCATGTTGTTTCTTGTTAGCCTCGCTGGTCGGTCCCAGGAGACACGTCCGACTCCTCCGCCCAGATGCCGCGGGCTGACCAATGTGAGGGTGTTGCATCCAGAAAATCCCGGAGTGATGCAAAACCCTGGGTTTTCATGGGTTTTCTCGTGTGGACAAAGAAAGAAAAGCACGGCTTTTCTTTGAGGCGATTCGCAGTGAGCTGCATTGCGGTGATAACGTGATGATTTGGGATCCAAACCTCCAAAATTTGATACCCACCAGTCTCTACCTGGTCAATACTAAGTATACAATTAACTTAACTTATTTTTCATACTTATTCCATATTATGGAAGAAAGCAAACATGATTTGTTGCCTCTTAGCATAGGCTTCTTGCCCCCCGCCCTACACAAGACCCGTCATCCCATGTCATGCACAACCACCACACCTCTTTTCCATGCCCCACCCAACCCCCTCCCGGTCACCCGCGCCGACTGACCGACCGTTCGTCCGCGAACGGACGCGCAGTTCCCAGGTCCGGTCCGAGGGGCTCGCCGTGTCGCACGTGGACGCCGTGCAGCAAATCGGACTGATGGACCACCGTGTCGCCCCTCCTAAGTCGGTTCCCGTCGCGGAGAGTGAAGGTCCTCTTTACGGTCACTGGATACCTCTAGAAATGATGAGAAACGAGAAAGATCCCAGACGGATTCGGCCTACCAACTCCTTGGTGCACCTTCCTCCCATCACTGCTCAGCTGCAGTCATACATCAAAGAAAACATTTTTTCCTGCCATCGACAAATGCGAGTGAGCCGGTGGTTTTCACGGCTGCCACTCACCACCTGTAACAGGATGTGGCAAATGGATGTAGTTCAAAAGAAATAGCATGGATACAGAACTAGTAGCGTCCGATCGCTCCTAGTAGCGATGCCCTTTGTTACAAACAAACTTGAGATGTTCCTGATGCCTGATGCAAGTGAAAACAAGGGAACAGAGAATCTGTTGCAATCAATCAGGGCCCTGGTTTCGGTTGGACAGAGAGCCATGCGGTGATGCTGGCCATGGGTTGCTGGCACTATTTTCCAACACGTTTTTGTGAAAGGATCCCAATTGGGCAACAAATATGTTTATGTTGGGAAGCACGTCCATTAACACATGTTCATGTTCATGTGGCTTGGGAGATTTGCAGTCCCAAAACATTCATCGGACTTTTTGGAGTAGCTCTTTGTCCAAGAACTCTGGCCCGCTTTGGACTCTCAACATTAGCGGATGTGGGTCAAACCCAACACCTCAACCATGGCAGACATCCCTGCTTGTCCATTTGGTTCATGTTCACTGGTCAACGATAGGATTCCCAAGTTTATTTTCATAAACTGCTGCTGCAGATATCCACCAAAAGGGGACCCTGGGGATTGGGACAACCTTTTGCAGAAATTCACAGAACAAACGAGCATTTCTTAAGGTGATTTGAGTGTATGTGTTTTTCTTTGCCAGTGGGCTTGGATGGTACCCTGCTTTTGAGCCACGCCCAAATAGTTTGACGTCGGCGTTTATTCATGAACCCGTAGGCATCAGCTCCAAGGAAGCACGCCTGGTTTGGAAGTGAGACACGAATACTGAAGCTACGTGAATGATTTCACTTAGTTCACCTCGTGTGACACTTGAAACTTTGAGGTGAGGGTTACATTCTGCATCATTCTGCGCAATGGCATGAAGAGAACGCCCTTTACCCACTGTACAATGTGGAACAGGTGCAGCCTCGAATTAACCAAGCTACTGAAATCTACAATGACCAGGCCCTCGCTTCGGAATCTTCTTTGAAGGCCATCGGCTCGGCACCATCCTCATTGGCGCTCGGGCCTGTTGTAGTGAATTTGTAACTGGGCCCGCCTCAAGCAGTGTGACCTGCAGCTTGCAGCGTTTGAGAGCCATGAGGTCCATCAGAGTCTTCATGGAGTAGAGGGGCACATGGATCTCCTCAAAGGAAGCCCTATCAATCTGTTGGACCCCGAACATCTTGAGCAACTCTCCAAGCTGTTCGTCCAAGTGCATCGGCACTGGGCTCAGGGACACGATCCATCTGCATGGACACGGGGGGCTCTCGCCAGCATGGCATCTCACGAGTCCTTGACACCTTGGCGGCCGCACCAAGGCATGGCACAGGTCTCCTGATGAACGCATTCGCTTCGGACAAAACAGTAAGACTTGGCGCTGAAGGACTTGTGCTATGGGCTGAAATACACAACGAGGGTGATGTCAACGTGGTTGTTTTGAAATGTCATGGTGGGGTGCACTCGAAGCAAAGTAATTTTAATATCGGTGAATCCTAAGGAAATGAATTGATCGGCCTCGCCAGTCCCACTGGTCGTGTCTGGGATCAGTCCCACAACGTCTGCCCGGACGTCGACACCCGAATCCAGGCGTCTGCAAAGGGATGAAGGATTTCTCGCCGTTGCCAGTGGTGACAAAGAAGCCTCCCTGAGACGGGAAACAGGGAACTCTTACATGTCCACGTTCGATTTGTAGTCATCCTGGAGTAGAATAGGTGAAAATCACAAAAAAAGAATAGGACACAGGTCAGGTGTCTGGATTCTGGGTTGTTTCATGTTGTTTCATATTCTAATTATCTACTCTAGGATGGTTGTAGTACTTGATCGATGAAATCTACCATGAGGAAGTCTAAAGTCATGTAAGTTAGTTGACTATGCTGATGACTGCCTGACCCTTTTGGGCATGGAGCTCCAGGCTTCTAGGTGATGAAAGTCCCCATTGGCTGAGAGATTGCTTGCCTCCATTGGACTAAAGGCCCTTCACGGCTCCATGACGGCGGAAGAGCTCCACCTTTCGCTAAGGCTAAGACCTTTCGTTCTCAGAGGAACTTCCTTTACTGAAGAGTGGGGCAAGAGATAGTCTTTGGACTGTTCCAGTGAAGATGTTTCCTCACTTCGGGTGTGTTTGCGACCTCGCAGCGTGCGTGTTTGCTTAGCTTAGCGGCAAGAGATCCTGATGTCTAAGCCATCCAGTTGCCCAATTCTGCTTGACTCCTCCAAAGTAAACATCTGTTTCCAGCTCGCAAAATGGCATAGATCCCATCATTCCCCAATGTTTCTTCGGCGGGATTTGGATCGGTATATTAAACACCTCCACGTCTGAACGGGAAGTGAAGAGGCATCCGTCTCCCCTACACGAAGGGTACGGGTACCGCAGGCCCCCTCACGACCCACGAGGAAGTCTCTGAGAATCCACGGATGAAGACGAAAGGAAGTCTCCAAATCCTCCGGCGGAGGATTAAGACAAGTCTCTGGTCACCTCTGAGGGGGCTGAGCGGGGGGGGGGAAAAACATGGCTGAGCAGGGAACTCAGGTCAGAAGAGGTTAGGGAACTTCCTACTTCTTGCTGGTTTCAACTCACTTGAAAGATATATGAGTCAGTGGGTGAAAAAAACATCCCAAGTAAAGGTTGAACAACAAATCTCTGAAATCGCCCGGCAGATCCAGCCAAAAGGCTCCAAGATGCGTCTCCCCTTCTTTTTTCCAGTTCCGGGAAGAACCCAGAACTCCCACGCTCCCACAGCTGCGCTCAGACGCGTCCGCGTCCGCGGTTTTGGCCAGCACGTTCCGCGTCCGTCACGCGGCGCCTCGAAGTCTTGGCCTGAAGAGTCCAAGCTGACCACCACCGAGACGTAGGAAGGGATATCCCAATGCCTCAGGAACGTCGGATTGCACATGACCCAGACCGACAGGGGATGGGAAGGGGCACGAGCGAGACGGGGGGGCCGGGTCCGACGAGAACGGAGGGGGTCCGACGAGACGGGGCGGCAAAAAGGTTGGAAAACAATCTGAATTGCCCTACCAGGACCCACTGTCGGGGTGGTTAATGGACACCCCGAATCACATCTTTTTCGGAGCCTATCAATAGAAGCGTGTCCTGGTAGCTCGATCCCCTTGTTTGCTCGATCCTAGTGGTGAAAGGTCTTCCATTGGCATCTCCTTCGGATAGGATAGGATAGGATAGGATAGGATAGATCCAATGAGATGGGATGCCCCTTGCGCCGGCCGTGGGCTCACTGGCCGGTCCTGGGAAAAAATAGAGGGGTCAGTTTGGCACCATTGACCACTTGGGGTTATTATCCCCTCTATTAATCATTCAAACAATAGTAAAAGGCCATCTATGGCTGAGGCTGTTAAGGCTATTTAGCTGCTGATGCTGTTGCTGCCGATGACATGGTCTGTGATGAGGAGGGGAGGAGGCACCTGGTGTCTGCTTCAGACTGGTCGCTGGTTTCTGCTTCCTGGTTCCCAGTTACAAATACCACGTTTGGGGGACCAGGATTCTGCCACTACAACGCAAGAAACTGGAGTATCTAACCCAGTGCTGGTTGTCCATGTTGGTTTGTCTGGAGAGGGATCATCTGCTTCTGTACAGTGAGATCCCATCTAGCCCAAAAACATGAAAGTGGACGGCATGGCCACTTTCAAGACAATCTTACCAGGTTGACTGCAATCGAATTAAGATATGGAGCACCACCACCATGCTTTCAAAAGTGATTTGCATGGCCACTTTGTTCCCCTTGACAAACAGTGGACTTGCCGCTTCCATGTTTGTTGGACGGAGTATACAGTATACTCACTTCCTCAGGAACAAGAAATGCCACCCTCACCCCACCCGAAGAAAAACTGACAACCATGCTGCGTGTCGTGCGTCCTCCGCTCTCTCTCCAGATATCTGCGAATCATTGAGTGGCACACTGCACCCGCTTTGGGGTAACGTGCCCAAACAAAGGGCTGAATACCTGAGCTGACAAAGGCAAAGAGAGATCTTGAGGGGATGGCTTTGGCGTGCGGATGCTTCTTGCCTATTCTCGGATGCGGCAAAGTGAATAAGCCTTCTGGCCTACATCCCAGTTCGCTAACACAAGACAAGCCTGCACGAGGCACACATGTTTCGCTCTGATTGGGCTGGTGACTGGTACATTTTCTACGGCCATGTCCAAGGTCAAAAGTTTGTCGTAGACACAGCTCCGAGACAAGTGACCATCAGCAAGAACCAGGCTCTACAGAATAGCTTGAGGTCACAAAACCCCCCAATAGCTTGGTGCTTGGCGCCCCAAAACATCGGACCTTTGCAGCGCCCAGTCCAACCGCTGGACTTCACCCTGGTCCGAAAAAGAGACCGTTGCTCTCCGCTCGGCTGGGCCACGTCACATCCCATCCGACGCGCCGGAAGTGTCCTCCCCCCCCCGGACACGTCCGAGGGGCGCTCCCTCAGGATGGGCTCGGTGATGCGTCGAAGCTGCGCCCGCCGAGCGGAGCGCACGGGGTCGTGCGCCTTCTGCGCGCCCGCGCTGGAGATGATGAACTCGTAGGTGATCATCCTCTGTCCGGTGAGAGCTGCGCATCCTTTAAGGAGCCGGGAGAACATATATAATGTGGTAAATGATGTTATAAGACGTTATAAGGATTCCCCAGAAGGCCAGAAGGAGATGCATGAATCAAAAGCTGGGGAAACCCTGGCCGAACCAGGACCCAACCCTGGTTCAGCGTCCATCCAGGTCCTGTTTTGGGCTTTTCATTGGAATTCCCTTTAAATGAACATCTTCAGCGGATCCGAGTCGCCCTCGCCCTGACCGCATATGGCCCTGCGGCTCCGAGAATCGCCGATCCGATTCAACGATCCGTTTCATCGATCCGAGTCACCATGTGTTTCATCATGAGATGTGTGAAGACTCACCGAAGCCATGGGAAAATCATCTCACCACGTTCAAAAAGGTATGGCTTGGGCTTGGGTATATCCGATGATTACCAGGAACAGCGGATGATGATTGATGATGATTGATGATGCCTTCTTCCTTTTTGCTTTGGGCTGGCTTTTGGCCTCGCCTTGCCTTCTTGTCTGAACCCTCCTTGCACAGAGTGCAGGATCGGTTGTTTTCCTTGGCCTTGCCCTTTTCTCACCTGGGTCCCTTCTCATCAGTTAGAGGGCACCCATTCCGTGGATAACCTTGCTCCTACTCCTACACTTAGTTCTTTTGAGCCAAGATCACTGGTCCTTGGTCCTTGTCAGCGGTCCTTGGGATTCCAGAGCCCGGAAAATCCGGGTTGCACTTCGCTGCAGCTGTATGATGGGGCCAGGTTGCAGGCCTTTCCATCTTTAAAATATAGCTGAAACAGACTGTTGCAGGGGCCTGGGACAGACTATGGCAGTATGGCAATCTTGGAAGCACTCTCAGCAAAACAAGGAAAGACTATTGGATGCTGGAAACCCCTTTCTTCCCTCCCTGGGGACTCATTTTTTTTGATGTTGAACCAAAAAGGTCGATGATGGGCCTGTCGCCTTGTCGCCAAGCCTTGTCGCCTCGGCCAAGTACCATCTTGAAGTTGTCCGACCTCAAATGAAACCTCTTTCCTCCACTTCCTGGTGAGGACCGGAAAGAGGTTTCATTTGAAGTACACCAGATGATAGTACACCCCGTCTCTGACCCCTTATCATCTTGGTGTCTTATCCACACCGTCGATATCTTCATCAAAGTCATCGGGTGCATCTTCCAGTAGACGTTTCATCGCCACAGCCTCCTCCTGAGCCGCTCCGGCACGTGGCGGGTTCCTCAAGTGGCTGGAATCTGAACGTCTGGGGAAGTAAACCTCAAGTAGGTGGAGGCCATGGCTAGTAGGTTGGAGGCCATCACTATTAGGTTCCATTTGCAAGTAGGTTGGAGGCCATCGCCAGTAGGTTGGAGGCCTCTGGGGAATTCCTCAAGTGGCTGGAATCTGAAGCTCTGCAAAGTTGAATGGGGCCAAGCTATCAGTCCCCAGGTCACCGTAAGTGGCGAAATCACTGCTCCTTGCCCCGAAGGGAAAGTTGCGTCCAGCACCACCTGTGCAGAGTTCTTTGGCCCACGAGTTGTTAGTCCTTGAGCAGGGTCCCAAAAGGAAAACGAGTGCTCCAAAGGCTTCCAGTGCCAAACACATCAGTTCATTGTTGTTGTTCTTTTCCTGTCTGTCTGTTTCTTCGTGTGGAGTTCTGGCTGCCAGGTCTGGTCTTTCTCCCATCCTCCATCGTTCATGCCATCCTCCATCCCATGGAACGTCCACCGAGGCAAATCCCAACGGCTTCACGTCCTCCGTCACCAGCGAAGCCAAGACGTTGAACTTCGCCCTCCAGGCTGCCTGAGGCCTCAGGGTGCGCTGCGTGCGCTGCCCGGCACCGAAGAAGAAGGTCCAGCCATGCAGCCACGTGTGGGCCAAAAGAAACAGAGTGAAGCATCAACCAATCCAGGGCCACTGAACCACATAATTGACAACGAAGCCACCAATGGAAGCTTCCAAGAGCAGCTGGTTTGCAGAATTTGTGAGAGAAGAGCGTGTTTCTCTCTTGGGGTTGTTCCTTGCTTTCTGGCAAGGAGCTGCCAAGTCTGGAGAGATCCAATGTGTTGCTGCAATTGAGTTCTGTCAGTTTGGTGTGTTCACGTTCTGTGCCGAAAAACGCTGAAGCACTTTCAAAACTTCAAGAAACAAACAACTTTATCTTCCTTTCTGAACATGAACCAAACAAAACAACAAGCACGAGCGAGGTGGCCATCCAAACCTGTGGATTTCTTCATGTTTGCAAGCTGCATCACTTGGTCAGCAGAGACCCGGTAAGAGAAAGTGGTGGCACAAATGGTTCAACCATGCCAGCGAATGTGCCGGCAAGTCCAAGACCGAGTGCGTTTGTGGAACCCACCACAAGCTCAGTCCTACCACCGGAGAGGCCCTCAGTGGCTCTGGTTCAGAACCAAGCACCCAGTCGAACACCATTTCAGGTAGTACAGTCCCAACCCCACCAATTGGTGGCTCACCAGTGGCCACCACCTGGCCACCACCTGGCCACCCGGAATGTGTATTTAAGTAGGGAGGACTCCCTGGCCCCAATGGGCCCTGTTCGAGTCTGTCCCCGTGCCGGGCGCGATTCGGATGGCGCCAGGTGCCACTTCACGTAGCCCACGACGCAGCGGCCCAGCCACGGCGGGGCGAGCCATCCCCACCAGCCGCCCTGCTGGAGACGGAGCTCCTGCGCCGAGAACATGGTCCAGTACGGACAAAGGGGGGAAGAACCGAGGTAGGGGAAGGACCAGGTGCCAGTGCACCCAGTGTTCACGACTCTGCGTCCCTGCACTTCGAGGGCGGAGCGAAGGTGAGACCCTTCCTAACGCCTGGGGAGTACGCAACCTTGGCTCTTTCTCACTCTCCCCAACGGGCTCCTCCAGGAACGGGGAAGTCATGGGCCCTTCAGTTGGCTTTTGGAGAAGGGATCTTTCTTTGGATGCACAAGCAATAGCTTTCAAGGTGCGTGTGAAGTTCTTGTGTCGTTTACACTGTTTGGACATGATCATGGGCCAACGAATAAAAGGCATGGCCCCAGATTTCGGGTGACCGTTGTCCACTAGAAACTGGTGGTTTTCCACTTCCATGATGATTTCAGAGAGTCTACCCGACCTGCCATTGGAGATGCTCATGGATCTTAAATCTTTTGACCATGAGGGGCAGTCAGGACACGGCACAAAACAGCGGATCAAATGTTGGCGCCTTTGGTCTACCTGCACGAAACGGTCGACCATTTCCGTAGACGGGCGCTTACAGCCATATTATACGTCTCATACGTCCTACCAAAACTCCAAGAAAAACAAATCCGTCCCTCACTCGGGTCCCCCCTGTGTCCTCCTCGTGGGTGTCTAAAAAGCTGGGCAAATGTGGTGCTGTTCGCCATCGGCTCAGCCCTTGCCCCCGCGCGCGGACGTCGAGTTCGGGAGCGCAGCCCTCCAAGAGCAGCGCCAGTCCAGCCGCCAGGGGCAGCAAATGGGTGCTGAGAAGTCGAGGCATTGCGCCGCATGGAGCATCAACGGTGCTAAGACTCGTGGGGGGGGTTGACCTAGATGGGAGTCAGAGCTGACCAGAGTTTCTCAATCTACTTCGCTTTACCAGGGCACTCCAGTGATAGAGATCAGGTGTTGCATGCTGCAGCGGTTGCTAGGGAGGCCCAGGAAGACCCCGCCTAAGAGCACCAAATAGGTCCAAGTTGTCTCCAAAGAAGTCTGGTCCTGTTTGACACGTAACATCACATAACGCAATTTGTTGCAGTCCATGTATCCTTCTTGCAATCTAAGCGGACGGAGTCACGTGACTCGCACAAGCTGCCCGCGGACCGCTTCGAGTTGACGACACTCTTTTAGAGAGGCGTTTCTTCGGCCGAAGTCTTCGGGAATCACCGCACCTCTGTCGCTGCTCTCAACCCCTATCCGGAAGGGAACGTTCCCCCCTTCCCCCACTTCGAAGGCAGAATCCGTCACGGATCCCATGGTCAACAGCCTGATGGTCTGTAGCGTTCAGTGGGTCATGTGGGTCCAATGCTTCGTCACTTTGATGGGCAAATCTTTAGAGCTCGTAGGGGAGTACAAGGCACAAGTCAGGTGGGCCAGCATTGTATATAGTGATTGGGTTTGCTTCTCTTCGCCTTTGGTTTTCCTCAACAAATCACGCTTAGCCGCTATGCAGTTCAGTGCACTTCAGGGGGGCGGAGTGACTTCTGACCCCAGCCAAATCAAAGACCTTCATAGATTCAGAGGATGCTAAATGTACCACGTGTTGGACCCACATCAAAGGATATGTTCGCACGACCATGGCAAAGATGTATCGTATTATCCAAGATCTGTTGATCCCAGTCATGAGTCTCAAGAACTTGACGCGGCGACATTCTTCTCCACTCCGCCAACTCTGCCCCTTCCAAAAACTCTTTTAAGACATGTCTGTCTTTTTCCAGTCTTCACGAGTCAATCCTCATAGCAAATAGAAACAAACAAACCCAAAACCGCGAATCTGGAAGGGAGGGCCCCCCAGCCCTTGCAGCCCTTACGGCCCTTGCGGCCACACGCCCCCCCCCACGCCGGCCCCCCCCCGCCACCTGCGGCGATCGCGCTTCGGGCGATCGCGTCGGAGAGGTGACGCCTCGACCCGTGTGCGGAGCGAATCGCAGGGATTCGGTCGACAGGGATTCGGTCGTTTTCCGGTTTCAAGGAGCTCTTCCAAAGCGGAAAGAGCAAGGGCTTCTTGGACCCCCAAGGCCCACGAGCTTCACCGGTGAAGGCCCAAGAGGTTGCTCCGTCCAACAACCGCTGACGAGTCAGCGCACCACGACACTCCCGACGAGGCGACGCGGTAGACGCGACGCGGTAGACGCGACCGCGAAGGGCGGGCCCAGTACACCAGTGACTACCCAAGAGAGGTATCCAGTGACCGTAAATTGGACCCGTCACTGGGGGTACCGAACTGGGATAGTCGAACGTTCGGGTCCTTCAACCTCTCTTGGACACGGCCATGGAACCGCCTTCGCTTTTGATTCTCTCAACATCTGGAGCTACAAAGCTGTGGAACAATCAACGACGGAAATCCAAGGCTAGCTGTTCAATCCAAAGCCCTGTGAAAAGGCATGTCCTAATAAACGTCTATAATCCATTATAATCCTCCTTCTCAGAAGGTACGCGGCTAGCTCGATTCAAGGACAAAAGTTGAAAAGCACCTGAGATCTCAACATCATGTCGCGGCTATGAGCTAACTATAGGGATATTCGGCAGCTCAAGAAGTTCAAAAGCAATATTGGGAGATCAAGGACTTCTGCACCATCCTGGGGCGGCTAGCTCGATGTGCATAGTCCAGATCTTCAGGGATGCGAGAAACACCACACACTGGAATCCACAAAGACACTGAGACACACCACACACTGAATCTCCTTATGGGAACATTCACCAAATCAAGTGAGTATCCCTACCAAGTGTCTGGTCCAGTAACATCTGGTCTTTGAGCATCTTTGTGAATCCAGAATTGCCGCCAGCTGGGGCAACCCGACGCTCGAAGCCAGGGCTGTTGGGCCGCCTGTGTTGACGTTTCGCGCCAAGCGCGAGTCGCGTGTGCGAGCGAACGCGTTCGCGGTGACGGGATGGGGTGAAGCCGAATCACTGAAGAGTCTCGCCCTCTCAGGAGATCTATACACTGAGACTATCTGGGACTAAATTGGCCCCTGTTTTCTAGATCTCAAAGTTATCTTCCGAGACCATGCCATCCATCATGGTATGACCCCCATATGAGGACGCCAGACACGAGTAGTCTGGGACTGCCAGGGGGGTCTGTCTGGGGCGGCAGTCCTATGGTAGTCCCATGGAGTGTCTGGGCATGAAAGTGAATGGCATGGTCCCAGAACGAAAAGTGTCCAACTCGTCATCGTCGAAACCAACGAGTCTTTTTTCACTCAGATTTGATCGTTGCGCCCTCCGAATCGCAACCTCTGCACGACCTCCAAATCGGATGAAGCGGAACAAGAAAAGTGATGCTGCTACCCTAGCGATGCACCTTGTTACTACAGTAGCAGCTTCTTGCTACTATATAGTCATGCCCTGGAGCTAGAGGATCGCCATTCACACCGCAAGCCAGCAGGGCCACAAACCACCACCAGCCGTCCACCCGTTCAAGCCCGCCTCACGACACGTGGCATGGGCACCTGGCGGAGAGATAGGGTTCGAATGCACCTCCTGGGTGGCCCTGGTGCATCAAGAAGTGGCCCTGACCCGTGTTTTCTCCTGTGGACCGGGTTTTCCTGGTGCTGCACTCCCTGGTTGCCCTGTGGAAAGATCCCATGTGGGATCAATATCAGATACGTCCCACGTACACCCCCTAAGATGATGTAAAATCCTGTCTCTGGGGGGTCTCTGGGGAATGGAAGAAACTCTGCACCGCAACCGCACCTGGAGATGTTCACTTGAGATATTTCTTGGCGTGGTTTGATGCCACTGACCATGCCACCACTGGCGTTGCTAGTGCGACGGCTTGATACAGTATCGGCTGGATGAGCATCAGAGTTCCATGTTGGCACCAACAAAAAGACAGAAGATCAGCAGACCGGGTTCCGGATGGTGGCTCCTGGACAACACCTGTGTTTCGATCTATTGGGGGCCAGGATCTATTTAGTCCATTTTTGCTACTAGTAGTAAGGCCAGGAGCTACGTTCGTAGCGTCCTTGCTAGTGGCGATGGCCTTGTTAGGTCTGGGAAGAAATTTCTCACCATTTTTGTGCGAACACGAGCAACACAAGCTGCACACGGTTCTGGTTCGCACATGGGGCGCCTCTTCTTCGACGACCGCTTGATGCAAAATCCTGCCGTCCGATGATGGAAGTCAGATGAAGATGGGGGCAAAGAAGCTACTAGTAACAAGTGCATTACTACTAGGAGCAAGAAGCTACGAACGTAGCTCCTGGCCATACTGCCAGTAACAAGAAGCGCTACTAGGCATGCTCGAAATGGTCTCCGGATCGGAAGCAAGTTGATTGCCCCCTAACCGGGGGACTGGAAGGGAAAAGGTTGGAAGTGGTCGTTTGACCAGGGGGCGACCTATCTGAACCACTACAGGGAAGGCCAATCGTTTATATGATCTTACAGTGGTTTCAGAGTAGATGGCACTGGCACCCGAAGATGTCTTAGACATATGGGGAGTCAACCACCGAACTTGGGGGCCCTTGTATCATCGAACCTCTGAAACTATTGTATCTCCATGAACAAACGGTAAGTCCAAATGACTCGTCATCCAGATGGGCTGCATCCCAGGATCGGAAGCCACCCTCAGCTGGGTCCTTACTCCACTCGAAGGCTCTCCATTCCCTCTTTTTTGGACGTTCACGCTAATTACTAGCTACTACAATTCTCCAACCTCAAGCTAGCCTCCCCATAGCAGGCACTAAAACACCTCGGGATCTCACCATGCCCCGCTGATCTCCTCTGCTTGGTATTGGGAGAAGCCTCCATGCTCACCTGACGTCGCGTGCGTCGTGTCAGCATCGTGTCAGCGTCGTAAAACACGAGGGCTTCACCGAGCGGGAGCAGATGGCCCCCAGTTTAGGATGAACGGCCCATCTAGACCTCCTGAGTCAATGGTGCCCCAGCAAGGCCAAAACCTGCTAAAGTAGAGATTGTCTATCTCTTGGAGCAGAATCTCTTCATGCACAGGATGTCTTTCGGCAAATCCAGCCGAATCCTTCATTGCCATGTATCCTCCACCAAAACAATTCTCATGCAAGACATGATTCACCACGCTAACATTGAAGTAGAAAGCAATCCCTTGCTTGCCGGTGATTTTGGAGACCAACTGGCGCCCAAACACCAGCCCACCCAAATTCAATATCAAACATACCGCTTCGCCCGGTCTCGGATCGAGCTCAGTGTGGTCTCGCTTGTCCTCGCCTTGCGCTCTTGGATCAAGGCTGCACAAGAGGTACTGCCTTAGGAAGCGCAGCTGGCGAACCGGGCTCCGCGCGGAGCCCACCGCACTGGGCGACGGCACTGGCCGTCAGACGACAGTCAGACGTGGCAGAACTGCGCTCGCGGTTGCCGTTCTTGCGCGCGGGAGGTCGGAACGCCGGGGCGACGCATTCTTGATTGTACAGAAGTGGAACTTGAGATGTCTTCCTCTCAAAGAGAACCAATGGGTCCCAAAAGAAGGGTGGAAACTGAGATGTCTTCCTCTTCAAGATATCAGTTCTCCTCCAAGATTCATTGTCCATCTGATCTTTTTTCGCCCACGGCTGCGAAAAAAGACGCATATCTATCAGCTTTGGGAATGTGGTGCCTTTTTGACGCTGCGCCTGCTTTCCTTTCGGTGGCCGGCAGTTTTCAGTCACCTGTGTACATCAAGTTTCATCAAGTTTGTGAGCATCTTGGATGAGCTATATGACTTGGCCGGGCGGTTAGACAACACGTGGGTGATGAGCAGTCCCATGGAGTGTCTGGGTACCATACCATTGCTCGTTTACCCTTGGAGAAGAAAAGGGTCATACCAGAAGTTCCATAGAGTTGGGTGCAGTTCCATGGAGTTGGGTGCAGTTCCATAGAGTTGGGTGCCTAATTATATATTAGAAGAGGTGCCCTGAAGATCCACCTCACTGGATGGGACGAAGACATACAGTATGAACTGCTGGAACTGCTGGTATACCCACTCCCCGCAAACGGACCACATGGAACCCGAACATGGACCGATGGAAGACCATGTTCCTCTACACCCCAGTGGTTTTGGGGTTCCATGTGGTCCTCTGCAGCTCCGGCCAGCATTCCCGGAAACGAACCCTCAACTCAACGACTCACGGTTAGAACGAACATCCGAACTGAAGTCCCAAGGAAAACAGCTGTACATTCACATTCACACACAGAAATCGCCCTTGACCAAAAGGCGAAAAACTCCTATCAACCCGCATGTCACTGACCTGCTTCTCTTCGGCGACGATCACACTCCGGTCACCCCGCGTCACGACCGTTCGCGAGCGTCACCACGCCGAGCGCCCCCGGCGCGCCAAACGACTCAGCGGCGTCACCACCGCGTCCACCTCGGCGTCCACCGAGAGGGACCGGTGCCCATTAGAGGATGGGGGTGGTACACACCTGACACCACACACCTATCAGGACCTATCCACCATCTATTTCTAAAGATGAGGTTAGATGGGGTGCCTGGATCTGTCACACCTGACCAATCTAAATCACCATCTAGCATGGCGGGCTACGTGGAGGGGGAATAATTACCTAACTCGGCCCTCTTCCGTCCCAAAAGCTCATGTTGCCATGCGTTGGCTTAACACTCTTCCTGGAACTACCATGGTACCACGTGTTTCCGCGCCCTGGAAGACCCTGAAATCAAACCAAACAGGGCGGTGTTTCACTCACTCCGGCGGTCACCTTCCGTTTTCCTTCGAGTTCTCCGCTTCCGTTGCTTCGGGCCTTGTCCTCCGGCTTGGGGCCGATGGGGGAGTCGCGGGAGTCCTCCTGATTCGCCGATGGTGGCGAAGGCGGCCGGCCGAACGAGGGCCCACCGCGTGCGGCGCGGGTGGAACCGGTGGAACGCTGCGGTGTCAACAAGACCCAAACAATCACATGGTCCCTCTAAGAATGCGAGTCCGGGCTCTCCATGGGCAGGGGTCGGACCGAAACTCCACCGAAACGCTCCAGGGTCGGCCCGAAGCAAACCCTATTCTGTTGGTGAAGGAGCCCGGATTCTTAGGGCTTACGTCAATGACTTCTTCAAAACTGGT
>CAXAMN010021292.1:794-23428 GCA_963970005.1 Durusdinium trenchii
GAGTGGTGTAAGATGAGTGGTGTGTGATGAGTGCTGTATGATGGGTGGTGTGTGACGAGTGGTGTAGGATGAGTGGTGTGTGATGAGTGGTGTGTGATGAGTGTTGTGAGATGAGTGGTGTGTGATGAGTGGTTTGTGATGAGTGGTGTGAGATGAGTGGTGTGTGATGAGTGGTGTGATGAGTGGTGTGTGATGAGTGGTGTGTGATGAGTGGTGTGTGATGAGTGGTGTCAGATGAGTAGTGTGTGATGAGTGGTGTGTGATGAGTGGTTTGTGATGAGTGGTGTGTGGTCAGTGGTGTGTGATGACTGGTGTGTGATGGTCGGTGTAAGATGAGTGGTGTAAGATGAGTGGTGTGTGATGAGTGGCGTGTGATGAATGGTGTGTGATGAAAGGTGCGCGATGAGTGGTGAGTGGTGTAAGATGAGTGGTGAGTGGTGTGTCCCTTTCGATTTCGCTGCAGGGGCGACGACGCGTCCACCCCTCAATCTGCACCCAACAGGCACCCTACCACGCGTCCACCCAGTCCTCCTGCAGGCTCTGCGCACTGCGCCTGAAACGAAATCTGCACTTCAGGTTCAACAAGCGCTGCGCCTGCCAGGAAATCTACACGACAGGCAGCCGCGGGCCAGCGGCGACCACGCGTCCACCCAGTCCTCCTGCAGCTCTGTGTACTGCGCCTGCCACGAAATCTGCACTCCAGGTTCACCAAGCGCTGTGCCTGCCACGAAAACTACACGACAGGCAGCCGCGGGCCAGCGCCGACCACGCGTCCACCCAGTCCTCCTGCAGCTCCGCGTACTGCCCCTGCCGCGAAATCTGCATGCACTCCAGGTTCACCAAGTGCTGTGCCTGCCACGAAATCTACACGACAGGCAGCCGCGGGCCAGTGGCGACCACACGTCCACCCAATCCTCCTGCAGGCTCTGTGTACTGCGCCCGCCACGAAATCTGCACTTCAGGTTCACCAAGTGCTGCGCCTGCGGCGAAATCTCCACTCCAGTTTCACCAAGTGCTGTGCCTGCACGAAATCTACATGACAGGCGGCCGCGGGCCAGCGGCGACCACGCGTCCACCCAGTCCTCCTGCAGGCTCTGTGTACTGCGCCTGCCACGAAATCTGCACTCCAGGTTCACCAAGTGCTGTGCCTGCGGCGAAATCTCCATTCCAGGTTCACCAAGTGCTGTGCCTGCCACGAAATCTACACGACAGGCAGCCGCGGGCCAGCGGCGACCACACGTCCACCCAGTCCTCCTGCAGGCTCTATACTGCGACAGGCAGAGTGATGTAAGATGAGCGGTGTAAGATGGGTGGCGCGAGATAGGTGGTGTAAGATGGGTGATGTGAGTTCAGTGGTGTAAGATGAGTGGTGTAAGATGGGTGGTGTGAGATCGGTGGTGTAAGATAAGTGGTGTGAGTTGAGTGGTGTAAGATGAGTGGTGTCAGATGAGTGGTGTAAGATGGGTGTTGTGAGATAGGTTGTGTAAGATAGGTGGTGTGAGCTGAGTGGTGTAAGATGAGTGGTGTAAGTTGAGTGGTGTGAGATCGGTGGTGTGAGTTGAGTGGTGTGAGATGAGTAGTGTAAGATGAGTGGTGTAAGATGGGTGGTGTGAGATGGGTGGTGAAGATGGGTAGTGTCAGATAGGTGGTGTGAGATGAGTAGTGTGAGATGGGTGGTGTAAGATGGGTGGTGCAAGATAGGTGGTGTGAGTTGAGTGGTGTATCATGAGTAGTGTCAGATGGGTGGTGTGAGATGGGCGGTGTAAGATGGGTAGTGTAAGATGGGAGGTGTAAGATGAGTGGTGTAGGCGGGCGGCGGAGGAGGCGGCGGCGGCGGTGGAGTGCAGGGCGAAAAACAAGAACCCCACATAGTGATGTGGGGAATCCCAGACGCTCATGGACCCTCCTGAGTAGGGGCCGTACCCTCATATGGAGGGGTCCGGACCCTCAAAGGCCTGGTTGATAAAATTTGTTGGGTTCCCAAATAGAATTTGGCAATGTCCAGTACATGTTCCGATGTTAGAACGACTTTAGGGTGAGCTCCGTGTCCATTTCTTTGGGGGTCAAGATTCCGAACTGTTGTGGATGAGCTAATTAAGGCTCAGTCACATTAAGGCAACAAAAAGTACAATCAGGTTCGGCACCCTTTCACAAGCAGTATCATGGCGGGAGCGTCCAAAAAAGCGTCCAGTGGCGCTGTCTTGGTGTGTTTTCCCCAAAACAGTGTGGCCACACTATAGGGGTTCTTAAGGTCTTGTATGTCGACTGATTTCACAGTCGCAGATCTCGACAAAACTGGAGCTACACCCTCCGCCTCCGAGATATAGGTTCGCACATGGCCGTCAAACCACGAACAAGCTCTTGGGTCTCCACCACAGGCCCTTGCCGAGTTCGCCAGGAGTTGCTTGATCACCTGGAAATCGCCCTGGTGGGGTCAGAGGCGTACCATCCGGCAATTCCAAGAAGTTTGTTACATGGTGCAACATGCCCAGGTGCTTGCGCATGGTCTGGTACCCAGACTTCATGACATTCTTCGTGTCATCAGGGGCCTCTTTCTGAAGCTCCGAAATCTTCAACTCCTCGGGCTGGAGCTGCAGGCGCAAAACATCTTGGACTTTGCCGTTCAGCGCCTTCAAAAGCTTGAGTGCCTGTGCAAGCTTGCGAGGCTTTCCTGGCATCTTCTTGGCTTTGTACAGCCACTGCAGCACACCCTCAACCTTCTGCACAGCGTTCGTAGTCAAAGCCGCAGGTCCATGACAACTAGCCAGCCGACCTGTCAACTGCACCGACAACATAAGAAGGAAGGAAGTTGTTTTTTCTCTCAGAATTTTTGTGCAGGAAAACGCCAAAGCAGGCCGGGTGTCTAATCGGGGGTGTTCATCGGCGCGTCCGGCTAATTCGCTGCTACAAGTATTTCCATGAGAGGTGCAGGAGTTTCCTGTCGATGCGCAGATTTTGTGGCAGATGCAAGCTCTGACTTCGTGGCAGGTGCAGTGAATCGTGACTTTTGGATTGGGCTTTGCCCCGGCACAGTAACAATGACCACAAATCATACCAGAAAAAACACAGCAGTTTAGCCATGGTTTGCATTAGGATGACTTTCATTTGCCTTTTTAACGCTGGCTACAATAGTCATGTACCACAAACCCCTTAAGTGAATCGGGTGCCCATTTTCATCTGAGCGCATCCACTCGCAAAGTGATCGAAAGTTTTGATCCACTCAAAATGGTCTGGGAGTTCTGCCAAAACATCATATGGCAGGCCTGGTAGAAGGGCTGGCTCTAGAGGGAGACCTGTGGGCGGCCCCGGAAGTTCCAGGCCCAGGGGGGGGCCTCCCTCATTAAACAAAAAGAAAACTGGTGGCCCGCTCTTTAAAGGAAAATGGAAAGGAACACCAAAAAAAAGCACGCACACACACACACAAAACTGACCACAACTTTGTCTGTTTTTGGTGTTCATTTTTGTGGTCTGATTTGTGTGTGTTTTTTCTGTGCTCTTTTTAGTGGTCGCATTTGTGGTTTTTGTGGTATGACTTGTGGTATTTTTTGTATGTTTTTGTGGTATGATTTGTGGTCGCCTTTCTGGTTCTTTTGTGGTATGACTTGTGGTATTTTTCTTGTGGTATGATTTGTGGTCGCGTTTGTGGTTTCTTTGTGGTATGACTTGTGGTATTTTTTGTTGCATTTTTTGTGGTATGATTTGTGGTCGCGTTTCTGGTTTTTTGTGGTATGACTTGTGGTATTTTTGTGGTTGTGTTTGTGATTTTTTTGTGGTGTGACTTGTGGGTTGTTTGGTGTTTCTTGTGGTATGATTTGTGGTCTTTGAATATAGAATCAAAGGGGAGTGGCAGGACGAAAGGCCATGTGCATTGACTTTTGTGGTATGATTTGTGGTCGCGTTTGTGGTTTTTGTGGTATGATTTGTGGTCGCGTTCGTAGTTATTTTGTGGTATGACTCGTGTGTTTTTTTTGCGGTATGATTTGTGGTCCAGGGCGGAAGACAACCACAAATCAAACCACAAAAACAAAAACAAAAAAGATGCACAGGAAATTGGACAATGTTTTTGATTGGGTGGGGCGCCGGGAGCGACGGGGTGGGGAGCCGGGAGCCAGAGGGTGGGGAGTGGGGAGCCAGAGCCAATTTGGACTTGGCTCTCATCCTGCTCCCAGTGTAATCACAATCTTCCTTTCCCTCCTTTCCCTCGATTCTTTCCTCTTTCCTTTGGCTGTGAGAGCATGAGCAAAAGATTAATCTTGTGGTAAGTAGGGTCAATCATTCTTTGAATTGCCACTTGAGGTTGACCAGTTAGTGAAGGGATGATGTTGGTTGCTTTTGGTTTGCAAATATGTTCAGATTTGTGTTCTTTGGAGTTAACCCGCCCCCTGATCCAATCATTTTGCATTTCCTAGACCAGAAATTGCAATCCAAGTTCCCCAAATGACTTTGAATATGATTGTAGTTTTTGGGGGTGTGGTTTAAGGGCCCTGACCCTTTACGACTGTTACTGTGGGGTGGGGGGGGCAGGGCCCAACTTTTGGACATGTGGTTTGCTTTCAGAGTTCGGAGGAAGCCTCGAGCGAAAGCTACGTTTTGGTGTCTTTGGAAATGCTCTGGCTGCGAATCGCCTTGGCAGGGCTGTGCGATGTGAATCTTGATGCGCTGAGTTCGTGGCAGGTGCAATACTTTGTGGACCTTGAAGTGCATTTTCGTGGCAGGCGCAGCACTTTGAGCTTGAGGACCTTGAAGTGCAGATTTGGTAGCAGGCGCAGCGTTGCCTTGAAAAGTGCAGATTTCGTGGCAGGCACAACACTTTGCGCTTGAAGCGCAGATTTCGTGGCAGGTGCAGTACTTTGTGGACCTTGCATTTTCGTGGCAGACGCAGCACTGGTAGCAGGCGCAGTGCTGCCTTGAAAAGTGCAGATTTCGTGGCAGGCACAACACTTTGCGCTTGAAGCGCAGATTTCGTGGCAGGTGCAGTACTTTGTGGACCTTGAAGTGCAGATTTCGTGGCAGGCGCAGCAAATGTGCTCTCATATGTGTGCTCATGCGTGTGCTCTCCTGCGCGTGCTTCGACATGGCCTTTCAAATGCGCGTTCTCTAGACATCCCACCTCTAGACTATCACCACCATCACCATCACCACCATCATCACCACCACCATCACCACCACCGTCACCCCTATCTGGAACCCAATGCGTCTAGGTCTCTAGACTTCTACACCTCTAGACCTTAGACCTTTAGACACACTGTTTGGGGTCTCTTGCCGGAATAATCTCTGACTTGGCTGTGGGTCAAAATCCAAAGCCCCAAACCCTCTGTAGTCTGTTCATTTTCGGTGGTCAACCAGTGTCCCGGTGTTGACCAAAAAAACTTGATGAATGAGCAGTGTGGCATTTGGAACAACGATCGTTGTGATCTTCGTGCCTATCGAAGACGTTCAATCCATGCCATCACCCCTGAAAAAAGGGTTCCATATGGTTCCATACTAGATCCAAAATGATCAATTTGAATTGCTCCAATCATTCTGCCTGGAACTCCATGCAATCTGATCATCTCTGGTCATATCTGATGCTGATCACCACAGTCTCCTTCTCACCCGTCTACCGGTCTCCCAGGTCTCCCCGCTCGCCGGCACCGTGGAAGGCCACGCGCAGATTCTCGTAGGTGCTCGCCTGCCGTCCGCGCCGCGGAGTCGACGGTGCGTGGGACTGAAGAGTGGGCTCGTGCCCAATCCAAGAGAGGAAGGACCCGAAGGTTCGCCTATCCCAGTTGGGTACCCCAGGTATCCTATTTACGGTCACTGGCGACCTGGGATTTTTGGGCGATTTGAATTCGGGGTGTCTCCTACTAGGCCAGTCACAGGTCGGTTTGCCCGGTACCGACCGACCGGACCCTGCGGCGCTGCGGGCGACGCGACGGGTTCTGTGGAAGAAGGCTGAGCAGGTGTTCATGCCGCCCCCGAGACGCACCGCAACTAGCAGCTGGGGTATGACAAGTCCCAGCACAAGATGTTCAAACATAGAATCGTGGGACCCAAAGGCAAAAGGCCCAGAGGCACGGCAAACGGATGAATAGGCTTAGGAGAAAGCTGGACGAACGAGATGGGATGGAAACCAAATGGGTGTGGATGGCTAGCAATACGGTGTCCATGTGCATCATACTCGTATTCTATGAAGGTGAATCCTGAACTCCAAGAAACCTGACGAGGATGACCAGGAAGACCTTGACCAAGCAAAAATTGGAACAATACTAACCAACCACTGAGCACCGCGGTAAACAACGATTTGCAAGAATGACTCACCACACGTTCTCCAAAGTGTAGGAAGCACTGCACACCACGACGAGTCGCCCAACTTCTAAAGCTCCGAGACGACGACCCGGAAAGCGCTGGGCGAGTTGGTTGACGCAAGAATTCCTGTGTCATGGAGGGACCCCCGCCTTGGGTATCCTGCAAAAAGTTCATGATGATGGCTATAGTAAATAGTTGATATATGGTATACAGGCCTTTCTCCAAAAGAATATGGTAAAGGCTTTCATATTTGACCGACTGTTACCGGCCACGGAGCACACCGCACACCCGAATTCGAGTCGCCAGCCCACACGCCCAAAGAAACCCGACAAAGGAAAACCCAAGAAAGCTGAAATCCGAAGCTCCTGCCTTTCGAAAGGCCAGGCGGCTATATACTATATGATATATATATATACATATATATATATTATATATATATAAGACATCACACACACACAAGACCACAAGACGGCAGGACGGTCCGTCTCGCGCTCGAAGACAAGCTTAAGACCCGAAAAAACTCAGCTCGGCATGGCCCGTTTTAGACCGGCCTTGAGCTCCAGAAACTCGAATTGTTGGAGCAAGTCACGGCCTCGGTCGACAAAAACCGTTTTCGGATGTGACTCGGCAGCTGGGTCGACGTCGACCGGACACGATCAAAGCATGGCAGCCATGCTATAATGAAGAACGTGGACACCAACATGAGAATATCATTGCTAAATACTGGCACCTGGAATCAGTGCTGGACCAATTCACATCTACAAATTCCTGAGCCAATATGAGCCAATGTGAGCCCTTCCCCGGAGGCCACCAAAAACCTAAGCGTTCCATTCTGCTTCTACTTGACACCAGGAACTTTAAATACCAGCTCCTACCAGCTCTTCGCCCGGAGCGGAGAACGCGGAAGACTTTTTGGGCTCCGCGGTCGGCTGCGCTTCGTGGTCTCTGCATGTCTCAGTTCATGGGCTCCTCACGCCGTCGCCGCGCAGGGACGGCGTCGCCGGAGGTTCGAGAAAGGAAAAAGAAGTCCTACAGAGCTAGCTGGTTTGGAGGGGCCTTTGACTAAGGAGTTGCTCAAAAAAGTCAAGGTGATGGGGGTGTGCCCTAAACCAATATCGAACCTGCTATGTACTTCCGAGTCTCTGTGACTCTTCCCAACTCTCCAAAGTCGGTCTCTAAAACACCATCCCAACGATTCCGCCACTCCAAAGCGACCTTCCACATCAGATCGACAGCTCACGTCTGCACTTCACTTCCACTTCACCTCACCTTGACCTCTCCCCACCCCCAGTGCCCGGTCGCCCCGCTCGCGCGGCGTCACCCTCTCCAGCGCCGGTGCCGCCGCTGCCGTGCCGAAGAAGCGCAGCCGCCCGTCGTCGGCGCAGCTGCAGAGGAGCCCGTCCGAGCCTCGGGGCGTCTGGTGTCTCGGTGTCTCGGTGTCTCGGACGAGGGGTGTGGATGAGGATGGAAACGGTCGATGGCAGGAACAGACTATAGGTATAGATGAGATGAAGATGAGTCGTGAATGTATGTGAGGTGAAGAGGGAGAGTTGGAAGCAGCCGAGCATGCCCTTCAGACTTTGGATCAGTCTGCCAAGTATATAATTTAGAAAGACTCCGGGTGGTTAACACTTAGGTCTTGGAGATTGGAGACAAGAGTTTTATGAGGAAAAAATATAGGAAAAATGTCGCGGAACACGTCCCTGTGCAGACTATCCCATGGTTCCCTGGTTCAGACTATTCTCGTGGTTTTCTGGATCCATGTGGTCCTCTGCAGGAGAGTAAGTGTCGCGGAACAAGAGCGTAGACCCTATAGACCTGCCGGTCGTTCTTGGACGGAGATGAGATGTGAACGGGGTCTGGAACTGACAGGGAACCGCCTGCGTATAAAGATATGGGCGGTTTCTGCAGGACATTCGTCTTCAAGAGGTGAAGAAAAGGAGAGCAAGAACATCACACAGTTACCTACTACAACCAGTGGTTCCAAAGACTAAAACTCTAGACCCAAAAACGCTGGTTCCTTATATGGTAGTAACTGCAGATCCACTGGGCAATCATTGGTTCGATCCTGGTGCCTTAATGGATCTGGTTCATCTGTTGCGCTGCCTTTTCCAACCCAGAAACCTATCAGTTTCAAAGCTCCAAAACCGTGCTCACCACCTCAAATTTGGACTGGAACCCTGGGTAACCTCTTCCCTGCTAGCAAGGATCGTCCATTTCTTTGTTCAACCGAAGGGCGCATCGAGACATAGTTCACGTGCACATCATGTGGATAGTTCTCCAGCAGTTGCCCCGAGCTCACCTGGGCGCCCCAAGAGAGAGGGTGGCCAGCTGGAAGAGGCCAAGCAAACAGAAAATAGAAACTCAAGAGACACCCCAAAAAGGAATCTCTTCCGGACACTCTAATGTCACTTTGGAGTAAAAAAAGCCCAAGAACTCCTGCTTGAGACATTCAACATATCGTTCATTCAACAAGAACAGCTTCAAAACAGCCTCTCGTGGCTCCAAACTCACCAAATGAAAGAACATTCCCAAAAAAATCGCACTCACTTTCCTCGCTTCAGACCGCAAAACCCTCGCGGTGCCTCGTACACTTGCACCCCGTGCCGCGAGACGCAATGGATCTGCTCCTCAGATCCAAGCGGTTCAGGCGCCTCTACCGCTCCCCGCGGTGCCGTGCCGTCCGACTCCGAGGTCCGGGGACCGGGGCAATCCACCGAGTGATCGCGACGGGGGAGAACAGGTCCGGGCGGAGAGGTCGCAAAGCCTATCCTGGCTGAACTACCCCACACTACCTATAGGCTTCCAGACAGGGCACCCCCACGGTGTCGGGTCCTGGTATGTGTTTGCGGTTGTACTGAAAAAGTGTCTCGTGAGCGACCTATCACATCTGTAAATGGTGAACGAAGATGCTTAAAGACCTGAACGAAGAACACCCTAATTATATAGAAGTGTACTAGGAGTCCCCTGTCCGCGATGTTCTGTCAGACTCTATGACATCATCATGTCTAAGGGTGCAGTGCAGGGTCCACTTGAGCCACCGCGAAGCGAGCCTCTTGGGTGCCTCCGCTTGGGTGACCGCTTGGTTGACCCGCCACGCGTTTCGCCACGCTTTGGACCGACCGAGGGGCGCCATCGGGCGAAAACCTGGCCGGTCGGTCTGGAGTGAGGAGCAGTGACCACTCCCCCTCTTCTTAGGGCCTTTTTCGGATCGAAAGGTGCTCATCATCCGGGAATCACCCCCCTGCCAAACAAAACTGGCCAACAAAAAGGTAGGCCAAAAAGGTAGGCCGCTCCAGGGCTTCTGGAAGGGAAAACCGCCGGGGTTCTGGCATCCGACTTCATTCTCTAAATGTGGGGACAAGTTACAGTACAAGCGGTACCAGGACCGGCATCAGCCTCTGAAATGGAGGGATTTGGTAGACGAAAAGAAGTCGCGGGTGGTGACCTGGTTCTGATTTCAGAATGGGATTGACGGTAGCAACCCATCAAGTTTGATCACGTTGAACATCCAGGTGGATGGTACAAAACTCAAGAGGTAGCTGAGTAGGGATCCCCATTCAGTGATGTTGGTGGCAGAAAATGTTGGGAAGGGGCTTGCACCTCCAGCCATGAATGTCCTGCAAATGATTTTCTCGGGTGCATGGAGATGTCTCCAACTGTAGGATTTGGTCACCCAAACAACAGAATTGTTGATAGAATATAAGATACCTTGGCCTTGGACCATGGGAAATCCTGAGCTGGCATCCTCCAAGGTACTCTCTGCCACAGCAATGGACTTCTCTGAAAAGGGTATCGTGCGTGTAGTATTGTTTCTGTGTTCAGTGTGTTCCATTTTAACTAAAACCTATATATGGATGCATCTTGAAATACGAGAATGTGAAGAATCCCCAAGCACCCTTGGGGAAGAGAAAATAGACGTTCAACCCTGGGGCCACGGGTCGAGACGTCCAATACTCCTCGCCCGCCCGCCGCGCGGTTTCAACGCCTCGCAGACAGGGCAATCGCCTTCTGCTGGATGAGCTGCGCAGAGCGTGGTTTGCGCGGCGTGAGCGGAACATCTACAGGAAACACATGTGTTTGCGCAGGGAAAGGGGAAAATATGGTATGGGAAGCCTGTAGGTATTCCTTCCTTCCTTCCTCCCTTCCCTTCCCTTCCCTTCCTTCCTTCCTTCCTTCAGGCCAACTCCATTTTGCGGTCAATGGTCGCCTCAGCTGTAGACTCTAGCTGCTAGAGCTAGGTATCCAGGTATCCCCTCCAGGTGTTGGTGGAATGCGTTCATCTCTGCACCAACGAAGCCCTGCACCGACAACAGCAGCTCTTCTGCAGCATGGGGACGCCGGACCAGTGACTAGCCTTCTTCAACAGTCCAATTGAGAGTTTAACCAGTCAGATGACTGATTTTACAAAAAACTGCATGCATGTCATATTTTATAGTATACAGTATACATTCTAGGGCTTTCCAGATTCGACTGGAACTTGCTGACTGTTCACATGGCTATTTTTTGGAATTGGGAGCAGAGCAGGGCTGACCCCATGACAAGTTCCTGACCACATCAATCCGCACAATCCGCCCCTTTCTGTGTCTGTCCACGCCAGCTGCGCGCTTCGATCGCACCTGCACTCGGCGTCCACTGGGCACATCCAGCACATAGATCCCATCCTTTCCGGGGCGTTCGGCAGCGGTTTGGTTCGGCCCGGGAGAACATGGCCACAGCGAGCCGCCAAAGGCGCGAGCGCGTTCAAAAGAATCACTGAGATCCTTCGATGATCCGGTTTCACAGGGTTTCAACCCTGTGGTTTGTACATGAACATTCATCATTAGATCCCCAACCAATGGGGATGGTTTTTTCCGAACCTTCCAGCGGGAACGCCGACAGGAGCGTCTGACTGTAGGCCTCGTTGGTCACTTTCACAAACGACGACAAGGCCCCCGAGGTGCTTTCATCCCGAGTCCAGGACTTTCTATAGGACTGGACTGTTCAACACATACCCTTTCTGAAGAAAAAGAAAAGCTACAAATCCAGGCTAAAAAACGAGCTACAGAACTATGGGAGCAGAAACAAACCTGGGGCCCACCGCTGCTCACCGTCCGTGCCTCCTGGCGTGTGGTGGTGGCGCACAAGAGCGCCTCTTTGGAGAAGTCCACGCCTCACAGTGAGACGAAGCACCAGGTCGTCGTGAGGAAGTGCTTCAGCAGGCGATGCAGAAGAAGATGGTGTTCCTATATGATCCTATATGATCCTATCATGTGGATGGAAACGATGGTGACTAGTGGGGATCATTCGATTGTGAATATGAATATATGACAGTTTTAATGATAGTGATGATGCTGTTGGCAACGGCAATGGCGATAGTTTGTAGTCTGTATAGTAGTGGATAAGTTGGGAGGGGAAGCACAAACTGTAAACATCTACGGTGCAAACACGCACTTATTCCGAGTCTCCTTTGTCCGCTCAACTAAACCCCAAGGCGAGCTGTTTAATTTCTATTGACTCACTTAGCGGGTTATCCAAAAACACCTCCAAATCGTGTAAATGTGCAATTGCCTCATCGGGCCAATCACTAAGCTGGGAGAACCCCAGGTCGAGTCACTGCTGAAGTGATATCAACCCGTCTTCGAAGTGGTGAATGAGTCAATGATGTCAATGCATTGACTTCCCCCCAAAATAAGCCACCCTAGTCCGGGCCCGACTGCTATGGGAAGGGTTTCGCTTGGGGTCCGAACCCTTGCGTTTCGGTGGAGAAGGTCCCCTGCGAAGGGTCCGTGCGCATTCTTAGAGCAGACAGCATGAACAAGCGCCTGTGGGGGCCAACTCTGGGGCCTGCGCCTCTGGGCGCGACTGTCCCACCGCTCTCCCCACCGCTCTCCCACCGCTCTCCCCTCGCCCGTCAAGGCACACGTCACCAGTCCCGCGAAGCAGTGCTTGAAGACCTGGGACGCGTTTCGCGCGTTCTGCTGCGGGCGACGGAGGGTGCTTTCAGACGTCGAAGGGCGGAGGGCGCGTCCCACGACGCTGGAGGGAGATTTCTAGGGCTGGGCACACACCCCATGGCCCGCGGCAAACTCTGACAAAACTCCTTTGGAGGGGAAAGGCACCTGGAGAGTCTCCATACACATTTTGGGGCAAACCGCTGGAGTTGCTACGGCCAAAGCCTGGTCTTTCACTCAGAAAGGAAAGCCAGGGTGCTTACTTACCAGCTCCACCCGGCGACCCCCCCACTACCTCTCTGAGGCAGAACGGGGCGGTGGTCTCGGGCTGTGCGACACTTCCGGATGGGCGTTCCAGTCATGAAGAAGCAGAAGATCACATGATCACATGAAATCACTTCACAGTTTCACCTGTGGTTTGTCAACATGAATACATACTAAACCCAGTCCCTACCAGAAAGATGTCTGGATGGATGGATAAAACTTGGAGTCTACAATGTTCTTGCTCCATCGCTATTAGGTGGAGGCCATCGCCAGTCTACTCCAGTTCCTTCCCGCCCCCCCGAAACCGCCGCACGAACCGCCGAGGCGCCAGTTCGCCCTCCTCATCGAAGACGCGGAGCCACTTGTCCGCCGCCCCGCTCGCCTCGGGTGGAAGAAGAGTCGACCTTCCAAGTGGGAAACCCTTGAAATAGGATCACTAATGATGTATCCTAATATATCACGATATGTCAAGATATAATCAAAAATATCACTAATATATGAAACCTGAATAAACCAGATATATCAAGATCCTATTTCCAGGGATGATAATAATCTAGTTATATCAAGAATATATCAAGATCCTAATAAATATGTATCCTAATATATTTCTTTTGATGGATTTCGCTCCTATAGTTGAAAAAAGCACAAAGTCAATGAACACATTTACAGTATTTTGCGGGGAGGAGCAGCAACTCCAGGTGCAGGAGGTCCTCCTTCAACCATGTCCCTTCCACAGCTCTTGGCAGTTCTTCAGCAGCTTCGACCCAAGCAGTTCTTCGACCATCTACAAACCTTCCATCCAAGAACATGGTACCCTTGGAAGATACACTCTTTCCAAAAAAATCATGGAAGTCCTGAAGGTCCATCCCCTTTGCTTCCTCAGGAGGGGCCCGATGGTCGGATCCAAGAAGGGCTTGGAATTCGGAGTCATCACCAGGGTCATGGGAGGAACAGCTACTCCTTTCAAATTGGATCGATGTAATTATGGATCGTGTGTGGCTTTGGGTGTGTGATCCAAGCCTCATGTTCCTGGCCGCGGCCACACGTCAGGACACGCCATGGTCAGGTCCGGAGTTCTCACGAGACATTCTGCTCTTTCGGAATCCGGGCCCGAACCAATGGGGTTCGGGTGTGCTTCGGGTCGGTTTGGGGCGTCACTGCACCCCGCAACGACGCGGTGCGTGGGCCAGGTCATCCGAGTCACGAGGAAGGTGCCGTCATGCGCAAAGCGGCAGGAAATCACCCAGCTCTCGTGCTTGTGCTTGGCCAACTGAGGCAGTTTGGGGGACGGCATCTTGGTTCCGAGGCGCCAACTGAGGCAGAAGCGGCGCGCGCATAGAGCGCCGAGTTGGCGTTTGGGTTTACGCGCAGAGGTGAGACTTCGAGGGCGGGTTGGGTTCGACGGTATGAGATCAGCGCCAAAAAAAGTCGACGTCATGGAGTGGTTCGTGTGTCACACGGGAAGAAAGTGGTGACGAACTCGTGTGTCGCTTTTCCTGGCCCAGGTCCAATCTCCTGGTCCTTTGAAATACGTCATTGAGTAATTTTGGTGTTGATCAACTCAACTTCTGTATTTCATGAGGTTCTTCACTGACCTGTGGGGATACTCATGTTGTTCTTCGTGACAACCGCAGTTCTCGGTGGATGCGTGGACTCTTTGGCACCCGAAGTTCTTGAAGTTCTTGCCCGAACTTAAAGCCTTCGAGCTTCGAATTCTTCTTCCGATATCAGAGAAGGCTATAGGCATCTTTCATCCTCTTCCTCTCCTCTATGCTAGAGATTCAATGGTCCCCTCCAAAACCCATCAGATCGTGTCTTCCGGATCTTGGTCCACTTCACCAACTTCGTCCCTTCTCTTGTCGGTCTTTCTCCGGGTGCGTTTCGCCGGCCTCGCGGCCGGAGTCCAAATCAAAGACTCTCAGGAACCTGATGCCGTAGGCATCACAGCGCGCGGTTCAAAATGGCGAAGACTCTACCCACGGTGTCCGGTGTCTTCCGTGCAGAACATCGGGCCCCAGAAAAGATGAGGAAGGGTGATCGGAGCCATCCATGACCAATAGGATGGTCAGAATCTGTAAAAAAGGACCAGTAGAATCAGCATGCATCCTCTACCCAAACCCGGTTTTTAAATGCAGAAACGTCAACCAAACTTGTCGCACAAAAACAGCGGTTCGGAGAGTGGCAGCCATCCAAGTTCCGCAGCACCTCCTGGACAGCCGCTTACGGAGTCCATGAACTGCTTACCCTGGCAATAACAAACACTCGACCATTTTTTGCACCCAAACACAATGCCACCCACTATGAGCATGGAGCTTCGGCCTAATTCTTAGAAGAAGGCCTCATGTCACACTGAGCTTGATCTTCAACACTCTGCATCAGTTCCCATCAAAACACAATTGCCTTCGTTCCTCCCCGCCAAAAAGCGATCAACTTTGCTCTGTCCACCTCACCGACATTGCACATGGCGCCGCCACACATGGGTGTCCGCGTCGCGCGTTTTGGATTACATCGCATCTAACCAAATATCGTTTGTAGTATTACACAAAGCTGTACCGAAGCTGTACCGAACCATCCTGTTCTGAATGAATCCCAAGCTGTACCGAACCACAGGAGCCACGCATCCTGTCGCATCCCGGTCCAACCACACATGGCTCCTCCACCCACGTGGCTCCACCCCCCACCCGGACGGAGGCTTCACCGCTCGGTACGGGTGGCCCGTCGCCACTGGCGGTGGCCAGGCGCTCCCCAGAGAAGCTCGCAGACTTCACCGGCAAGCCGTGGCCAAACATCTCCTGGCGCCGCCCGGTGCCGAAGGCGTCTGGCGTTTGGTGGGCCCGGGCGACGGCCCGGCAACTAAGTGGTGTGGTCTGGAGGTGGTTCGGCAGCTGTTCTGCGTGGCAGTTCCGTGGTTGGGCCCTGGTTTTGCGTCTGGTCCGAAAAGCACGCAAAAGTGTCGTTGAGCTGGTTTCAAGATCTGAGAATCTAAGCTTTTGGGACAGTGTCCCCATGGGCCCGCTCTTGTTTGGGATAAGTTACTGTTCAAAACTTCGGGTTGCGTCCCCAAAACCCTTGCACAGAATCCAAATCCCAAAGTGGTCTTTAGTGGTTTCGTCTCACCCCAGTTCCGCTCCAACCCTTCGAACACGGCGCAAACAACGCCCGCGTAAACGCCCGTCGTACGAACGCGCGTCCCCGCGTCCAGCAATTCCCAGCGCGAGCAGTCATAGACCCTGACCGAGCGGTCGTCGGAGCAGGTGACCAGCATCTGCCCATCCTCGAGTGAAACATCGAGGGGAGGGTCGTCCCGTCGTGAAAACCGTCCGTTTAAGAGCCCGACCATGTCCGGCATGGCGCGGAAGAAACCGACAGTATAGGTCAAGCAAAGGATTCTGGTGCCATGATCCACATCCAGATCGAGTGGATGGGGGTTGTTTCGAGCTTTTGCCTGTGGAGTCTACGATCGTTCCACCGTCAAGGTGCAAAACTTCAGTTCAAGAGGCTAGAACCTGTTGGACCTCTTTTTGGATCGGAAAAAAGGGTCCGTTTTAGATCAGTCGCCGAAACAAAGCTCACTCAGGTTCCCAAAAACGTGTAGATCCATGTAGGTCTACCCTATAGGTCTCCTACCTAGAGCCAGCCCGCCTGGCTGAAGTCGGCCCACCAAATCGTATTGTGGTGGTCCACCTCCTGAGGCTTTCGCCGAATCCGCGATCCAAGGGTCTGGGCCCCGAATCCGAAGGTCAGGGGTCTGGGGTCTCTCAGAAAAATCCCCAGGCTTTGAGGGAAAGGGGCTAGTAGGTTGGAGGCCATCGCTAGTAGCAAGGACGCTACGAACGACGGTACGAAGGGGGGCTCCTGGCCTTACTACTAGGAGCAAGCAAGAAGCTACGAACGCGGCTCCTGGCATCGCTACGAACGGAGAGATCGGACACTACTAGGTTGGAGGCCATCGCTCGTCGGTCTGATAAAGGTCTGAACGTCTGCTTTCCGAGCTCGCCCCAGTGGGTTCTTGGGCACGTCTTTACACGAGGTCCGTCCATTGGACAATTCTGGTTGAGGGTCCTGGTTCAGCTCCCTTTTCTTAAGGAAGTGGATGGAAGTGCGAAACATCGTGCGAAACCTTCGCGCATGAAAAACTCCCCATCTCTCTCGGTGGAGTTGAATGGTTGAGCACCTCCAGGCGTTGAGCCCATCGCCAATTCCTTTCAGAGAGGACTGTGCTTTGCGTTCGCGGTTTCGGGTCCATAGTTTTTTTGGGGCCACAGGATGGAGGTTGGGGCCCATCGCCTCGTCCCACCCCCTCCCTTTTTCCACTCGACTTGACTCACCAAGTCGACTCCTTGAGCAACTTCCCCGTGGACAGGTCGAAGACCTTGGCGGTGCCGTCCTGACGCGAGAAAACGCCTCCATGGATCGGTCCGGTCGACCGCAGGGAGCAAACCGAAGGGCTGAGAAACTTGGTCCAAGGCTGGAGAGCCAGCTTAAGCACTTAAGGAGAAAATAAAAACCCATGTAACACACACTATGTTTCACTCCTCCCAAGAGTCCTGACTGCTTCCCAAGAGGTCCCAACGTCTCCGAACGGCACCGTCTCCCACCGTCCGCACCGCCCGTCCGCCCCGCGACGACCGCGGCTCCTCCGAGGCCGTGCAGAGCCGCTGCCCGTCGGGCGCAAAGTTCACGGAGCGGACCTAGGCGGGCGACGGGTGACTGATGACCGTCCTTTTGGTTGGGGTCCAAGAAGGGGATCGGGGGCTGAGAACCGCATGCTGGTGACGTGCTTGAGTGGTTCTAGGGGTCGAAAGAAAGGATCCATGAACCGAAGCTATGGTGTATTTCTCAGTATAGTCATGTCCATCCAAAGCACTCCCTCCAAGTAACAGCCTGCAGGAGAGGTTTTGAACGTGACCGTCCCTTGTTTATGTGCTTCCAATGACCAGGAACAAGAGAATAACTGATAAGTTTAAACCCAAGGGAACCTTGACAATGGTTTCTTTGAATTGTTTCTTGCTGTGTTCTCTCCTTCAAAAACACTTTGAAGGCCCGACCAACATGGAATCAAACCATAGAAGTTCGTACTTCACGAGGCAGCAACCATTTGCCTTCATGGTTTCCTCTCTTGGTGTCAGTTTTTGCTGGTCCCAAAATGGTTCCTGTTCCACGGTGGACCCACACACCCACGGTCCTCGCCAAGTCACAGGCCTTCGGTGGACCTGCACCCCTTGACCCACCGCACCGAAGCCTCGAACCTGGCGACCAAGCGCCGTCACAACGGGTCCGGATGGCGGTGAAGCAAAGGTTTGTGACACTGGTTTCTGCTTGCATCCAGTGACGTCGCTTGATGTGCCCGTAATACTATAGACTATCCGACGAATGCATGAGATCACCCACATGAGGACGTGGGTGTGGTACTCGGTGACTGCTTGAGATGTCTTTTGATATCACTTGGGCTGGGTTTGAGGTCACGCCCAAGGTGTGTGAAAGGTGACTGGACCGGACGCCTTGTTTGAGGACACACAGTGAAGAAGCTGCAGCTGGATAGTGAAAGAGACATATACGTCGGGTCTATCCTATTCCCTGTAACAGTGGGTGATGATGATGATGATGATGATGGTGATGGGGTGTGGTTGCAGGCCTTCAAAAATAGTGATAATCTGTTCTTGACTGGCACAGGTAGTAGGACAAAGGCATATCTTCTGACATTCTTTCTGGCGTTCTATCTGGCATATCTTCCGACTCGCGGTTGAGGTCCGGCGGGGAACACTGCTGTCCGGAGCTGGCGGTTGAGGTCCGGCGGGGAACACTGCCGTCCTACACTTGCGGTTGAGGAGGATAAGGAGGAGGAGGAGGAGGACGAGGAGACGAGAGGAGGAGAACAGCGCGGCAGCTGACATATAATCTAACAACCCTCACCTAGGGAATCAATATTTCAACCATTTCTGGGTAGGCTTCTTCAATGTTCTTGAGTCACACACCATGTCCCACACCCATGCACCTGGGGCCACAGGGAAGGCGTCCATCGTGCTCCGACCCGGTCGATTGCGCTGGTCGTCGGCCTGAGACAGCGAGGTGGGGTGGCAGGCTGTGCCAGGCTCCAGTGGCAAATGTGTCTTACTTGGCACCTGAATAAGGTTTCAGGATAATCATCATGGCAAATGTCGGCCACCTGATAGCTTCTTGGCACGATGTCTTCGGAAGCTTCCAAGACCATTCAAGAACAACAAGAGGTGCTGCGCCTCCCACTCACCTCAGCCCACCTCGTCGTCCACCCTCCCAGGGTTGGCCTGGACAGAAAACTCCTCCAGGTTGGCAGTTTCAACGGGCGAACGCGCACTGCCATGGCACGACGGCCGTGATGATCGCGTGAAACCTCCTTTTTTTGGTTTGCTCTCGCGATGGGCGTCGATCGCGGCTCGGGAAGTAGACTGGAAGTTCTAGCAGGGTTTTGCTCCCATGAATGTTTTGCTTTTTGACTTTTTGGAGTCGAGTGTGGAATCATCTTTGATGGAGTAGCCAAATGGCCCCGTCTCTCTTTAAGGCAAGCAAAAGGTGATTCTAAAAGGAGTTGCAGTTCGAAGTAATTCATGGCCTCCTTAGCCTACAATCTTTGGCTTGTTTCTCCAAGCCTTCCAAGGAATCTTTCAAAATGCCCCTTGGCAGCCATTGGGGCAATCCATGTGTTCTGAGAGTAGCTCGCCAGAAAGGTTCATTTGCATGGTTCATCGATGACATTCGATGACGGATTTCCAGCAAGGGTTGACCGTTCAAGTTCCAGTTCGATCGTCGGTACATGTTGCATTGAGACCCCAACAAAAACAGATCTGGGTCTTTTTGGGTCAGGATGCAGCCTGTGGGTCAGATAGTCAGATAGTTCCAAGAACTGTGAGCAGGACCATCCACACCATCCACCTGATTGGGTCGAGGGTCCACTCCTCAAAATTACCTTGGTATTATTTGGTATTGCTCTTGACCTACACCCAATAGGTGTGACCAAAAGAATGGCTCGATTGCTGTACGGCTCAAGCTCTTGCTTGCATTGCTTCGTCGGCGATCAGCCGAAAGCTGCAGGCTTCGGCGTGCTGCGTGCTCCAGCGTCCTTCCCAAACATCTCCCTAGACCAATACCCCTCTTGCGGTTTGTATCAAATTCTTTGCAGTCACAATGTCCCACCCAAATTGGATGGCCTCTCTCTGAAAAGCCCATCGACCATCAGCCCCGTTCCAACCGATTGAGACCGTCTACTCCGTAACACCCCATACCGTCTGAACCAGACTCCATGTTCCTCCACGTCCACAGCATCCGCCATCCGAACCCGCCACGAGCGGACGAGGACGAGGACCACGGGAGCAGCCGCGCGGAGTCCCGGTCGACGGACCCGGAGCTTCGACGACGAGCGGCAGGCAAGCAGGACCACTAGAAACACTCCAATGGGACTGACAGGATTGAAAGTGCATTGGGGTGGTTGACCTGGGGAGAAAATGTATGTACATCTGTGTCAGGGTCAAGATAGAGGCACTGGCTCCGTCCATGAAAAGACCTGCCACACTCAGTTGGACCCGAACACGTGTTGCCACACTCAGTCTGTGGATGTTCAGTGCTTTTGAAGAGAAAATCCATCTATAGCTTGGGTTTCCTCAGCTGAGTATAGTGGTCCCCTAAATATATAAATAGTGGCACGGTTCCCAATACATGGGGATTGACCTTTCCATCTATTTAGGGGTCATAGTTGTAGGTCGTTTCTGGGTCATCTGGTAGGTCATCTCTGCCCGGCTCCCGATGCCGGAGAAAGGTTTTGGCCGAACGAACTCTGGCTGGCTGTTCGTTTGAGAGCCCAAAGCAGCTTGATAAAGTGGTTTATCCGCTCATTTCTCCCAAGCAAGATAGTGCCAGATGCTTCGGAATAGAAACAGCTTGGAGATCCTCACTTTACATACCTGGAACTTCAAAGGGTTGCTCAAAGGGTTGCTCCAATCCAGTAGTGCATGGTAGTCTTGCATGGAGACCCCCAAAACATCAGGTGCTTTATAGATAGATTCAGATAGATCAATGACCAAAACAATGGATCAGATAGATAGATTCAGGTAGATCTGCTTTCAAAGATTCCGAGCTCTCCAACCACCAGGGCTCACCACGAAAAAACTCCTTTGAGTCGACCAACCGCACAATGCCACCGACTCCGCGGAGGATCCCGCCATCGACGAGGATTCCGAGGATCCCGGGCTCACCATCGCAATGACCTGCCGCAAGCCCGTCCTCAGGGGCTGGGAGCTGCATCAGGCGGGCCCCCGATGCGAGCGGTAGCTGGTCTGGAAGAGGCATGCGAGTGCCCTCAAGTCTTCGAGAGTGGCCACAAAAAGGGGTCACCCATAATGGTTCCAACACAAAGACTCGTGACAAGAGCTATAAGAATGTGGTTGATTGAGCACTAGATACGGAAATCAACACGGTGTAAATTATACAGTCAGTATCTGACTTTCAGCAATCACAGTAAGTCTCTTTATGGAACACCTGCCCATGGTCTTTCACTCAGCTCACTCGAACTTCCATACCCTCTTGCTGCCACCGCAACCGGTGGTTTCCGGAAACTTGGGTCCTTCGGGTTCTCAAATTCTTTCACGGCTCCGAAAAAAACAAACATGAAACATCCAACACCTTCCGCGACCTCGGGGAAGCCTTTGTCCATTCGACCCCCCGCCGCCTTGATCGGAAGACCCGACGGGTCCAACGTCACCCGGACCCGGGCGCCCCGAGCTCCAATTCGCAGGGCCCCTGGTCATGTGCCCGCTCGCGGCCTCGGAGCCGAAGGTCATCCGGTCGGTGGATTGTATGGTGAAGCGAAGCGGACGAAAGAAAAAGGAATCCAAGAGCCGAAGGCTTCCAACCACCATTATTTTTATAGGCTTTACCAAATCAACTAGGGATTTTACAATACAAAAACCAGGTCAACCATTGTTTTTTAATGGTCTTGGAAGTCTAGGGAAGAGTCACGGAATCCGGTGGCGTGTCTCGTCCCAAAAAAAGGCCCCCAATCCTCCGACCGACCTCGGACTCCGACCGAGCTCCAGTCTCGCGAATTGGAGACCTGCCCTAGAGACCCCAGAGGATGAGGGTCCGATCCCTCGTGGGTCGCCCACGGATTGCATGTGCCTGGAGGTGGATAGATGCGTTTACTCGCCGTCTGAGACACGAGCCCTCACCAAACATACACAGACAAATGAGGTAGAAAGGGTTACTCTGGCACTGTCTTGTTTAGCAGCTGTCTATCTTGCGACCATTCAGTACCTATAGATACCTATAGAGTTACCAGGGTCTCAGAATGCAGGGTTTGAAAAAGGACCCCATCACATTGGAGAGTCCACCCGTTTCTGCCATGACAGGGCTCCCGCCACATCGCTTCACCAGGCTTCCCTGCCAAGCCGTGAAAGCTGCCCGGTGAGCTCCTCCAAAACACCTGGCACTCTGCCGAAGCTCACCGGGTCGTGGTAGGTCCAGCGCACCGCTCAGGTCGCGGAACCGCGCGGAGCGTGCGGACCGTCCAGGAGCATCATGCCATCGACCGATGAAGAACTTCTGTGATTCTCTTTTCTCCAAGCGGTTTTTGTCGGCATGTATTCTTCCATACTAGTAGCAAGGACGCTACTGCCAGTGGTTCCAGTCTTCAACCAGTGGTTGAAAGACTAAATGGTAAACCAGCAGTCCAGATTCTTCGGGACTTGGCTATTGTGGCATCCATCGGCCCCCGTGACCCGTTCGCCATGACCAACTGTTGAAATCCATCTGTCAAATGTGTATTGCTAGGGCTCCAAGTACCTCCTCAGAAGGTGTTTGGGGGTGGGTTCGTCCAGATACCAGGTACTTGGAGCCCCAGGGTGTTCAATGATCATCAACGGTCAACGTTCTTCTCCTTGAACAGAAGACCAATTGAGCGACCGGCCCCGTGAACCGACCGGTGAAGGTCGTGGCATGCCGAAGACGGTTCGACGGATCTGGCGACACCGTTGGGTCCTTTGGGGAACGGAAGCGACCGCCTTTCGGGTGGAGCCATGGGTGGGAAAGGCGACACATGGTCAATCCACCCGTTATGTAAGCAGTGCTGGAACTACCCGCCCAGCATCCGGGATCTCCAGACAAAACAACCCAGACAGGATG
>CAXAMN010021292.1:29006-56714 GCA_963970005.1 Durusdinium trenchii
GCCGATCAGGCCAGGGATGGTTTTGGGACTGAAGAAGGAGAGCCCCCCATCAAAAGTAAACTGAACCATGCAACGTACTCCTGCTAGGGAGGATCATGCACTCATCCGTCAACTACCAGGAAGCTCAAGGGGTGGTTATATAATAGATACCCCTTAGCCCTTAACCCTCTTTATGGGGAAATGAATAGACACCCCAAACAGGTAGGTCTTGGTAGCTCTACACTCCCCAGAACAGTCATAGTTATGTGAATGGCGGCCCCGACAGAACCGCTTTTCTCTCGACCTCTGTTTTGTTGGGAAAAGACCATATTTTGGGGGTGTATCCCATTCGCTGTAACAGTGGATGATGGTTATAGGTTGCAGGCCTTTCTCCAAATTCGGCAAACCAACACGTGATAATCTGTTGTTGATTCTTATAGGATGTAAAGAAGGTCATGGGACACACACTCACCCATGACCTTGGGGGGGGTGAAGACCTGCTGATCCCGGTCCAGACCTTCTAGTCCCGCTTCGACGACGATCTCGGCCGAGGCGCAGGCGTCGATCTCGCCGCCCAGGCGGCTTCGCTCGAACCAGGCAGCGGCAGCCGGTGGATCTGGGGCATGGTGAGCCAAGCCATCCTGGTGCCGATGGAACAAAACGATCGGTGTTGGTTTCGGTTTCACCCGAGGCGTTCCAAACCACAAAAATGTTGGTGTTGTAACGGTGTTGTACAGACTCAGTGGCAGCATGAGGCAGACTCTTCGCAAAAATGAAGGAAGTAAGAAGAAAGAGGAAAACAAGGGATCTATATTATATACATGATATAATACATGGATTTTTTGTTTGATTTTTTGGGAGAGCCGGGTACAACAGGGTACCCTCTTCATAAGTTGCGTGGAACAGCAGAAGAAACCACCAACAAAACATGCTGGATTGCACTGTCACAAAGCCTCGCAGTTGCGGTCCTCTAGGGCCTTCCCGAAGTAGAGCTGCGCCCTGGGGAAGCCCGCTTGTGCCGCTTCTTGAAGCCTCACAGCACGCGATCACGCGATCACGCCGCGCCCACGCGCGCGCGGCTCATCATGTCCGAACCAGCCTTCAGCCCCCAAATCCAGGTCAATTTAGGGGCAACCTCTTCTACCTCAATTAACAAGCAACAACATGTTAAACAACGACGATAAAACATACCAAGTGTGGGAATGGCATTGTTTGAAAACAATCGTTCCTGATTCCCCAAAAAAACGATGGGATTGATGATATGGAATCTGTAGACAATCCGAGGATGATATCAAATGTGAAAATTGAAACGCCGCACCACTGTTGCATGATGTTGCATTCATAGTCACCCGAACATATACTCGGACCAAGGCGGTTCAGTGGACACAGGTGAGCGCTGTCCAGAGGGCAGGAGGACAAGTGAAGGACAACACCCGGACACAGGATTCAGGGGCGCGGCCAACGACTACGGTATATATATATGTGAATTGTGATGAGCACATGGTCGGACGCCATGTCTAGCGGAACCTTTAGGCTGGAGCGTAGAAAGGCGCCGCTGCGATGCCCCTGGTGGGGCGACCGCACCGACATTGGTAGCGGAGCCCCACCAGGGGCTCGCAGTGAGTGTCACTAGGTAGTGCACCTGCTGCCATGAGTGAAGACAAGGGTCATCGCCGCTTTGACGGTGAGGGCGATGACCCGGGTAAGGCGTTGAAAAAGTGGAAGACATGGGCCCAGGCCAAACTGGTTACGTTGAAAGACATCAAACCTGAACAAAGGGGGCCATGGATCCTGACGCTTCTAGATGGTCGTGCCTGGGATGCTTGTGAGCACCTGACCTTAGACGACCTTGCAGTGTCAGGTGGTGACAAAAAGATCTGGGAAGTGTTGCAGAAACGATTTCCAGAAAAAGAGGCTCATGACTTGCTAGGAGAATCGCTGGGCGAAGTGTTTGCACTGTCAGCCAACGAAGCCGAGTCCATCAAGCAGTGGACGGCTCGAGCTCGAGAAGTGTTTGACAGATGCGAGAGACGAGCGGGAGTGGCTTTTCCAGCTGCCGCTCAGGGCTGGATTACGTTGAACTGTGCAGGCTTGACTGAGGAACAGAAGGCCATAGTGAAGGCCAAGACACAAGGCAGCTTAGACTACGAAGCCGTGGCCGCTGCCATGAGGTCATGTTTTCCTTTGTACAAAGCAACAGCCAGTCGCAGAAAGCCAGTTGGAGCTCTGCAAGTCGACGTCATGACTGACGAGTTCGAAGCTGCACCAGAGATGTCCTACACGGACGATGCTTACTTGCAAGAAGTTGAGGCCTTCATCGCCGAACATGAGCACGAGACCACTACAGAAGAGGCTGTGTTCACTGAACAAGAGGCAGCCGAAGCCCTCGCTGTGACTTGGAAAGAGCGTCGCAAGGAGATAGCAAAGGTGCAGAAGAGTCGACAATTCGGTTCTCATGGCACTTCCAAAAGGCAGTTCAAAGTGGAAGTAGAAGAGCTGAAAAGGCGAACCAAATGCAATCGCTGTGGCAAAGTAGGCCACTGGGCCAGAGAGTGCAGGCAGCCACCAAGTGCGAAAGAAGCTTCTTCTTCGAGCACTCCTCCCATGGCAGCCAACTATGTTGAAAGCTCAGAGCCAACCGCTGAGGCTGGATATGGAGTGGAGCCGACCTTTGTGGGACACGTGATGACCACGGTGTTTAGCGCTGGCCTGATTTCCTCACCGGGCTTTGGAGTACTGGACAGTGGGTGCGGACGCACCCTGATCGGAGAAGAAACTCTCAAACAGCTTGAACCCATGATCAAGGCTCGAGGGTTTGGTTCTGTGCAGTACTATGAGTCTGAGAATGTGTTCAGGTTCGGAAATGGAGCAACGGAAGTGGCAAAACGTGCATGCCGCTTACCTGTCGGGATCGCAAACAAGTTTGGCTTGATTGACGCAGCCATTATTGCGGGCTCAGCTCCTCTTTTGCTTGGACGACCAACGTTGGAAAAGATGGCTGTGAAACTGGATTTCGCTCAAGGACAGATGGAGCTTCTCGGCTGCACGACCGATCTCAAGACCAATGAGGCTGGTCAGCTGCTGGTGGATGTCCTAGCATATCCAGCGAGAGAAACAGCTACCCCGAAGCCTCGCGGTAATCAACACGACAGAGACATAGCTCGTTCCACAAAGGACGACCAGCAGAAGGTTGAACAGAAGGCGCAGGGCTCAAGTCAAAAACAGAAGACAAAAATCACACTGAAAAAGAAAGAGTGTAGATGTTTGCTTGCTCAGATGAAACGTGTTTCCCAGACCGAAGATGCTGGTATCATGGTTGCTGAGTTATTTTCTCCTCCTCGTTTTTCCACTGAGGCTGTTCGGCAGGGGGGAAAAGGGATAGCATATGATATTAAGCAGGGGTGGGACCTTTCCAAATCAAATGTGAAGTCGCAAGTGGATGCGGAACTCGATCGCGTCCGCCCTCGACTTTTGGTGGCGTGTCCACCATGCACGCATCGAGGCGGGTGGGAGCATCTGAATAGGACCAAGCGGTCTCCTTTCGAGACAGCCTTGCTAATTCGAGCATCTAGAGATCAGGTTCGCTTTGCTCTCCAACAGATTCGCAAGCAGATAAGTCGAGGTGGTGATTTTATCTTTGAGCATCCGTGGGGTTCCGAAGTGTGGGACGATGGGGACATGATCACTCTTCGTAGGAAGTATGGAGTCCGCAGAGTTGACATGTGCGCCTACGGGTTGAAGTGTCCTGACACGGGTATCCCCATCAGAAAAGCCACGGGGATCCTTTCATCCATCAAGGAGTCCACTCATTTCCATCAGTGTCAGGGGTGTGAGAAACATCGTTTGGTTGAAGGAAAACTGAACTCAGGACAAAACGTGAGCGACTTTGCAGCAGAGTACACCCCATCTTTCGTTAAAGCCATGTTAAAAGCCTGCCAAGCACAACAACATGTGAGTGTGGTCGACTTTATCGACTTGGCTGAGTGCGAAGGTGCAGAGTGTCTCATTGGTGAGATCGAAGGAGACAGGGCCGGACCAGAGCAAGAAGACGCGGAGGTCATACATGCTGATCACACCCAAGGTACTCCCAGTGTGTTGCGAGCTGTTAGGAAATTGCATGTTAACCTCGGCCATCCGCACAACAGGGATTTGGTGCGCATCTTGCAGCATAGTAAGGCTTCTAAAGAAGCTCTGGAGGTAGCAAAGAACTTCACATGTACCGTGTGTAGTAACCATAAGCTTCCGCATGCATCCCTACCTGCTAAGACTAGTAGAATCATGGAGTTTAACGCGCGAGTTGGGATGGACGTCAAGTACCTCCCCGGCTGGAAACCCAATCAGAGAGTTCCGTGCATCAGCATTGTTGACTATGCATCGTCATTGCACATAATGGCACCCATTTTCCAGAAAGAAAACGCTGAGTTGTTGAAGGGTGTTCTGCGGGACTCCTGGATTGCATGGGCCGGGCCCCCAAAGGTTTTGGAATTGGACCCAAGCAGACCAAACCTGAGTGACGCTTTGGGAGAATACTGTGAGGGACTTGGTATAGATCTCCTATACACAGCTGCAGACTCACATTGGCAGCTGGGGAAAGTCGAGAGACATGGAGGTTGGTTCGAAAAGATATTTTCTCGGGTATGTGAAGAGCATCCACCCAAGAATGCCGAAGAGTTTGTTGACAACGTTCTTCAGACCCAAATAGCCAAAAACACCCTGATTACAGAAGCAGGAGCAAGCCCTTTTCAGATTGTTTTTGGACGCAATCCCCGCATCCCTCAAGATTTGTTGCAAGATGATCCACACTTACCCGCAGTTGACGCCACCGAGAGCGACTCGCCGTTCGATCGGGCACATCTCGTGCGGCAAGCGGCGCGACAAGCGGTGCTGGAATGCCAAGACCACAAGGCCTTGAAGGCGGCCATCCGAGCTCGCCCAAGACTCCGCCAGGACTTCTGCTCAGGTGACTGGGTTTACTACTGGAGATCACAAAAGTGGTCAGACGGGCAGTTGCTAAGGGGAGGTCGTTGGCATGGGGCTGGCATGATTTTGGGTAAGTTGGGGGGTGAACTATATTGTTGCGCACAGACGAAGTTTGTTTCGCTGTTCGCCAGAACATCTACGGCATGCAACCTCAGAAGAGAAAACAGTTGCAGATTTTGATGACAACGAATTGCTGGGAATCAAGAACTTGTTAGAAAAGGGACAATTTCCAAAAGGACAGTTTGTTGATTTGGTCAATACCACACTTCCGCCATCTCCAGAAATTTCTGACCGGGCAGAAGGCTGGCATTCCGCGGCACGATCCGCGTGGAGTGAATGAGACCAAGACTCAAAAGGAAGACTACAATGCAGATGAGACAACACCAGAACATGGGCCGTATTCTCGATTGGGGGGAACGTCTTCCTGGACACCGTTAGGTCGTACAGAGGATTATGGTCCCATCAGACGGGTTCGACACACAGTCAAGTCACCCCCGGAATATCTCTTTCGTCCAATGGAGATGCAACAGGAAGATCTGTCAGAGTTGCTGCAAGAGGTTATTCCTTCGTTGCTAGAGACACCAGAGACCGAGAGCTTCAGTCCCAGAGGCACTAGTAGCAAGAGAGAGGCCAGTGCCGACATTGATGACGGACCGCGCACTCGCAGTCGAACTGAACGATATGAGGACGAGGCATTGTTGTGTTCATTTGTTTCTCCAGGAGAGGAGGTTCCAGTGCGAAGTGGCCAGAGTCATGTCGAAGCATTGATAGCAGGATTCTTGCAGAAGCGAGCAGCAAAAGAGATTCCGTCCACTGGCAACCCATCCGACATCCAAGAGAAGGTTGATGGATCCAAGATTACAGAATGGGAGACATTGTCAGGGAAACAAGCTGTTCGTGTGTGGACTGGACAGAAAGCCAAAGAGATCAAAGAGCGTTTTGGACATCGGTTCATTGGCAGTCGTTTTGTTGTGATCAACAAGAAGGATGAGGATGGGGAGCGAGTCAAGAGTCGCTGGTGCCTACAAGGGCACTTGGATCCTGACTTCCAGGAGAAGATCCAGTCAGGGGCTTGCCACAGTCCCACACTTCACCCTTTGTCAAGATCATTGATTTTACAAATTCTAGTCAGCAAGCAATGGACGATGCAGCTAGGGGACATCAAGGGGGCTTTTCTGGAAGCAGGGCCTTTGAACCCCAAATTTAGTCCTTTGTATGCGCATCAACCTCCAGGAGGGATCCCAGGACTCAGTCCGGATGATGTGATCGAGGTCACAGGCAACGTCTACGGGTCCAACGATGCCCCTTTCAACTGGTGGTTTAAGTTCGACGAGACTGCAAAAAAAAATTGGTTGGGTTCGTTCTCAGTTTGACAACTGTTTATACTACCTTCCAGATCCGTTGAGTCAGGGAGCCATGTGTGGTGTGATGGGAGCCCATGTAGACGACACCATCACGGGGGGACACGGGGCAACCTACGATTCAGCAATTCAAGCGTTGAAGACTCATTTCCCGTACAGAAAATGGAGGATTGGCAATGGTGAATTTTGTGGGGTGCAATATAGCCAAGACATGCGAAGTTTTGAGATCACGTACCATCAAAAAGAATATGCAGAACATCTTCGGGCCATTTCTCTCTCTAAAGAACGGTTGAAGGACAAAGAGTCTCTGGCAACTGACCGGGAGATCTCAGCCTTGAGGGCAATCAACGGAGCATGCAATTGGCTTAGTTCGCAGTCAAGACCAGATCTGTGCGTTCAGACCTCCTTTTCACAACAGAGCTTTCCTCAACCTAGAGTTCGGGATTTGTTGTTTGCAAACCAACTGGTGCATCGGGCTAAACAGTTTAGTCACACTGATGTTACAGTGAAGAGCATTCCATGGGAAGATTTGGCTATCTGTTTTCATTCAGATGCAGGTTTTGGTAATGCAAAGCAACACAAGACACAGGCAGGGTTCATTGCAGCTTTTGTGAGCAAAAGACTAGTACAGAATGAGGCAGCAAGCTGGTCTCCGTTTGCTTGGCGGTCATACAAATTGCCGAGAGTGGTGGCCTCGACACTAGCAGGGGAGGCACAGGCTTTCACGACAGCTAGTGCTACGGCTGAGTGGATGAGCTTGCTCATAGCAGAAGCAAAGCATGGCAGATTTGATCTTCGGACAACAGAGCAAGTGCAAACACAGCCACGAGTGTCAAATTTGAAATGCCGTGATGAGCTGGACCTAGTTCCTGTCGTGGGTGTCACAGATTGCAAGAGTTTATATGACCATATGATATCCATGTCATCAGTTAGTAAGTGCGAAGATAAAAGGATAGCAATAGACCTTGCAATACTCAAACAGTGCATGTCTCGAACAGGTCTCGTGGTTAGGTGGTGCCCAACACAACTCATGCTCGCAGACGCTCTAACAAAGGACCAGCAGGATCCGGCAGATCTCTTGCGGGCGGCACTGTCCGTGGGGGAATACCAGTTGAATCCTGAAGCCATGATCCTGGAGCTAAAAAAGAACCAACGTCAAGCACGAGTAGAAAGACGGGCGTTGCATGAAGCACGAGAAGCAGCACTAAGGAGAAGCAAGCCGAAACAGAAGGGTTCCTAATTCAGTAGGATGGGGTTTTTCTAGAGAATAGCAGACTGAGTGCATTTGGACGCCGGTTGAGTTTCTGTTTGCCAGATTTGTTTTGTGTGATGCAGGACTTCCTTTTTGTTTGTTTGGTTTTGTCGATAGTCACGTTTCGTCCTACTCTACATGTCCAGGCCGCTTGGATTGTTTCTCTGGTTTTGGGTGAGGGCTGGTGAGCACCCAGCGCACATTCTGGGGTACGAATGTGAGGGGAAACGCATTGTGGAAATGTGAGCATTTCGTAACACAATATATATATAGATACTTTCTTTTGCAGGTGCTTTTGCGTTACTCGATGTGATAACGAAATGTGTTTCAATGCATATAATTGAATCTGAGCAATCAAGTGCGAAGAGGGCACAGTTTTCTCGGTGTGATCAGACTCTCCGATTGTCTCCTCAACTCTAAGTGACGTGTCAGCCATGTACCAAAATTTCTCTAAAGAAGAGCTCAAGCAGCTAGTTCGAGCCTTGAACGAGAGCGGTGAATTGGAGCAGCTGCTGCACGAAGCATCCGCTTCCACTTCGACCGACACAGCGCAAGGATCGATGAATGACAGCTCAAAACGCAGATTGACGAGTTCTGTGGTGTCTGCGAAGGAAGAGCTGGATCAGTTTGAGGTGATTGCTTTGACTCAAAGTGTGACTCCGACCCCAAAGAAGATGAGTCAAGCACCGGTGCTTCCACGTCAGGTCGGCTACTCTTCTCATGCTGGAACAGAGATCCGCCTGCCTGAAGGTCTTCAGTCACTGAAGCAGTGGGGCTCCACCATTTGTGAGCTACCAAAAGTAGCCAAGCGTGACATGACATACGATATGATGGTCACAGAAGCTGACTCGTGTAAAGAAAGGAGGGATTACTTGACATGGGTCACCAACAGCGGAGTCAAATCCTCGAAGATGGATGACATCCGTGCATATTTGAAGGCAGTCCAGTATAGCCCCGGAATTTCCAAGTTCGGAGTGACGTATCCAGGCTCGAAGGAAGCCCGTCGCTTTGGCCATGAAGGCCATTGAAAACTTGGATCATATATAGATTTTGAGGAGTGTGAATTGTGATGAGCACATGGTCGGACGCCATGTCTAGCGGAACCTTTAGGCTGGAGCGTAGAAAGGCGCCGCTGCGATGCCCCTGGTGGGGCGACCGCACCGACATATATATATATATATGGAAAACACAACACAGACACATGTGTAATGATAACGACACAGTGTAATATAACTTACAAAACACAGACACCTAATTCAGTGTCTGTCTGTTCCCAAGAGAGAACCGCAACAGATCCCAACTGTTTCAAACCTCTTTCAGCCGAGTCACCAGCTGTAACTCTCCTGCTGCGTCGCTGCGCGCATCGCTCGCAGGGTCTGGGCCACTGGGTCTCGAGCCTCAGCTTCCTGTTGCCACCAGCTTTCAGCCCGACTGCTACAGTCCTGAGCTGCTCAGCGACGGCAGCTTCGAACACATTCCAGGTGGCTTCTGAGCCAGTCCTATTCGATGGTATTTCTGGCTCTGCTACAGGTCCGGTTCGAAGCAATTCCATCTGCTGCGGAGAGGTCAGGATGTTTCTGGAAGGCTCAGACGAGACTCCGGGTGGGTTCGGGACGGAGTCGGGTTTGACCCGATGGTTTCTGCTAGCACGACGTTCCTGAGGTTGTTGGGGCTGGAGCCAACGCCCGGGGGGGGTACCCGGTCAAAATCTGAGCAGAGGTGGGAGGCAGGCAAAAACCCATTCCCTACAAGTCCAAAGACCCAGTAAAACCTGGTCCTGTACCTCATTGAGTAGTGTTTTTTTGTATGGCTAACTCCAGTAAAATCAGGTCAAACTGACTTGTAAGGATTGAAGATATTGAAAGGTTTCCTTAGCACCAGGTGGTTTGGTTGGTTGAAACGAGGGCCGGCAAAAAAATATGCCTTCTGGCAAGTCCTGAGAATGTCCTTCTGGCATGTTCCCGTGCAGTGAATCATTCCCCAGAGATCCCCGAGATCCCAGGAGAATGCATGAAATTATGAGATGGCGGTGAGTCAAAAGCCAGAGTGGCCATATCCCACTGGTAGGTTGACGAAGGAACACGTAGTCCATTCTGTTCACGTTGGATGGTCAACCATGGCTTTCCCTGGTTTTGACCCACAGCCAGATGGGTTTCTAAAGCGTCAACGGCTCAAATGCCGTGCGATGTCAGTCGCCGATCGATCGCAAAGATCGGCTGCCTTCTACCGTAACATACCGTAACAATTTGTTGAGCGATTTGAGCGGCTCATCAGCTCAATTCTTACCCATGTCCATTCCGTCCAGGAGCATGATCAGTTAATATACTCTCAAACAGCAGACTTCAAAGGAGTCAACCCGTGGTGACCCGTAAATGCACTCCTTCTTCACCTAGCCTAGGGGCCTAGCTAAACAAAGATTGCCTGCACCAATCACTACAAGACTCTCTCTCTCTCTCTCACCTACGCGACCACCCTCTTCACCCCCCCTATACCCTTCATCGTCAGCCACGGAGATGTTCCTCCGTCCGATCTCCGCTGAGCATCCCAAGAATCCTGGAACCACATGGCCCAAGACCAGCGCCTCGGTGAACTGTACAAAGTTTAATCTCCTTTGGAACAGGAGGGAACACACACAATTAGCCGAATCGGCGCTCCCTGACTCCTCACTTGTGTCACTGGGGGGGAAAAGAGTGCATCGACTAAACGAGCCTAAACATAGCCTAACAAGCCTGAGAGAAAACCTAAGCAAACGAAAGGGGGTAAAAGGCACGGGCCCAATGGCACTGTCCAGAAAGCCGAAATCGGCGCACCCTTGACTAAACATTAACCTGACACCTAAAAAGCCTCTAGCAACGAACGAAAACCTGGAGAGAAGCAAAAAACCCTAGGAGGAGAAAAAGGGAGACCGTGCATGAATTACTCAGTGTGAAACGTAGGAGTGCATACTTAGCACTTGACTTAAGGCTAACCTGGAACCTAAAAACCTCTAGCAACTAAAGAAAACCTAGAAATCGAAAAAGAATGAGAGAAAGCAACAACAAGGTGAATACGTAGCCGCGTATTTGTACAATGAATACTTAGCCGCATGTCGTGACACTCTCGGAATGTTAGCCAGTATGCTCTGCAGCATAGTTTCAACAGTCTTGAGCAGAAACGAGAGATCATCTAAAATCGACCAACACGAACATCCTGGGAGAAGCACCTGGAGGGCATGTGATGCAGCGCCCACTGCGGGGATCACACAACAGACCTCTGTGGGCCCCTGTTGCGGCACACACTTCGATCCATGCTCCCAAGAGCTAAATCAGATACGACATTCCCAGGAGTTAGTTACTGAATACTTGGCGCTTGACTTGCAGAACCGTAAGAGTGAAAAGTCCGCGACAGCAGTATTGCTTAACAAAAGCTCATTAGCACTTGCATAGGGAGGTAGGTTCCATAATGTGAATCGCTCTAAGTACATAAAAGAGTGAAATAAAGCCTCCTGCTTTGTAGCTAGGGTAGACTGAATGGAAAAGAAACCTCCTGTTTAGCTAGGGAGCGAGACTGACGAATCGCTCCATTAGGGTAGAAACGGAAAGGGAACCGACAGACTTATCGGGCGAGACATAAGAATCACCCAGTAGAGTAGAACAGTCACCGTAGCTCCCAGCTGTGACCCCAACTGAATGGGTAAGTAATCCAGGGACGCTACATGCAGGTACAGGAAACCGGCCAAGTTACAGCTTCATTGCGTGTGGGAGGATAAGAGTGTCACACGCACCTGCAGAACTGTACAGAGTCTAATCTGGAGGGAACACACACTCAGGATAGGGTGTACTGAACTGAAAGCGGTGCCACACGCCGGCCTAGGGTTCCAATTCCTAAGGGTACATGTACGAACCACGGATCCTGGAGGTCTTCAAGAGGAAGTAGGGCCCAAAGAGAAAAGCACGAGCGACGAACCGACAAGATGACGTCGTGGCGTGCAAGTCTGCGGAGCTCACTAGCACTTTACAAAAGGAAGAAGAAGGGTGGCCAGCAGCTGCGTCTTATAATGCGCCCAGGTGCACCAAGCAGGTACGTTTACACAAGCACTGCATGAGAGTCTTCGTTGGCTCTCGTCTCATGCAGGCTCCGAGAGCCCCCTGCTGTAGTAAAGGTTAAAAGAAAGCAAACCGAACAAATCCAAAAGGATCCCTATGATTCCAAGGGTTACACACACACGCCTCCCCGAGGGAGGGCGAGAAACTAAGGTAAGGGCCAATGTGCACGTGTGCGCGCATAAGAGACAAGAGAATGAAGACATTATGACAAGAGGACGAGACGGGACAAAGGTGCGTGTGGTTGAAATGAAAGGGGAACCAAGTGCACAAGGACACCCGATGAAGCCCACCTCATTATAAAGACCTGGGCGACCTGAAACCTGTGTTTAAATGTAGGTAGAAGTGCACGTAATTACACACTAAGGCCGGGACCAATGTGCGCGCAAACGAAGAAAAGGATGAGATGACCAGACATGAAGACAGGAGGACATGAAAGAAAAGAGGAAACAAAAGGTGTGTGAAAGGGGAAAGGATGAAGCGGTGCCACACGCCGGCCTAGGGTTCCAATTCCTAAGGGTACATGTACGAACCACGGATCCTGGAGGTCTTCAAGAGGAAGTAGGGCCCAAAGAGAAAAGCACGAGCGACGAACCGACAAGATGACGTCGTGGCGCGCAAGTCTGCGGAGCTCACTAGCACTTTACAAAAGGAAGAAGAAGGGTGGCCACCAGCTGCGTCTTATAATGCGCCCAGGTGCACCAAGCAGGTACGTTTACACAAGCACTGCATGAGAGTCTTCGTTGGCTCTCGTCTCATGCAGGCTCCGAGAGCCCCCTGCTGTAGTAAAGGTAAAAAGAAAGCAAACCGAACAAATCCAAAAGGATCCCTATGATTCCAAGGGTTACACACACACACAAACGGGCAAAATGTTACGAGCCCCGTTCCCAAGCTGCAAATACCCCTGTTGAATTTGTTCTATTAAATCGAATTACATATGGTTTCTTGAAGCACAGTGATGTTATGTTACTTTTTTTTGCATGTTGTTTCTTGTTAGCCTCGCTGGTCGGTCCCAGGAGACACGTCCGACTCCTCCGCCCAGATGCCGCGGGCTGACCAGTGTGAGGGTGTTGCATCCAGAAAATCCCGGGGTGATGCAAAACCCTGGTTTTCATGGGTTTTCTCGTGTGGACAAAGAAAGAAAAGCACGGCTTTTCTTTGAGGCGATTCGCAGTGAGCTGCATTGCGGTGATAACGTGATGATTTGGGATCCAAACCTCCAAAATTTGATACCCACCAGTCTCTACCTGGTCAATACTAAGTATACAATTAACTTAACTTATTTTTCATACTTATTCCATATTATGGAAGAAAGCAAACATGATTTGTTGCCTCTTAGCATAGGCTTCTTGCCCCCCGCCCTACACAAGACCCGTCATCCCATGTCATGCACAACCACCACACCTCTTTTCCATGCCCCACCCAACCCCCTCCCGGTCACCCGCGCCGACTGACCGACCGTTCGTCCGCGAACGGACGCGCAGTTCCCAGGTCCGGTCCGAGGGGCTCGCCGTGTCGCACGTGGACGCCGTGCAGCAAATCGGACTGATGGACCACCGTGTCGCCCCTCCTAAGTCGGTTCCCGTCGCGGAGAGTGAAGGTCCTCTTTACGGTCACTGGATACCTCTAGAAATGATGAGAAACGAGAAAGATCCCAGACGGATTCGGCCTACCAACTCCTTGGTGCACCTTCCTCCCATCACTGCTCAGCTGCAGTCATACATCAAAGAAAACATTTTTTCCTGCCATCGACAAATGCGAGTGAGCCGGTGGTTTTCACGGCTGCCACTCACCACCTGTAACAGGATGTGGCAAATGGATGTAGTTCAAAAGAAATAGCATGGATACAGAACTAGTAGCGTCCGATCGCTCCTAGTAGCGATGCCCTTTGTTACAAACAAACTTGAGATGTTCCTGATGCCTGATGCAAGTGAAAACAAGGGAACAGAGAATCTGTTGCAATCAATCAGGGCCCTGGTTTCGGTTGGACAGAGAGCCATGCGGTGATGCTGGCCATGGGTTGCTGGCACTATTTTCCAACACGTTTTTGTGAAAGGATCCCAATTGGGCAACAAATATGTTTATGTTGGGAAGCACGTCCATTAACACATGTTCATGTTCATGTGGCTTGGGAGATTTGCAGTCCCAAAACATTCATCGGACTTTTTGGAGTAGCTCTTTGTCCAAGAACTCTGGCCCGCTTTGGACTCTCAACATTAGCGGATGTGGGTCAAACCCAACACCTCAACCATGGCAGACATCCCTGCTTGTCCATTTGGTTCATGTTCACTGGTCAACGATAGGATTCCCAAGTTTATTTTCATAAACTGCTGCTGCAGATATCCACCAAAAGGGGACCCTGGGGATTGGGACAACCTTTTGCAGAAATTCACAGAACAAACGAGCATTTCTTAAGGTGATTTGAGTGTATGTGTTTTTCTTTGCCAGTGGGCTTGGATGGTACCCTGCTTTTGAGCCACGCCCAAATAGTTTGACGTCGGCGTTTATTCATGAACCCGTAGGCATCAGCTCCAAGGAAGCACGCCTGGTTTGGAAGTGAGACACGAATACTGAAGCTACGTGAATGATTTCACTTAGTTCACCTCGTGTGACACTTGAAACTTTGAGGTGAGGGTTACATTCTGCATCATTCTGCGCAATGGCATGAAGAGAACGCCCTTTACCCACTGTACAATGTGGAACAGGTGCAGCCTCGAATTAACCAAGCTACTGAAATCTACAATGACCAGGCCCTCGCTTCGGAATCTTCTTTGAAGGCCATCGGCTCGGCACCATCCTCATTGGCGCTCGGGCCTGTTGTAGTGAATTTGTAACTGGGCCCGCCTCAAGCAGTGTGACCTGCAGCTTGCAGCGTTTGAGAGCCATGAGGTCCATCAGAGTCTTCATGGAGTAGAGGGGCACATGGATCTCCTCAAAGGAAGCCCTATCAATCTGTTGGACCCCGAACATCTTGAGCAACTCTCCAAGCTGTTCGTCCAAGTGCATCGGCACTGGGCTCAGGGACACGATCCATCTGCATGGACACGGGGGGCTCTCGCCAGCATGGCATCTCACGAGTCCTTGACACCTTGGCGGCCGCACCAAGGCATGGCACAGGTCTCCTGATGAACGCATTCGCTTCGGACAAAACAGTAAGACTTGGCGCTGAAGGACTTGTGCTATGGGCTGAAATACACAACGAGGGTGATGTCAACGTGGTTGTTTTGAAATGTCATGGTGGGGTGCACTCGAAGCAAAGTAATTTTAATATCGGTGAATCCTAAGGAAATGAATTGATCGGCCTCGCCAGTCCCACTGGTCGTGTCTGGGATCAGTCCCACAACGTCTGCCCGGACGTCGACACCCGAATCCAGGCGTCTGCAAAGGGATGAAGGATTTCTCGCCGTTGCCAGTGGTGACAAAGAAGCCTCCCTGAGACGGGAAACAGGGAACTCTTACATGTCCACGTTCGATTTGTAGTCATCCTGGAGTAGAATAGGTGAAAATCACAAAAAAAAGAATAGGACACAGGTCAGGTGTCTGGATTCTGGGTTGTTTCATGTTGTTTCATATTCTAATTATCTACTCTAGGATGGTTGTAGTACTTGATCGATGAAATCTACCATGAGGAAGTCTAAAGTCATGTAAGTTAGTTGACTATGCTGATGACTGCCTGACCCTTTTGGGCATGGAGCTCCAGGCTTCTAGGTGATGAAAGTCCCCATTGGCTGAGAGATTGCTTGCCTCCATTGGACTAAAGGCCCTTCACGGCTCCATGACGGCGGAAGAGCTCCACCTTTCGCTAAGGCTAAGACCTTTCGTTCTCAGAGGAACTTCCTTTACTGAAGAGTGGGGCAAGAGATAGTCTTTGGACTGTTCCAGTGAAGATGTTTCCTCACTTCGGGTGTGTTTGCGACCTCGCAGCGTGCGTGTTTGCTTAGCTTAGCGGCAAGAGATCCTGATGTCTAAGCCATCCAGTTGCCCAATTCTGCTTGACTCCTCCAAAGTAAACATCTGTTTCCAGCTCGCAAAATGGCATAGATCCCATCATTCCCCAATGTTTCTTCGGCGGGATTTGGATCGGTATATTAAACACCTCCACGTCTGAACGGGAAGTGAAGAGGCATCCGTCTCCCCTACACGAAGGGTACGGGTACCGCAGGCCCCCTCACGACCCACGAGGAAGTCTCTGAGAATCCACGGATGAAGACGAAAGGAAGTCTCCAAATCCTCCGGCGGAGGATTAAGACAAGTCTCTGGTCACCTCTGAGGGGGCTGAGCGGGGGGGGGGAAAAACATGGCTGAGCAGGGAACTCAGGTCAGAAGAGGTTAGGGAACTTCCTACTTCTTGCTGGTTTCAACTCACTTGAAAGATATATGAGTCAGTGGGTGAAAAAAACATCCCAAGTAAAGGTTGAACAACAAATCTCTGAAATCGCCCGGCAGATCCAGCCAAAAGGCTCCAAGATGCGTCTCCCCTTCTTTTTTCCAGTTCCGGGAAGAACCCAGAACTCCCACGCTCCCACAGCTGCGCTCAGACGCGTCCGCGTCCGCGGTTTTGGCCAGCACGTTCCGCGTCCGTCACGCGGCGCCTCGAAGTCTTGGCCTGAAGAGTCCAAGCTGACCACCACCGAGACGTAGGAAGGGATATCCCAATGCCTCAGGAACGTCGGATTGCACATGACCCAGACCGACAGGGGATGGGAAGGGGCACGAGCGAGACGGGGGGGCCGGGTCCGACGAGAACGGAGGGGGTCCGACGAGACGGGGCGGCAAAAAGGTTGGAAAACAATCTGAATTGCCCTACCAGGACCCACTGTCGGGGTGGTTAATGGACACCCCGAATCACATCTTTTTCGGAGCCTATCAATAGAAGCGTGTCCTGGTAGCTCGATCCCCTTGTTTGCTCGATCCTAGTGGTGAAAGGTCTTCCATTGGCATCTCCTTCGGATAGGATAGGATAGGATAGGATAGATCCAATGAGATGGGATGCCCCTTGCGCCGGCCGTGGGCTCACTGGCCGGTCCTGGGAAAAAATAGAGGGGTCAGTTTGGCACCATTGACCACTTGGGGTTATTATCCCCTCTATTAATCATTCAAACAATAGTAAAAGGCCATCTATGGCTGAGGCTGTTAAGGCTATTTAGCTGCTGATGCTGTTGCTGCCGATGACATGGTCTGTGATGAGGAGGGGAGGAGGCACCTGGTGTCTGCTTCAGACTGGTCGCTGGTTTCTGCTTCCTGGTTCCCAGTTACAAATACCACGTTTGGGGGACCAGGATTCTGCCACTACAACGCAAGAAACTGGAGTATCTAACCCAGTGCTGGTTGTCCATGTTGGTTTGTCTGGAGAGGGATCATCTGCTTCTGTACAGTGAGATCCCATCTAGCCCAAAAACATGAAAGTGGACGGCATGGCCACTTTCAAGACAATCTTACCAGGTTGACTGCAATCGAATTAAGATATGGAGCACCACCACCATGCTTTCAAAAGTGATTTGCATGGCCACTTTGTTCCCCTTGACAAACAGTGGACTTGCCGCTTCCATGTTTGTTGGACGGAGTATACAGTATACTCACTTCCTCAGGAACAAGAAATGCCACCCTCACCCCACCCGAAGAAAAACTGACAACCATGCTGCGTGTCGTGCGTCCTCCGCTCTCTCTCCAGATATCTGCGAATCATTGAGTGGCACACTGCACCCGCTTTGGGGTAACGTGCCCAAACAAAGGGCTGAATACCTGAGCTGACAAAGGCAAAGAGAGATCTTGAGGGGATGGCTTTGGCGTGCGGATGCTTCTTGCCTATTCTCGGATGCGGCAAAGTGAATAAGCCTTCTGGCCTACATCCCAGTTCGCTAACACAAGACAAGCCTGCACGAGGCACACATGTTTCGCTCTGATTGGGCTGGTGACTGGTACATTTTCTACGGCCATGTCCAAGGTCAAAAGTTTGTCGTAGACACAGCTCCGAGACAAGTGACCATCAGCAAGAACCAGGCTCTACAGAATAGCTTGAGGTCACAAAACCCCCCAATAGCTTGGTGCTTGGCGCCCCAAAACATCGGACCTTTGCAGCGCCCAGTCCAACCGCTGGACTTCACCCTGGTCCGAAAAAGAGACCGTTGCTCTCCGCTCGGCTGGGCCACGTCACATCCCATCCGACGCGCCGGAAGTGTCCTCCCCCCCCGGACACGTCCGAGGGGCGCTCCCTCAGGATGGGCTCGGTGATGCGTCGAAGCTGCGCCCGCCGGGCGGAGCGCACGGGGTCGTGCGCCTTCTGCGCGCCCGCGCTGGAGATGATGAACTCGTAGGTGATCATCCTCTGTCCGGTGAGAGCTGCGCATCCTTTAAGGAGCCGGGAGAACATATATAATGTGGTAAATGATGTTATAAGACGTTATAAGGATTCCCCAGAAGGCCAGAAGGAGATGCATGAATCAAAAGCTGGGGAAACCCTGGCCGAACCAGGACCCAACCCTGGTTCAGCGTCCATCCAGGTCCTGTTTTGGGCTTTTCATTGGAATTCCCTTTAAATGAACATCTTCAGCGGATCCGAGTCGCCCTCGCCCTGACCGCATATGGCCCTGCGGCTCCGAGAATCGCCGATCCGATTCAACGATCCGTTTCGTCGATCCGAGTCACCATGTGTTTCATCATGAGATGTGTGAAGACTCACCGAAGCCATGGGAAAATCATCTCACCACGTTCAAAAAGGTATGGCTTGGGCTTGGGTATATCCGATGATTACCAGGAACAGCGGATGATGATTGATGATGATTGATGATGCCTTCTTCCTTTTTGCTTTGGGCTGGCTTTTGGCCTCGCCTTGCCTTCTTGTCTGAACCCTCCTTGCACAGAGTGCAGGATCGGTTGTTTTCCTTGGCCTTGCCCTTTTCTCACCTGGGTCCCTTCTCATCAGTTAGAGGGCACCCATTCCGTGGATAACCTTGCTCCTACTCCTACACTTAGTTCTTTTGAGCCAAGATCACTGGTCCTTGGTCCTTGTCAGCGGTCCTTGGGATTCCAGAGCCCGGAAAATCCGGGTTGCACTTCGCTGCAGCTGTATGATGGGGCCAGGTTGCAGGCCTTTCCATCTTTAAAATATAGCTGAAACAGACTGTTGCAGGGGCCTGGGACAGACTATGGCAGTATGGCAATCTTGGAAGCACTCTCAGCAAAACAAGGAAAGACTATTGGATGCTGGAAACCCCTTTCTTCCCTCCCTGGGGACTCATTTTTTTTGATGTTGAACCAAAAAGGTCGATGATGGGCCTGTCGCCTTGTCGCCAAGCCTTGTCGCCTCGGCCAAGTACCATCTTGAAGTTGTCCGACCTCAAATGAAACCTCTTTCCTCCACTTCCTGGTGAGGACCGGAAAGAGGTTTCATTTGAAGTACACCAGATGATAGTACACCCCGTCTCTGACCCCTTATCATCTTGGTGTCTTATCCACACCGTCGATATCTTCATCAAAGTCATCGGGTGCATCTTCCAGTAGACGTTTCATCGCCACAGCCTCCTCCTGAGCCGCTCCGGCACGTGGCGGGTTCCTCAAGTGGCTGGAATCTGAACGTCTGGGGAAGTAAACCTCAAGTAGGTGGAGGCCATGGCTAGTAGGTTGGAGGCCATCACTATTAGGTTCCATTTGCAAGTAGGTTGGAGGCCATCGCCAGTAGGTTGGAGGCCTCTGGGGAATTCCTCAAGTGGCTGGAATCTGAAGCTCTGCAAAGTTGAATGGGGCCAAGCTATCAGTCCCCAGGTCACCGTAAGTGGCGAAATCACTGCTCCTTGCCCCGAAGGGAAAGTTGCGTCCAGCACCACCTGTGCAGAGTTCTTTGGCCCACGAGTTGTTAGTCCTTGAGCAGGGTCCCAAAAGGAAAACGAGTGCTCCAAAGGCTTCCAGTGCCAAACACATCAGTTCATTGTTGTTGTTCTTTTCCTGTCTGTCTGTTTCTTCGTGTGGAGTTCTGGCTGCCAGGTCTGGTCTTTCTCCCATCCTCCATCGTTCATGCCATCCTCCATCCCATGGAACGTCCACCGAGGCAAATCCCAACGGCTTCACGTCCTCCGTCACCAGCGAAGCCAAGACGTTGAACTTCGCCCTCCAGGCTGCCTGAGGCCTCAGGGTGCGCTGCGTGCGCTGCCCGGCACCGAAGAAGAAGGTCCAGCCATGCAGCCACGTGTGGGCCAAAAGAAACAGAGTGAAGCATCAACCAATCCAGGGCCACTGAACCACATAATTGACAACGAAGCCACCAATGGAAGCTTCCAAGAGCAGCTGGTTTGCAGAATTTGTGAGAGAAGAGCGTGTTTCTCTCTTGGGGTTGTTCCTTGCTTTCTGGCAAGGAGCTGCCAAGTCTGGAGAGATCCAATGTGTTGCTGCAATTGAGTTCTGTCAGTTTGGTGTGTTCACGTTCTGTGCCGAAAAACGCTGAAGCACTTTCAAAACTTCAAGAAACAAACAACTTTATCTTCCTTTCTGAACATGAACCAAACAAAACAACAAGCACGAGCGAGGTGGCCATCCAAACCTGTGGATTTCTTCATGTTTGCAAGCTGCATCACTTGGTCAGCAGAGACCCGGTAAGAGAAAGTGGTGGCACAAATGGTTCAACCATGCCAGCGAATGTGCCGGCAAGTCCAAGACCGAGTGCGTTTGTGGAACCCACCACAAGCTCAGTCCTACCACCGGAGAGGCCCTCAGTGGCTCTGGTTCAGAACCAAGCACCCAGTCGAACACCATTTCAGGTAGTACAGTCCCAACCCCACCAATTGGTGGCTCACCAGTGGCCACCACCTGGCCACCACCTGGCCACCCGGAATGTGTATTTAAGTAGGGAGGACTCCCTGGCCCCAATGGGCCCTGTTCGAGTCTGTCCCCGTGCCGGGCGCGATTCGGATGGCGCCAGGTGCCACTTCACGTAGCCCACGACGCAGCGGCCCAGCCACGGCGGGGCGAGCCATCCCCACCAGCCGCCCTGCTGGAGACGGAGCTCCTGCGCCGAGAACATGGTCCAGTACGGACAAAGGGGGGAAGAACCGAGGTAGGGGAAGGACCAGGTGCCAGTGCACCCAGTGTTCACGACTCTGCGTCCCTGCACTTCGAGGGCGGAGCGAAGGTGAGACCCTTCCTAACGCCTGGGGAGTACGCAACCTTGGCTCTTTCTCACTCTCCCCAACGGGCTCCTCCAGGAACGGGGAAGTCATGGGCCCTTCAGTTGGCTTTTGGAGAAGGGATCTTTCTTTGGATGCACAAGCAATAGCTTTCAAGGTGCGTGTGAAGTTCTTGTGTCGTTTACACTGTTTGGACATGATCATGGGCCAACGAATAAAAGGCATGGCCCCAGATTTCGGGTGACCGTTGTCCACTAGAAACTGGTGGTTTTCCACTTCCATGATGATTTCAGAGAGTCTACCCGACCTGCCATTGGAGATGCTCATGGATCTTAAATCTTTTGACCATGAGGGGCAGTCAGGACACGGCACAAAACAGCGGATCAAATGTTGGCGCCTTTGGTCTACCTGCACGAAACGGTCGACCATTTCCGTAGACGGGCGCTTACAGCCATATTATACGTCTCATACGTCCTACCAAAACTCCAAGAAAAACAAATCCGTCCCTCACTCGGGTCCCCCCCTGTGTCCTCCTCGTGGGTGTCTAAAAAGCTGGGCAAATGTGGTGCTGTTCGCCATCGGCTCAGCCCTTGCCCCCGCGCGCGGACGTCGAGTTCGGGAGCGCAGCCCTCCAAGAGCAGCGCCAGTCCAGCCGCCAGGGGCAGCAAATGGGTGCTGAGAAGTCGAGGCATTGCGCCGCATGGAGCATCAACGGTGCTAAGACTCGTGGGGGGGGGTTGACCTAGATGGGAGTCAGAGCTGACCAGAGTTTCTCAATCTACTTCGCTTTACCAGGGCACTCCAGTGATAGAGATCAGGTGTTGCATGCTGCAGCGGTTGCTAGGGAGGCCCAGGAACACCCCGCCTAAGAGCACCAAATAGGTCCAAGTTGTCTCCAAAGAAGTCTGGTCCTGTTTGACACGTAACATCACATAACGCAATTTGTTGCAGTCCATGTATCCTTCTTGCAATCTAAGCGGACGGAGTCACGTGACTCGCACAAGCTGCCCGCGGACCGCTTCGAGTTGACGACACTCTTTTAGAGAGGCGTTTCTTCGGCCGAAGTCTTCGGGAATCACCGCACCTCTGTCGCTGCTCTCAACCCCTATCCGGAAGGGAACGTTCCCCCCTTCCCCCACTTCGAAGGCAGAATCCGTCACGGATCCCATGGTCAACAGCCTGATGGTCTGTAGCGTTCAGTGGGTCATGTGGGTCCAATGCTTCGTCACTTTGATGGGCAAATCTTTAGAGCTCGTAGGGGAGTACAAGGCACAAGTCAGGTGGGCCAGCATTGTATATAGTGATTGGGTTTGCTTCTCTTCGCCTTTGGTTTTCCTCAACAAATCACGCTTAGCCGCTATGCAGTTCAGTGCACTTCAGGGGGGGCGGAGTGACTTCTGACCCCAGCCAAATCAAAGACCTTCATAGATTCAGAGGATGCTAAATGTACCACGTGTTGGACCCACATCAAAGGATATGTTCGCACGACCATGGCAAAGATGTATCGTATTATCCAAGATCTGTTGATCCCAGTCATGAGTCTCAAGAACTTGACGCGGCGACATTCTTCTCCACTCCGCCAACTCTGCCCCTTCCAAAAACTCTTTTAAGACATGTCTGTCTTTTTCCAGTCTTCACGAGTCAATCCTCATAGCAAATAGAAACAAACAAACCCAAAACCGCGAATCTGGAAGGGAGGGCCCCCCAGCCCTTGCAGCCCTTACGGCCCTTGCGGCCACACGCCCCCCCCCACGCCGGCCCCCCCCCGCCACCTGCGGCGATCGCGCTTCGGGCGATCGCGTCGGAGAGGTGACGCCTCGACCCGTGTGCGGAGCGAATCGCAGGGATTCGGTCGACAGGGATTCGGTCGTTTTCCGGTTTCAAGGAGCTCTTCCAAAGCGGAAAGAGCAAGGGCTTCTTGGACCCCCAAGGCCCACGAGCTTCACCGGTGAAGGCCCAAGAGGTTGCTCCGTCCAACAACCGCTGACGAGTCAGCGCACCACGACACTCCCGACGAGGCGACGCGGTAGACGCGACGCGGTAGACGCGACCGCGAAGGGCGGGCCCAGTACACCAGTGACTACCCAAGAGAGGTATCCAGTGACCGTAAATTGGACCCGTCACTGGGGGTACCGAACTGGGATAGTCGAACGTTCGGGTCCTTCAACCTCTCTTGGACACGGCCATGGAACCGCCTTCGCTTTTGATTCTCTCAACATCTGGAGCTACAAAGCTGTGGAACAATCAACGACGGAAATCCAAGGCTAGCTGTTCAATCCAAAGCCCTGTGAAAAGGCATGTCCTAATAAACGTCTATAATCCATTATAATCCTCCTTCTCAGAAGGTACGCGGCTAGCTCGATTCAAGGACAAAAGTTGAAAAGCACCTGAGATCTCAACATCATGTCGCGGCTATGAGCTAACTATAGGGATATTCGGCAGCTCAAGAAGTTCAAAAGCAATATTGGGAGATCAAGGACTTCTGCACCATCCTGGGGCGGCTAGCTCGATGTGCATAGTCCAGATCTTCAGGGATGCGAGAAACACCACACACTGGAATCCACAAAGACACTGAGACACACCACACACTGAATCTCCTTATGGGAACATTCACCAAATCAAGTGAGTATCCCTACCAAGTGTCTGGTCCAGTAACATCTGGTCTTTGAGCATCTTTGTGAATCCAGAATTGCCGCCAGCTGGGGCAACCCGACGCTCGAAGCCAGGGCTGTTGGGCCGCCTGTGTTGACGTTTCGCGCCAAGCGCGAGTCGCGTGTGCGAGCGAACGCGTTCGCGGTGACGGGATGGGGTGAAGCCGAATCACTGAAGAGTCTCGCCCTCTCAGGAGATCTATACACTGAGACTATCTGGGACTAAATTGGCCCCTGTTTTCTAGATCTCAAAGTTATCTTCCGAGACCATGCCATCCATCATGGTATGACCCCCATATGAGGACGCCAGACACGAGTAGTCTGGGACTGCCAGGGGGGTCTGTCTGGGGCGGCAGTCCTATGGTAGTCCCATGGAGTGTCTGGGCATGAAAGTGAATGGCATGGTCCCAGAACGAAAAGTGTCCAACTCGTCATCGTCGAAACCAACGAGTCTTTTTTTCACTCAGATTTGATCGTTGCGCCCTCCGAATCGCAACCTCTGCACGACCTCCAAATCGGATGAAGCGGAACAAGAAAAGTGATGCTGCTACCCTAGCGATGCACCTTGTTACTACAGTAGCAGCTTCTTGCTACTATATAGTCATGCCCTGGAGCTAGAGGATCGCCATTCACACCGCAAGCCAGCAGGGCCACAAACCACCACCAGCCGTCCACCCGTTCAAGCCCGCCTCACGACACGTGGCATGGGCACCTGGCGGAGAGATAGGGTTCGAATGCACCTCCTGGGTGGCCCTGGTGCATCAAGAAGTGGCCCTGACCCGTGTTTTCTCCTGTGGACCGGGTTTTCCTGGTGCTGCACTCCCTGGTTGCCCTGTGGAAAGATCCCATGTGGGATCAATATCAGATACGTCCCACGTACACCCCCTAAGATGATGTAAAATCCTGTCTCTGGGGGGTCTCTGGGGAATGGAAGAAACTCTGCACCGCAACCGCACCTGGAGATGTTCACTTGAGATATTTCTTGGCGTGGTTTGATGCCACTGACCATGCCACCACTGGCGTTGCTAGTGCGACGGCTTGATACAGTATCGGCTGGATGAGCATCAGAGTTCCATGTTGGCACCAACAAAAAGACAGAAGATCAGCAGACCGGGTTCCGGATGGTGGCTCCTGGACAACACCTGTGTTTCGATCTATTGGGGGGCCAGGATCTATTTAGTCCATTTTTGCTACTAGTAGTAAGGCCAGGAGCTACGTTCGTAGCGTCCTTGCTAGTGGCGATGGCCTTGTTAGGTCTGGGAAGAAATTTCTCACCATTTTTTGTGCGAACACGAGCAACACAAGCTGCACACGGTTCTGGTTCGCACATGGGGCGCCTCTTCTTCGACGACCGCTTGATGCAAAATCCTGCCGTCCGATGATGGAAGTCAGATGAAGATGGGGGCAAAGAAGCTACTAGTAACAAGTGCATTACTACTAGGAGCAAGAAGCTACGAACGTAGCTCCTGGCCATACTGCCAGTAACAAGAAGCGCTACTAGGCATGCTCGAAATGGTCTCCGGATCGGAAGCAAGTTGATTGCCCCCTAACCGGGGGACTGGAAGGGAAAAGGTTGGAAGTGGTCGTTTGACCAGGGGGGCGACCTATCTGAACCACTACAGGGAAGGCCAATCGTTTATATGATCTTACAGTGGTTTCAGAGTAGATGGCACTGGCACCCGAAGATGTCTTAGACATATGGGGAGTCAACCACCGAACTTGGGGGGCCCTTGTATCATCGAACCTCTGAAACTATTGTATCTCCATGAACAAACGGTAAGTCCAAATGACTCGTCATCCAGATGGGCTGCATCCCAGGATCGGAAGCCACCCTCAGCTGGGTCCTTACTCCACTCGAAGGCTCTCCATTCCCTCTTTTTTGGACGTTCACGCTAATTACTAGCTACTACAATTCTCCAACCTCAAGCTAGCCTCCCCATAGCAGGCACTAAAACACCTCGGGATCTCACCATGCCCCGCTGATCTCCTCTGCTTGGTATTGGGAGAAGCCTCCATGCTCACCTGACGTCGCGTGCGTCGTGTCAGCATCGTGTCAGCGTCGTAAAACACGAGGGCTTCACCGAGCGGGAGCAGATGGCCCCCCAGTTTAGGATGAACGGCCCATCTAGACCTCCTGAGTCAATGGTGCCCCAGCAAGGCCAAAACCTGCTAAAGTAGAGATTGTCTATCTCTTGGAGCAGAATCTCTTCATGCACAGGATGTCTTTCGGCAAATCCAGCCGAATCCTTCATTGCCATGTATCCTCCACCAAAACAATTCTCATGCAAGACATGATTCACCACGCTAACATTGAAGTAGAAAGCAATCCCTTGCTTGCCGGTGATTTTGGAGACCAACTGGCGCCCAAACACCAGCCCACCCAAATTCAATATCAAACATACCGCTTCGCCCGGTCTCGGATCGAGCTCAGTGTGGTCTCGCTTGTCCTCGCCTTGCGCTCTTGGATCAAGGCTGCACAAGAGGTACTGCCTTAGGAAGCGCAGCTGGCGAACCGGGCTCCGCGCGGAGCCCACCGCACTGGGCGACGGCACTGGCCGTCAGACGACAGTCAGACGTGGCAGAACTGCGCTCGCGGTTGCCGTTCTTGCGCGCGGGAGGTCGGAACGCCGGGGCGACGCATTCTTGATTGTACAGAAGTGGAACTTGAGATGTCTTCCTCTCAAAGAGAACCAATGGGTCCCAAAAGAAGGGTGGAAACTGAGATGTCTTCCTCTTCAAGATATCAGTTCTCCTCCAAGATTCATTGTCCATCTGATCTTTTTTCGCCCACGGCTGCGAAAAAAGACGCATATCTATCAGCTTTGGGAATGTGGTGCCTTTTTGACGCTGCGCCTGCTTTCCTTTCGGTGGCCGGCAGTTTTCAGTCACCTGTGTACATCAAGTTTCATCAAGTTTGTGAGCATCTTGGATGAGCTATATGACTTGGCCGGGCGGTTAGACAACACGTGGGTGATGAGCAGTCCCATGGAGTGTCTGGGTACCATACCATTGCTCGTTTACCCTTGGAGAAGAAAAGGGTCATACCAGAAGTTCCATAGAGTTGGGTGCAGTTCCATGGAGTTGGGTGCAGTTCCATAGAGTTGGGTGCCTAATTATATATTAGAAGAGGTGCCCTGAAGATCCACCTCACTGGATGGGACGAAGACATACAGTATGAACTGCTGGAACTGCTGGTATACCCACTCCCCGCAAACGGACCACATGGAACCCGAACATGGACCGATGGAAGACCATGTTCCTCTACACCCCAGTGGTTTTGGGGTTCCATGTGGTCCTCTGCAGCTCCGGCCAGCATTCCCGGAAACGAACCCTCAACTCAACGACTCACGGTTAGAACGAACATCCGAACTGAAGTCCCAAGGAAAACAGCTGTACATTCACATTCACACACAGAAATCGCCCTTGACCAAAAGGCGAAAAACTCCTATCAACCCGCATGTCACTGACCTGCTTCTCTTCGGCGACGATCACACTCCGGTCACCCCGCGTCACGACCGTTCGCGAGCGTCACCACGCCGAGCGCCCCCGGCGCGCCAAACGACTCAGCGGCGTCACCACCGCGTCCACCTCGGCGTCCACCGAGAGGGACCGGTGCCCATTAGAGGATGGGGGTGGTACACACCTGACACCACACACCTATCAGGACCTATCCACCATCTATTTCTAAAGATGAGGTTAGATGGGGTGCCTGGATCTGTCACACCTGACCAATCTAAATCACCATCTAGCATGGCGGGCTACGTGGAGGGGGAATAATTACCTAACTCGGCCCTCTTCCGTCCCAAAAGCTCATGTTGCCATGCGTTGGCTTAACACTCTTCCTGGAACTACCATGGTACCACGTGTTTCCGCGCCCTGGAAGACCCTGAAATCAAACCAAACAGGGCGGTGTTTCACTCACTCCGGCGGTCACCTTCCGTTTTCCTTCGAGTTCTCCGCTTCCGTTGCTTCGGGCCTTGTCCTCCGGCTTGGGGCCGATGGGGGAGTCGCGGGAGTCCTCCTGATTCGCCGATGGTGGCGAAGGCGGCCGGCCGAACGAGGGCCCACCGCGTGCGGCGCGGGTGGAACCGGTGGAACGCTGCGGTGTCAACAAGACCCAAACAATCACATGGTCCCTCTAAGAATGCGAGTCCGGGCTCTCCATGGGCAGGGGTCGGACCGAAACTCCACCGAAACGCTCCAGGGTCGGCCCGAAGCAAACCCTATTCTGTTGGTGAAGGAGCCCGGATTCTTAGGGCTTACGTCAATGACTTCTTCAAAACTGGT
>CAXAMN010021293.1:28191-56704 GCA_963970005.1 Durusdinium trenchii
GTTCAAAAATGGAAACCAAATCAAACGAAATCAATGAAACATGGTGCGGCGCAAAGAGCTATGGAACACCTCATCCAAATCACCAATCCTCCATCCTACTGTAAAAAGAACATACCCGCCCCTATAACGAGAACCCTTTTTTTTCCTTCCCTCCTCTCGACCCGCTCTCTTCCCAGGAACCCATCGCCCGACTTAGGCACTGCCAAGGCACGGGACGCAGAACCGGCGCCATCCGCGTGTCGTGGCCACGAATTTTGGCAGAATCCCAGGGCGTTTGGCCTCGGCCGCGCTGTGCTTCGGCGCAAGGCGACCCCGAGAGACGCCGACCCGACGCGATCCGCTCTCCGGTCATCCGGGCGCCCCGGGCCGTATTCGTCCGGGGCGTCGACGTCGGCGCCACCGTCGACCAGGCGCTGCGCCGCGTCGGAGTGGCCGTGTTCGGCCGCATAGTGGAGAGGCGTAAGACCTCAGGACGAGGCGTGGAGGACGAGCGGAGAATAGTTCCTCTTTTGAAGGTGCAGGAAGGGAATCAGCGGAGAGGCGCGTGCACGTCGAGTTGGATCCTTTTGGAGGGTTTCACGGATTTGCTTTGCTTTTGGGGGGGATTCTCGGGTTCACGAAGTCTGAATCGCATTCAAACAGTTGCACAAACAAAACCATCAAAGAATCAGGAAAGTAGGATGAATCAACATGCAAGTTTGGATCCAACTCACCCCTTTAGTTTCGAGGACCTCACGCCGAGGCCGAGGCCGATCCGCTGTACCCGAAAGAGGTTCCCAGGCGCCCCGGCCCCGGCGGCGCCGAAGAGTCGAAAGGACTTTGGTTTTCTCCGGGAGAGGAAAAACCGTGGAAAGAAGTTGGCTTAAGACACCGTGATTGAAAAGTTGATGCCCCTCTCAACTCATGAAGAATGGGTGGTCACTTTGGAGATTTGTAACTCTGTTTGCGTATGCTCGAAATCTCACCGGTGTGTTGCTTGGTCTTGAGACCTCCTGGTTCTAGCTCTCTCCATTCATGTTCTGTCGCCTGCAGGGCACAAAAAAACTACCAATCCCAAGCTTTGTCACAGCATGTCACAGCATTGAACCAAGCCAGGAAGAAGTTGATTCAATTGCTCCACATTCACCCTTTACATCGTCTTTACATCGACTCATCATGACTCGCGACTCATCCAAATTCGCACTCTTTCGGGTTCTCCCTGAACTCGTCCTTTTGACCTGATCAGAATGACCAATCCGGCGGAAAAACCGGAGACTTTCCACTCCCAAACCGGTCCTTTGAGCCCGATCCGTGGCGCCCCGGCACTCAACGTTCTTCGCGTCGACGGCGGCGCCGGCCGCCACGAGCCGATCCACCGAGGCGGTGTGGCCTTTTGCCGCCGCAAGATGCAGCGGCGTCCCGCCTCGGCCGTGGCGGCGCCGAAGAGTCGACAGGACTTTGGTTTTCTCCGGGAGAGGTGGAGAAAAACGTGGAAAGAAGTTGGTTTAAGTCAACGTGGTTAAGAAGTTGACGCCCCTCTCAACTCATGAAGAATGGCAGGTCACTGTTTGGAACTCTGTTTGCGTATGCTCGGAACAAATTAGGAGCAAATGCTGAGGTGTTGAGTTTCCTTTGTTTGATTTCAATTTGGACCATCGACAATGTCAATCCTCGAAAGCTTGCAATGTGTTTGCGTATGCTCGAAATCTCACCGGTGTGTTTCTTGGTCTTGAGATCTCCTGGTTCTAGCTCTCTCCAATCCCAAGTTTTTGTCACAGCATTGAATAAAAGCCAGGAAGAAGTTGATTCAATTGCTCCACATTCATCCTTTACATTGCCTTTCATGTACTCATTATCACTCACCACTCATCCAGATTCGCACTCTTTCTGGTATACTCCCTTCCGAACTCGTCCATTTGACCTGATCAGAATGACCAATCCGGCGGAAAAACCGGATACTTTCCACTCCCAAACCGGTCCTTTGAGCCCGATCCGTGGCGCCCCGTTCCGTGACGCCCCGGCCTCTGTTGTCCTTCGCGTCGACGGCGGCGCCGGCCGCCACGAGCCGATCCACCGAGGCGGTGTGGCCTTTTGCCGCCGCAAGATGCAGCGGCGTCCCGCCTCGGCCGTGGCGGCGCCGAAGAGTCGACAGGACTTTGGTTTTCTCCGGGAGAGGTGGAGAAAAACGTGGAAAGAAGTTGGTTTAAGTCAACGTGGTCAAGAAGTTGACGCCCCTCTCAACTCATGAAGAATGGCACGCCATCTCTTTTGCTTGGGAGCGAGCATGTCTATCACATTCCATGACGCTATTGTGGGGCACCATGAGCAGGACTCTTGACGACGAACGCACCCAGCAAATTGGAAGTTTCTCCATTGCAAAGGCTATTGCCTCCAGTGGCCTCTGCTCGAGTTGACCGTGCACCAAACATCAAAGACTTTTCCGCGAACGTGCATACCAGTGATTGTACCGCACTGATATAAGAGCATCCTCTTCTGGCCTTTAGACATGAATCGACAAACCGCTTGCAGACTGCCCCATCAATTTCTTCAAGCCTGTCACGCGTCTCTTTGTCCCTTCCATTTTCGGACCGACCTTTTCGGGCCTCTGATCGACCTTCCGAGCCTCTGGGGCTCCCCTGCTGAACTCGCCACCAATCGCCTCCAAGTCGGCCTTGGCTTCGGTGAGCCGTTCGACCACGTGGAAGTGGCCCGCTTCGGATGCCACATGCAAAGGCGTGAGGCCTCAGAGGTGCAGAAGGGTGCGGAGTCTTGAGATCTCTTGGTTTGTGCGATGATGTTGAACAACTACTTTTAATTGAGCTGTCTAGCTGGCTCATTGGGACTCGTCATCCTTTCATCGTCTTTCATCGACCCATCGTGACTCATTCATATTCTCACTCCTTCTGGTTCTCCCTCCCGCCCAACTCACCCTGTTTGACTTTATCAGAATGTCGAATCCTGCACAAACTGGATACTTTCTAGGTTTGGTGACTTTTTTCTCCACGAGGGGTAAGATTTGCATTTTGGAGATATTGCAACTCGATGGAGCTCGTCATTTTTCCTTGAAAGCATTGGGAGAGTTGATCCGGGCCTTGGAATTATGCGCGACTAAAGATCATCTCTATCACTGAAGGACGATGAATATCAGCAATCAATCTGAAGTTTGTCTGTTGGACAGCTTATGCCTCCGGAGTCCTCTGCTCACGATGCACCAAGCATCGGTTGGAAGGCCTATACGGCACACGGTGGAACAAAACACGTGGAAAGAGTTGGTTTAAGTCACCGTGAAAAGAAGTTGACGCCCCTCTCATTTTGGGCATTGAAACTCTCATTTGCTTTGGAGGGATCCTCTCTATCACATTCTATCACGCTATTGTGGGGCACCAAGTACAGGACTCTTGACGACGAACACTCGCACCCAGCAAATTGGAAGCTTCTCCATTGCACAGGCTGTTGCCTTCAGTGGACTGCTGCTCGAGTTGACCATGCACCCAGCATCAAAGACTTTTCCGCGACCGTGGATAGGGATAGGAGTGATTGCGCCGCACTGACGGCAGCTCCAAGAGCATCATAAACCTACCAAACCACAACTCGTCTTGTCTTGACATCTTCCAGAATGGACCTTTCGAGTGTCTTGCGAATCTGTTGCAAATTGTTCCATCCTCGAGCCCCCAGGGTCCCCGGCGGTCTCGATCCTGTGCGTCAACAGCGGCCTTCGCCGTCAGCAGTCGGTCCACCACCTCGCAGTGGCCCTTCTCCGCCGCCAAGTGCAGCGGAGTTCTGCCTCAGATTCTGAGGGAAGCGGCTCCGCCAGGGCCGATAGATGCTGTTGTTGCTCTTCAGTGGGGTGACCCATGCAAGGATGGAGCTGCATTTCACACCAAACTCTCAAGACCATGGCAAACAGCGGCAAACAAGCATCCTCTTATGGCCTTTTTGAGACATGAATCGACTGGGCCCTTGCAGACTGCCCCATCAATTCACTGTCACGCGTCTTGTCGCTTCCACTCTACATCCTGGCAATGTGACCGAAAACGATCAGAGGCTGATCGCCCTTCCGAGCCTTCCAAGCCTTCCGAGCCTCTGGGGCTCCCCCGCTGTACTTGCCCTTCGCTTCCAAGTCGGCCTTGGCTTCGGTGAGCCGTTTGACCACGTGGAAGTGGCCCGCTTCGGATGCCACATGCAAAGGCGTGTGGCCTCAGAGGTGCGGAGGAAGCTTCAAACGGCTCGATCCACGTATTGTTGCTGGAGGGATCCACTGCCAAAGACTATGAAACTCAAACACTCTCGGATGTTATTTTCACGCTATGGGAAGCTCACCCCTTTTCAAGGAAAGGGTCCTCACTGTAAAGCTTTTTTGGACCCACAAAGCTGCAAAATCAGCCAACTTCATGCAGCTTCCAAATATATCCAAGGTTGTTCAAGGTCTCCAAAGCTACATTATTCCACTATAAGTTTGGGGAAAGCTACATTCTTCCAAATGCGATCCTTCTAGCTCCCACAAGTCTGGGGGCCCGAGCCTTCATTGTCTGTGGCTTCAATCTCAGCTCCTGAAGTCACTAGGCGCTCAACCTCCTCCCTCTCCCCGTTGAGGGCGGCGAGGTGCAGCGCGGACCGGCCTCGGACGATGTGAGATCGAAAGTGTTCCAATCTCGGTTTGGATATCCGAACAAATGCAATTCATCTCCGAATCAGAAATGGACGGAATTTATCGACCTATAATCTGCGTATAGCCCAACTATAGCCGGCGCATAGACCAGCATTCTCCCTTCAGCTCCCTTGACTTTCTAGAAGATTAGAAGACCCATCTTTAAGCCGTTTTAAGCCTATGCCTATCGACCGTGGCCTCACAAATCACGACTTACTTTTCTCGCAGGGCAAATGTGGGTCCATCTAGCTTCTGGAGTTCAGCTGCTGTAGGAACACCTCCTGTTCGATGGTCGCAGTTGAGTGACTATTGAGCTCGGTAGCAGCGGGGCATGGATGGTTTTGCCCTTGCATCCATGCAGCGAAGTTCTCTGAGGGCTTTTGGTGTGATTTGTCAGGTTGTCATAGTGTTCCTACTCTGGAGCTTTTGCATGACTCTTGGCGAGGGGTACGTTTTGGGGAGGCGGACCATCCTGGGCCCGCCGGTTCTCGAAAGACTGAACGGAAACGATCCAAGATGAGTTGCCACTTGGGGCCCTCCTCTCTTCAGGTGCCGTCTACTCCATGGATGAGCCCTTCGGCCCTGACCTCCCCGTCACTTGTGGTCGGCATATTGACTGTCAAGGCGTGGGTGACCATTTGGCGGTTAGATATAAACTTGACTTGAACTGCGATTTCTTAGCGGGCACATGTCCCTCGTCCTCCTGACGTGGTCGCTGAGTGTTTTAGGCGGCAGTGGTCGCCGGAGTCTTTCGAACAAGCTATTCAGGCAGGGAATGTCGACAGTGCTTGGGCATTACTTTCTTCCGTTGCTGAACTTTCTTTGTTTGAGGACCATCATTCTGGGTTGAGTCGGGCCCATGCTTGGAAACCGCGAAAACAATGTCTCCGTCCCAAACGTGCTCCTTTAGGGGATTCCCTAAAAGTTGTGCAGCTTCGTAAGTTGAGAAGGCGAATTTTGCAACTTTCAAAAACCCCAGATGAAGATCGCTTGCGTGAAAAGATCTTTCAAGATATCAGTGCTTTGCATGGTTCTTTTCCTGCATTAAACGAGATTGGCTACTTCACGGTTGAGCATGAACTGCATTTGGTTGATCAAGTGTTGCAACAGCAGGCTGCAGATAACAAAGAGTCAGCTTTGCGGTGTTGGAAGGATTCTCTCGAACCCTCCATTCTGCGTCAAAGTTCCTGGATTCGACGTAAAGCCGAGAAACTTTGTGCCTTGACGGCAAACCCTTCGTCCCACTTGCAGCATGCAGTGCATCCGGTTCAGATTGTTGCGAAAGCTGAACAAGACCGGTTGCCCCGTTGGAAGTGCCCACCCGCGTTGCTACAGGCAAAGCATGTGGCAGCTCTGAAGTGCTTCTTGAACCACCGGGATCAGCTGCCGATGTCTTCTCTTGACATTCACTTTTGTGGCAAGACTCTTCCAAGCATTTGTAAGGAGATGGCTTGCAAAGCGTCGGGCCCTGATGCTTGGTCAGCAGGTGACCTCGGGCGACTACCTGAAGTGTGGTGGGAAGCATTTGCTTTGTTGTGGACTTCAGTTTACAAATCTGGTGCCATTCCCCATCGCTGGTTGGAGGCTCGTGTTTGTCTGCTGCCCAAGGCCGATGGGAGTTCCCGCCCTTTGAGCATTCTTAGTGTGGCATGGCGCATTGGTGCGCGTTATAAATATCACCAGAGAGCTTGAACACTGGCTGGCCACTTGGGTGGACTTCAGATGTGTTGGGGGGGTTCCGAAAGGTTCTGTGCAGAGTGCTCATGCTCGTTCGGTGCAGGCTATGCGCGATTCTTCGCTCATGTGACTCATGTTCATTGGTCAGGACTTGTCGAAATTCTTTGATACTATTGCGCACCCTCACTTGCAGCTGGTACTTGGACATTTGGGTGCTCCTCCGGCCTTTGCAAAATTGGTGAAGCATTTTTATGAAGGCAATCAGCGTATTTTCACTTCACGTGGTATTTTTGATGACTCCTGGCACAGGGTGGACAGAGGCCAAGGCTGCCCATTCTCCCCGATGTTAGCGGCAGCTGTGATGACCTTCTGGACCTCTCATGTTGCTTGTAGCGTTGTTGACTGTGTTGCTTACATTGACGACCGCTGCTTTTGGTGCAGTTGTCCAAGCTGCGATCCTGGCCAAAAGTCAAAGTGATGAGTTTGATAGCCTTTTTGGTTTCTCCTGCTCAGCAGCAAAGTGCCAGCTGGCCTACCCACCTGAGCTGGCAGCCGGCCTTCAAGTGGCTCCGCTGCTTGGCTACAAACATGGGCAGGGGTTGGATACTCTGGGCTTACACTATGATCTGGCTTCTTCAACTACTTCTTTGCTGAAGTTTGACCTTGCTAAAGCACAATTTCGGTTGCGCTATGTGAAGGCGGTTGCTGGGTCTTTCACCCAGAAGATCTTCCATATTCGTCGACTTGTTCTTCCCTCCTTTTGTTGGGCGGCCGGGTTTGCTCTTTTACCTGACCATGAGTTGCGTACTTTGCAGAAAGATTTCAAAACGGTTTTTGACCGTAGGCTGTTAAAGGACACTCCTTTTTGCGTCCTCAAAGAAATCTTGGGCTGGAACACCTTAGAGAAGCTGGAATGGTGGGCTGATGACTGCGGCCGCTACATTTATCGTACTGATACTTATGGCAGTGTTCGCCGTTTCAAAGTTGGTCATGATTCGCCTTCTATTCTCCACGAGTGGCTTTGCGACTTTCACCGTGAACGGGAACTTCGGCAGTGCGCGCGCATTCGCCAGAAATTCCACCGTGATGACCCTCAGTGTGCAACGGGCTTGGACCTTCCTGGCCCACCTGAGACAGGGTTTTGCTTGTTTGCTGGACATCGTGTCGCTTGGGCTTCGGATGGATCCAAATACCTCAAACATGCTGCTATGGCTTCTGGGTGCAGTGTTTGGTACAAATTCCCTGGTAGCAGCTCTTTTGATCCGGGGGATCTGCGTTGGAATTGTCGCTGTGGTCTTTACAAGCCTAGCAGAGTTCACCTTGTGTGGTCGTGCCCTGAAACTGTACATTTGCGCCCACCGCATGCGCCATTGCATCGAGTTGAAGAGCGTCTTTTTGCCAAAGTCGTTCAAGAGCGTCCCAGCCCTTGCGCAGTGCCGCATTTTGATTCATACTGTGATGACATTACGGCTGCAATTCTCAAGTGCTTGGACAACTCCCCTGAGGTGATTGTTGCTACCGATGGCTGTGCCGATGCGCAGGCTTCAGTTGCTTCTTGGTGTGTGGCTTTGCCGCAGATTCATTGTTAGTTTGCGGGTGGCTTGAATAGTGAAGAACAGTCAGCATATCGTGGTGAAATTGCTGCCATGCATTTGTTTCTTCGAGTGCTGACGACTATGATTGCTCATAATCTCCGTCTACCTGCACGAGTCCTTTTTGTGTGCGATTGCTTATCTGCCATTTCTCTCGTTCAATCTGGACGGGGGAAAGCCGCGTTGTTGGGAAAGGAATTACTTTCATTGACTTCTCTTTGTGCCACCTCTGGTATCGCTTTGGATTGGCAATGGGTTCCCAGCCATGGGCGCCTTGTGTCCTCTTGGCGCTCCCATTGTCGCTATTGTGAAGCTCCTTTGGTCTGTCTCTCATATTGCGGAGCATTTTGCATCTTGGGAGGTGGCGTGATTGCGCTCCCATTTTGGGTTAGGTGAGGCACCTGGGGCTTGTTTCCCAGTTGCTACTTCAACATGAAAATCGCTTCTGGAGTTCAGTGGCTTCCCGATGAGGTCCTATTCCAGTTCAGCATGCCAGGAAGAGTTGCATTCAACATTTTACCTCATGCTCTGCCAGAGAAGTGTTCCGCCATTGACAGTTGATCATGGAAAATTGAAGAGCTCTATGTGTCCTGGACAGGCATAGACTTTCTGAATGACTTGACTGCCATGGGGTGTGGTGTTGATGAACAACTGGCGCCATGTCTCACACACTTCTAGGAACATATCTTTAATCAGCTTCATCTTCACTCTTTGCCAAGGATGTGCTGCACAGTTACCGTCGATAACACGAACATCCGACGCTTCCCCTGTCTTGCCTGCACTAGCACCCATTTATCCTGGAAGAACTGTCCAGTGATTTCCCGTGAACTGGGCTTGAAAACGCACAAACAAAACCAGCAAAAACAAGCAACGGTTGTGCCTCGGAGTTGGCTCTTCTATTTGGAAAACGCATATCGGTCCCACTTTTTGCAAAGTAGGTGTTCCAAGCTGAGAGTCAATGGCCAAAAGATATGAGGGATCTGCTCGATGTTTACACATTTGACAAGCTGGGAAGTTTCTTCAACATCTCCACCACAAGAAATTACATTGCAAGACTCTGCCCAACAGCTGCTCCTGCAAGCTGTCACGGTGGTCACCAAGGAGTCGTGGCTAGCTCTTTTCAAACGTCTTCAAACGTCCGTCCTCTTAGGGCCCAAAACACAGCGGAATGCATCGTGTTATGTCTTGCCCATGTGGAAGCCAGCCCAATGGACCTCACAACAAACAATTTCCGTTCGAGACCACAACTGGGAGAATTGAAACTTGTGAGTTACAAAACTGCCGCTGTCCATCAGCCATCAAAAGTTAGTTGGACTCAACTATCACAGTTATTACAGTCTAAGTTAGTTGGAATACTGGCCGGGCAATATTGGAGATGAGATGGTGCATGATCTGCCCCTTGAAAAATAGACCGTCTTCTCAGGCTCACAACTTTTCTGCTGTCACAGCTGCTGCTGGTATTGGCAAGCCTCAGCCAAACGCGTGGACCCGCGCCTTTGGAGTGGCACTTCCTTGCTGGTAATTAAGTCTGCAAAATCACTGCTTGCCTCTGAATGCCTCTAGAGAATATCGAGAAGGTGCGTGGTTCCCCAACGGTATGAAAAGGAATTGAAGGCGTGTTGCCAAGGACAAGGTCACACAAAGTCAACGAAGTGAATCCGGGACACACGCAGGTCGAACAGGATCGAACCACATGCTAACCTTTCACTCGCCGAAAGGGACATCGAGCGCATCGAGCTATGACCCTGAAGCTCGACTGAGTCGCCCAGACGCATCATCTGAGGCATCAACCAAATCCCTGACAACATGAGCATGGGCTGAATGGAGGGTCTTACTGTAGAGGCTGCCATTGCTTCATGTTGGCCAAATAAGGTGAAACAAAGCAAACAATATCATGTTCTGGACTGAGCGGTATTCAACTAGAAGAAATTTGAAGCAAGTTTGGGCTCGAGGGCTTGCCAGCGAGTGAACCCGCTTCCACTGAACAGTCGAGAGATTTGCAATGATTCTGAGAGATAAAGCTTCGATTTCAAAGTGGTCCCCGGAGTGAGGGAATCCTTGCTGCGTTGTTGCAAGAACAACGGTGGCCATACGTTTGGAACTGACCTCGGATGTTTATTCTACTTTGAACGTCGGGATGAGATGGTGGCTGCGAACCTCTCGCTCAAGTGCTTAGGACTGGACTGGCAGTGTACTTGGAGGTTGATTGACTCTCCAAAGTTGTTCCAGTGATCCGAGATGAGCAGGAGTGCTTGAGGCTTCATGATGTTTGCTCTGGCCTTGAAGGCTTATCAATGGTTTTTGGATTCTGTGGGGTCACTGCGATCTCCGCGGTAGACATCTCCCAGTTGGCCTGTGATGCCTTTGACATGGTTCATGGAGGGGGAGCGATTAGAGCCAATGTTGGCGACATTGCAACGGTCAGGAGAATGCATGAGTCTCAGGCACCTCATTCAGCAATGTTTAGCCTTGGTTTCCCCTGTCAACCGTTTTCCCTGTTGGGGGACGGTTTGGGTGCGGCGGATGCTCGGGCAGCGGTTCTACCTTTGGCCTTGGATGCTGCTCACATGCTTCAGACCAGATATTATGTGTGGCTGGAGTGCGTGGCTACGGTGCACAAGAATGAATTCGCGCAGGGCATCTTGTCTAGCTATGCGGAGGGACATGGACTGAGGACTCACCAGGCCGAGCACACATGGCCCTCGGTTTGCGGTGATGTATCCAGGGGTTAGGGGACATTCATCCCATGCCTCGAAGGGATCCGGGTTCGACACTGGAGACCATTTTCGGTGGCATCCCGGCTTGGCCTTTTGAATGAAGAAGAAGACCTCCGGCTCACTCCGGAAGAGATTTTTGTTTACTTTGACAACAAGCTCACGAGGGGGGACAGGATTCTTAGCCTTGAGGGTAGTATGCCAAACAGCTCTTCACTCATGGGGATCTGCTACGAGAAGCTGTCCGTGTGGTGGCTTCCAGTATTCTAGGCTGGAAACCTCAGGTCTTCGTGGACCGGTCGTGACATCAGCTCATGATGACATTGGATGCGGTCGTCCTCATCCGAAGGAGGTTGCATTGGCTTTGGGCTTTCACCCTTTCATGGCTTCATTGGCAAACTAGAGGGCGATGTTGAGTGTCTTGGTCAATGCTGTTTCCGCTATGCAGGTTGTGTGGGTGGTGATGGAGGCTCAATCAGGGGCAATTCTTCCAAGGCTTTCTCTTGAGGATTTGCCATCCAGAGATGCTTTGCTCAAATATCAGGCCCTGATCCTGTGGCAAAGGAGGGTGACTTGGCCTCCGCTTTCAGTGAGTCCTCCGAGACTGGGATGATTCGGGGTGTCAGGATCTGGTGTTTACTCAGGGCTCTACGTTGGGTCATCTCCTTCGGGCTGAGGCAGCTCTTCGTGATGTGGAGTTTTCTTTGCGGCTCATGATCGAAGGACATGTGCCTCCAAGTCATGTGCGTTTGACCTCCAGTGAATATATTCTTGGTTCAGACGCCCCAGACGAGGAGAGCTGTTGACTTTGCGGGCAAGATCAAGATCCAGTTCGTCTTTTAAGAGATATGTTGACCTTTGTCGAGGTTTTGGAGGGGACTCCTCTGGAACTTGCAATTGCGAAGGCCGGCCTGCCTCTTTTTTGGCCTCGTTCTACTGTGTCACACACACTCGGAGTCGATGGCTCTTTCTGACCGCATTTTCCATCCAGTTCGAATTGCTGCCACCAAGAGACTTTGGGGAGCAGGTGAGAGTGAGTATGAGATGGATGGCTATATGAACCCGAGGGATTCTTGGATGAGACAGACCCAGAATTTGCTCGTCTCAGCGAGTGCGTCAACACCCACCTTCCTGATGAATTTCAGGGGAATCCTGGGTCCAGTGCGAAATGTGGGAAGAGGCCTAGATAGTGGTCTCATTGATGAAATTACCAGAGTGGTCCTTGCGCAGATCTCTTCTTCAAGACCTTGTGTGTGTGTGAATCCCATCAAGGCCCACAACCTCATGGGGGCCTCTCCATGTCAACTGGAGGAGCGCATTTGCCGACATCTGGATCAACGAGGCACGATGGAAGAGATGATGCTGTTTGTTTCTGAGGGTCATTGGTTTGCTGCTCATGTGAGATGGACGGAGGACATGCTTCTGGTGCTCTTCCCTGATGCTCGCACTGGAATGATCTCGGCTGAGGTTCGTTCTTTCTTTCAGGCCTTCCAGAAGGCATTGGGCAAGACTTATTTGGAGCTGAACCGCACCAATCTTGTTGATAGAAAGGACTCGGACTCTGACTGTGGGGCACTTGCGATTGTCCACATGGCATGGCTCCTTGGGATCATTGTGGACGCTGACCATGAAACTATCCAGGATATATCAAGTGCAGGACTTTTGCGTCTTTGACTGGTGAAGGCAATTGAATTCATGTCAGGTGATTCAAGATTGGCTGAAGACCTTCCTCTGTGAGAAAGGAATGCCGAAAGAGAAGGTTGAGCAAAGGATTGGAGAAGCTCTTAAGGCCATCTCCTTTCAGCAGGTGGAGGAAGCCAAACAAAGTTCTCACTGATCGCAAAGGCAAGACTTTTAGGTGGGTCAAAGAGGGTGAATTGCAGAGCTACATTGAAAGCAAAGCAGCCAAGTTTGTGGGAGTGCCCAAGCGTAAGGCAGCCAAGTTGTGAACCCTCATCGAGTTCGGCCATCTGTATCGTGATGAGTGGCAAGGCGATTGGCAAGAATTCCAGCAGCGTCCGGTTACGATCCTACAAACACATGTTCCTGCTTTGGACACCTGCAAATTCTGCAAAGTGACACAATTGTGGTTTCTGTCCGAAGTGGCACAAGAATGTTGGACAAGCAGCTCTTGAAGGTTTGGGGATGGTTCTTTCAGTGGGTTTCAGTGGGTGGCAAGGCATCGCCCAAATTACTTCCCAGCGGATCGCAGCCTTCCTCTTCAGCGTCTTTCTGGTGTTGGAGGACTTTATGTGGAACCCCGGGATGTGTCGGTTAGGAAAGCCAATCCTGATTTTCGAGTGTTGTGGATGCCATAGGCTTCTCGATCAGAGGTTGAAGTGGCGCATGCAAGTCACATGACAAGATCATCACCATTTGTCGCCTTCGTGACAAGTTTGGTGTGAGGGTGAAAGCGCTGCTCCCTTCGAAGGTATTGGTGGATTGCCAACCCAAGGATGTCTATGTCTTGCTCCCCTTGCCGGTGGGGACTCAGAAGAATGGAATGCTCCAGCTGCTGAAGCATCTAGGTTGGGCGGCCAGGCCCATGCAACTGAAGGGAGCTGGCAAGGACATTGCTTTGGTTGGTTGCTCAGATCGCTCCTCCGCAGTTGTTCACTGCGGATCATGGAGAGGTCATGTAACCCTTCACTCCTTTGCACCCAGGCGTCAAAATGTTGATTGATCAAGCAATTGTATCTGTCCAAACGAAACACATTGCAGGCCAGTCGACAGCTTCGAAGGAGGATCCTTGGATGACGAATCCTGCTCCATGCTCCATGGACGCAGTGGAGGAGTTCATATCATCCTCTCCTCCGACGATGCCGACTCCGAATCCAATGGCAGCGGAAACCGCATCGAAGCTGGAGCAGCTACGAAAGGACTTGTCCGGCCACATCCTGAAGGAGATTCAGCAACAGGTGACAGAGGTCTTGCATTGACTACACCGTGCTGGGCTCTGCTATGGCTCCTGCAGAGTGGCAGGTGATGGAGTGAGGTGCAATTTCAGGTGTTGGAGAAGTTTTGGTTCCTTTTGGTTATTAGCAGTCTGTGGTATGATTCAGCTAATGCAAGTATGCGGGAAGAGCACGCTTCTGTCTTCACTGTCCTTTGCCGGGCTCTCTTACCTCAGCACGGGACAGTCGCCTGACTGTTGTTGTGATTGCCGGTCGCGTGGCTGTGGGGGCAGTCGGTCGGAGTGCCATCAAGTGAGAGCTCCTGTGATGGAAGGGCAGTAGGAGCGGCGCCGGGACAAATGTATGTTTTTGAACTCTCGCGGTGTTAGAGATGCAGGCCACCAACCAATACATCATCTACGTACATCATGGTGATCCTGGCAGGCTTGGTATCCGATATGGAGAGGCCGTTGGGCGGCAAGTGTCAACTTTGGCTTAGACAGATGAGACGACTGCAATCTTTGAGATTTGCAAACAAACGGAGTCCGCGACCCGCTATCGAACGGAGCTTCGCGAACGGAGCTTCGGCTTGCCATCTGCCGAGCATCTGGCCATGGGAAGAACTTCAGAATTTGGTGGCCGCAACGGGCCCTTCAAATGCCGGACTCCCCCAGGCATTTGCCTCACGCAGTCCCCTCACAGGCTGAGATGGTTTTGCCCTACTCGGATTTTTATGCCAATTACAGCATCGTTCTTTTGACCATCCCATGCCAAACCCACTACACTTCATTAACCAAAACAGCATCAGCCGAACATGTGGTACAATTTCGTCTACCGCATCTATTCGGCCATTTACAGAAGCTGGGCTACAGCTTGTGCAAAACCATTACTGGCACATTTGATGACCTAGGTTCCATTCTAAGCGGCATGGAGGCGCCATTCGCACGCCAAAACTTGAGTATCTTGAGTATACCATGTTGCACCACTACTGAAACTGCTGGCAAAACCTCTTTACCGCGATGTGTTTAGAATGTCGATGTGTTAGAGATGCTGGCCAGTCCGCAAAGCATCATCTGCATCATGGTGACCCTGGCTGGCTTGGTTCAGGAATCGATCTTTAGCCAGGGTGAACGGATGAACTTCGATCCTCCGAAAGAACAGCTTTTGCATTGGGACCACCAACGCGGATGGGCTGGTTGGTGACTAGAATGGAAATTTCGCCGAGACTCAAATGAATCATAGGCAGGCGGCGAGCTTTGCAGGTCGTAGGCAAGGGAAAGTTTTCTGCTGACAGGAGCGGATATTCCTACCAGAATTACTTCAGATCATGTTGGGACGTGGTCTACTCGACGGGCAGGGTCTCTGTCTTTGCTATGAAGGTTCAACAACTCCAACTCACTGGATGGGTGCATTCACAGAGTCATCGTGCCCCGGATCAATACACTGACTCTCTGCTGCAGAACTTGACGGTCCAGGTCTATGGCCTACTGGCCCGCGTTTTATAGCAGGTGACCTCAACAAGTCCAAACAACCGCACTGGCAGACTCAGTTGTATCGGAGAGGATGAGGAGAAGTACAGAGTATTGCGGCTATGCTGTGGATCGACCTTCACCGGAGCTGGCGGCCTGGATTCCATGTTTCCTAGTCATGCAGCTGTTGGAGCATTCTTTTCCTTTGATGCAGGGAGATCTCATCATCAAGAGTGCGTTTCTCCTGCCTTCATTCCATGGAGTCGTGTCAACTTTGACAGCTGGGCCCATTGCCTCGCAAGCGGTGGAATGGTGGGCCGAGCGAGGCGAGGGAGGGAGGACTTCACAGGATGTCTCCAAAGCCAGCTGGGTGGGTGTAAGATGGTCTGAGGGAGATTGATAAAGGCGACCATAGGTGACCATGGGTCTTCAAAAGCACCAAGCTGAGTGGGGGAGAGTGAAGCCTTCAACGGAAGCTGTAATGGAGGATCACCGTGAAGGAGATGCGAGATGAGGTCTGCAGCATCTTCCATCTGGAAAAAGAAGAATAAGTTATTGACATTTAGCTAAACTAATATCATTATATACGTTCGTGTAGCTGGAATCCTCGCAATATTGGAGATGTCCCAAGATGTGCCCTTTTTGATTTGTCCTTCTCCTCCGCCTTCCGGTTACACGCTTTTGCTCCTGCTGCTACAGCCGCAGCAGTGCTGGCAAGGTGGCCTTCACACACGTCCATCCCTTTAAATCCTTACCAGGATTTTCAAGGGAGATATGTCCATGTGTGGTCCTTTGGTGGAATGTTGCTAGTGAAGGAGGTGTCTTGAGAAGAACAAAGGTGAGACAGAATTGTCAGAGATTGTCGCGCAGCGTAGGGAAGTACCCACTGAATCCTGGCTCGGAACAAATCGAACCACACAAAGGCATCGAGATTGGACCCAGCCCTGAAGCCCGCATAGTCGGCATCAACAGCATCCTCAAAGTGATAAGGGCATTCACTTCAGAATAGCTTGAAGGATGAGGGATGAATTCGTGGTCCAGATGATGGGTCTGTTCTGCAATCCACACAGAATGATTACAACAGCAACAACAGAAACAGTAGTTGATTGACTCACTCACCTCAAACAACCATCAAGACTAATGACCGATGGACACTCGCTGCCCCGCGGAGTATTCCGACAGTTTTCGACCAGAGCCATCTCTCCTAGATCACTGTCGTCTGCGCTAGGTCCTTTTGACTCCCTCCGTTTATTTCCAAGCTGATGATTTCATGCAGGTTGGGCCCAAAGATGGATCTTTGTGTTCACCCGGACGCTCAGCAAACTTCCGACACACTCGACTGATCTCCCCAGCTCTGCCTGGACTCTGGTGGAGCTCATAATAAGCACCAAGATTCTCTCGAACACGGTGTTAATGTCCAATGCTGTTAGTGTTCAATGGCTGCGGCCATAATAGCCTTATCTTGATTTACTTATATATCTCCCTTTTGCAACCATGGGGGCGCCCGTCATGGGTGTGATTTGATTTGATTGATTCTCAAAAAGAACATGAATTGCTTCTTCTTCGAGCCACAACCAGTCGCAACTTGCTGCATCTCAGAAGTGCCACATCTGGCTGCCCTAGTCCACACTTTCAAGCAACGAGTGGTGAACCAAGTCCTTTCCTTTTCAGATGCAGCACTTCAAATCGCTCTCCTTCTCTCATCCTCCCATCCGCCCTGACGAGAAGTGCTCTGCCTGTTGAATCTTTCTCCTGAGTCTACATGACTCCAAAATAAAGTCCCACCTGATGAGACAATCAAAAATCGTGCGGCGCAGTCTTTACATGGCTAGTAGGAGGATCTCTTGTGGACCTGGAATCTACTTGCCGGCGCGTGTACGAATTCCAAAGGTTACTAAAACACCACCAGCTGGAGCCATCTCGCTCGTAGCCTTGGATTGGAGATGAAACACCATCTTGGAGTGACAGCCCCTGGGACTTGAGAAAGGTGTAGGAAAGGTGCTACTTAAAGGGAAAAATCACAGTCACATGAAGCACCATTCACCTTGAGCATTCAAGCCTCTGAAACTTCTCTCACCCGCCCTCTACCTCTGACGGGAAGCACTACTACGGCTGTTGAATCCTTTTCCTCAGTGACAAGGACTCACAAAGCTAGGATCTTTTCTAGACCTAAGTGCTAGGAACCGGGCCTCATCTAAGCATTCACATGCGAACAGCACGAGCTGGGCTGGCGACCTTGGAGTGGGGATGAAACGGAACGACTTAAGTGGTGACGACTCCTGCGACTTGACAAAGGCGCTTGAAGCATTTGATGACTTTGAGCATTCCAACATCTGCGACAAACGAAGGGCTACAATGACGCATGATGTCGATTTGCTCAGGCAAAAACGGATATCATCTTCGGCGTCTCGACGTTGATCTGGCAAAATATCAGCCAGAGACAGAGAGGTAAAGCCATCGGCAAGGAAAGTGCGAGTGGATCTTAATCAGCGAAGTTTGAAGCTATCACTGACGGTCCATAAGCGGCGTAGCGTCGGAACGGAAACCGCACCTTTTCTAGTCGCTTGATCCTTGAGCCAAAGTATATATGGTATGTATATACATGTACAAGTTGCACTGTACATATCGCTGCACTTCCATTCGCACCCCCCATGTGAACGGCAACAATATGTTCCGATCACACACGAAAATTTAGGGATGTAAGTGCTACAAAAGGGATTGTATGATTTGCCGCGAGACTCATATGAGGCTCATACTACGAAACATGCTGGACTAAAGCGGACTTTTACATATAAAGTGTGCAACTATGGCTCAGAACCTTTGAAAAATCGAATTGAACAAGTGAGACGGTCACGAGGCCTCGCTCAGTATCCACTCAAAAGAGCATCGCTTTGATGTAGATCCGAACTGGTGACTTCCACGTAGATGTCACATCGGCAACTGACTTCACACTTCTCAAAGATGTAGGTTTTGGTTTGGATACACTTACAGAACGGCAAGTCGGAGAGACAGTCGGTGATTGTCTTCCTTCCATTATGCTCATGGTATCAAATCAGATTGACGATTTGCAATGATACACTTACAGCGTTTCAGGTCAGATAGACATCTGGTGAATGACTTCCTCCCTGGTTTGCATGGTATCCTCATAGTCGTTCAAAGAAATCACCACTGGCGATAACCTCTCCATCCACGATGATCCCAGCTGCCCTGGGCATCCCACCGATCATCTTCTCCCTTCTTGGACTTTCCCTTGGACTTGCTCTTTCCCTTCCCCTTTTCAGAAGGTTGAAGTACTTCGCGACGTTCTTGCGTTAGCGCCGGCCTCCAAGATGTTCCAGATTGGCCTCCTCCTTTGGAATGTCCTCGGGATGATGAAGAAGTTGTGCCTTCCGCTGATGAGGGCCCAAAACTCTTAGGTGCTGTTGAAGGTTTTGGCTCCTCACTTGGTGCTGACGACGGCTTGGCCTCGGTTCTGGGCGTAGATGCTGGCTTTGCCTCAGCTCTTGACGAAGATGCTGCTTTTGCTTCAGACTTAGTCGTTGATGTTGACTTAGCTGTTGCCTTGGCTGCCTGCTTCTTCTTGCCCTGAATCTCCTTGGCCCTATCTCCAAAGCCTAGACGATTGGTAAGAGCTTGAACATGCTTATGTTCTACCACGCTCATCCACCTCTCTGTATGTCCAACGTTGGGGTTTCTGGCCATTGACTCTATGACTTCCTGAGCTTGTGGGGGCAACCTGATCCCATGTTGATCAATGATCAACAGAATAGACTTCTCCCACTTGCTCTTCATTCTCGAGTACATGATGTCCAGAGGATCGATCACCTTGTGGTAGGGTGATGTAACGTCGGTTCTAAAGTAAGAATATGTCCGACAACCATAAATCGCATGGATGCACTTCTGTACCAATTCAGTCATTGCGCTGGCTTTCTTCGCTTTCAACTCCTCAAGCTGGGCATCAGTCAAGTCGGTGGAGTGTTCGAAGTTGCCATATTCCTTCTTGAAGGAGTTCGGGGTATGACCAAATGATAGGATCATGAGTGCCACCTTGCAAATGAATTGCTCTCCTCTGAATCGGTGCCAGGCCTCCTCAGTTGTAATATTGTTGTCGTTGGCAAAGATTAACATCATATCATCTGTTGGATCCAATGGTCTCCCATCGTCATCGATTTCAGTGGAATCTCCTGTACCGAACTTGCTTATCACATCCAGACGCTTCCTTTTCCAATTTGCTTTGAAGTCGGTAAGGCTGGTGCAATAGTAGCTCTTGTACATCAGGGAGATCATGTTCAGCACACATTTGACCACATACCTATCCATCAAACCCGATGCTTTCACGGAGACGTCCTGACAGTAGGCTCTCTCTTGATGCGCATAGATTCGAGGTTCCGGTACTCGACAATAGATGGGGAGATCTTCGTTGTCTTTTCCTTCTTCGGGATTGAACTCGGTCGCTCCATGCTGCGCATAGTATCCCGGTTCATCACGATCTGTCGGTCGATTCGCCTCCGGATGTAAGTCGTCGGTGACGTCTTCATCCTCGGGTTCACCATCTTGACGTTTCTTCCCCTCATATTGTTGTGTGCTCCTCTGGATCTCGATGATCACGTTTCGTTCGTCTTCATCTTCTAGATCAGAATCACGACCGTAGTCGATCTCGTCCTCATTGAAAGATGGGGTCTCGACATTGTCACTCTTGAAGTTTTCTGCACCATCAGACGGTTTGGAAGGATCTGGAATGTCCATGTCCTCGTCGTCGTCAGCTGCTTCAGTTTGAGCGATGTCTTCTTCCCAAGCCTTTCTGATCTCGTCCATAGTGGCCTGGTCCAAGATATTTTGATCATCATCTTCAGGCTCCTTCTCTTCCTTCTTTTCCTCTTCATCGTCGCTCACAAGATCAACGGGTGAATCGGAAATGACAGTATTGCGAATACCACACGAGAGTAGCCTGCCTTGACAAGATAGGCATACGGACAAAGATGAAGAAGTCAAATGCATACATGATGGACACAAAATATTGCCATCCACGTTGCGATACCCTTCACATGTTCTGGAGATGATTTCGTCCCAAGCTTCCTCACTGATGGAATCCTCGATCAGCTCTCCATTGCCATCGAATTGTACTTCATCGATAAGGGACACAAGCTGTTGGACGTTGTCATCTGTCGCCGAGGCTGACTTCGTGACTTCGTCGGCTCTCTCGAGGATGGTATGCTTCTGAGCAACCCAAAGTCCATGACGTGCCGCGAGAACAACTTGCTCTCCAGTGCCTCCTAGCAGGAGTCTCATCCATGCCTGGGCGTGATCGCCCCAATACCAAGCACCTCGTACACATCTCCATGGAACTTCTCTGAAAACAACAGTGTAGGAATTCTCCGAAATCCTTCCCCCAAGCTTCCTCAAAGTCATGATTGCAACATAGAGGCAAACGGGCATTCCCACTCTTGGCCATCTTGATCTCAGAATATTTGATGATCGATCATCCCACGGCGCAAAGTGGTTGAAGAAAACACTACCTCTATATCCATCCATTCCACCAGGGACAATTCCTAGCTTCATGATTGACTCAATATTGGAAAGCGATGTCATGTGAAAGCTTCCTCCAAGCCGCATTGCCACATTCTCTGGAATGAGATGTGAAGTCCACGTAGGATATATTGACACATCCTCTTCAGGAACAGTCTCTCTTCCAGAATTGTGAGAGGCAACAGCTCGAATTGCACAAGGAACGATCCAACGTTCATGCTTCAGAAATGATGGTGCATCTGTGCTGTAAAACATGAGGTTTGCCCAGTATTGCCTTTCCTCTTCGAGTGAGACATCCTCCTTTGAGATGCGAATGGCGGCAATCTGATAGCGTACTCTGTTCTGCAACTTCTTTGCATGCCACATCGCCTTGCATAAATACTGGTATCGCTCTGTCTTGATATCTTGCTCACGTTGAGTATCTGAGATAGTACTGATATCGACACCATCGTTGAAGACATGATCATATTCCAGGATCTCATCGATGTTCACCCATCCACCCTCATTACACTTCGGGGACACATGAGGTTTTCGACCGCGGTGCGATTGAATCCCATTATGCTTTCCCACTCCATGCCTGAGTAGTCTATTGAGTCTATGGCTAATCTCGTTGACCCTCTGACTCTCCTCGCTGAACTTGTCGATGCGAGTTGCTGGGTTCATCTTTGGTGGATCCGTGAAAGTTGCATCTCTCTTCGGTCCATTCCAGTACTCCACATAGAATGTAACTCCATACTGTGGAATGATCTCGATGCTTCCTCTATCGCAAGTCACCTCAATCTGCCGATATCCAACCTTTTGAACTTGTTGCGGGTCAGGAACAAGGTCCTTCACTTTGGGCATCTTTATTCCGAGTGCTGCAGCCTCCTGAATAAGTGCATCAAGTTCCCACTTTCCATTAGGACCTGATCTATCAACCCTGTGATTTGCGACCCTGTACTCTCCTCCTTCTTTGTCATCGGCAATGTCAAAGAGGTCGACGGGCTCCTTGAATCTGGTGACGAAACTGGCGTTCCCAAAGGCCTTCTTGGTTGCCTCGACCGCTTTCGCGTATTCCTCTTTTGCAGAGTCTGACGAATGTGGTCTACTTTTGGCTCTCGGAGAGCAAGGTGGTACCTTACTTCCTAGTTCCGGCTCTTCTTCGGGAAGTTCAATATCATCATCATCCACGTCCATGTAGTCCTCGTCTTCGACGTCTTTGGATGACTTTGCTTTCCTCTTTCGGTTTTCAACATCACGTCGGATGATTGCCTTGTCGTCCTCGGTGAAGCACTTGCGCATAGTGTCCTCCATGTGAGAGAATGAGTTCATCAACTCGTCCTTCTTCTCAGTGTTGGGACAAATAGCCAGGTGATGTTGGTTTGAACCACAACAATAGCACACCTTTTGGTTCGCTGCGCGTGCTCTAACCCTTCTGAGGTTGTCATAGGCGGCTTTCCAGCTGGAAGCGGTTGCTGTACCTTGCCCACTGCGCTTGGTAGCTCTCTTCCGTTCTTCCGTGTCTGGATTCGATGTCGGGTAGTGCGACCATGTTTTCGTCGGAGATACTGAACGACCTTCCCCATCTTTGTAGTCTTGCGGATCAAGCTCAGGCGTAGGTGGTTCAGGCTCCTCGACTCCTGGAGTGGTACTCGCAGGGTCGGCTTCGCCATCCTTCATCTCTACATCAGGCTCTTCCGTAGACGTTCTCTTGGGCTCTGGGGCTATGGCCAGTCGTACCATTCTCCTGAACTTTGGTCTGGTAGCATACCTGGACATGACGGCATTGATACAGGTTTGTTCTTCAGCTGCAACATGGAGCCCTGATGGTTTCTTCCTCTTGGCGTTGTCATTGATTGATTTTCGGCTCGCTGCATAGAAGTGAAGAAAGGACATTTCTATACCTCTTCTGCATTCATTGATCTGAGCCCAATCCTTGAACAGCGTGTCTTTGAAGATGTCTGCCAGTTCGAGAACACCAGTCCAAAACTCCATGATATCGCCCGCAAGCTCAGAATTTGTAACAGTCCTATATTCATCCAACGAGAAGACGTCCTGGTATTCCTTGCGCGTGAAGAAATATTGGATGTAGTCGTGGTACGCCACATTCCCATAGTCCATATACGCTCGGAAGCCATAGTCTTCACTGTCTGGATCATAGTCTCGGTGGATGAAAAGAGTGGATCCCTTCCCTTGGGTACAATACTGTTCCACAAGTTCCGACGGGGCTCTGATTCCACCATGATGCGAAATAGCTTTCAATGCTCCTTGAATCCAAGGCGGATTCTTCCTGGATAGCATCATCGCACCCTCGACCATGAATTCACGGAGATTCTGCGCTGGATACAAACGGTTCCATTCAGCATTCTTCTCCCAAAGGACTCTAACTCTCACTGCAGTTTCCCAAATGCTATCTCTTTCTTGTTGAATCGTGGGAATGCCGCTCTGAACACACCAAAAGTTGAAGTTGCAATTCACACAATGGCTTCTGTTGTCATTGTGTACGTTCCAATCCTCGGATATATCATGCTTGTTACAATCTTCACAAAGATATGGTGCGGCATCTGCAGTGGCTTTGCGATTCTCAACTCCCCGATTTCCAGTCATCCAATATTCCATCCTGTCCTCCTCAGGCTCTGGATCTTTCAGAACGAATCTGATGTCCCTCCATTCGGTACCTTGACTGAAGCTCCCACCAACAGTATGCTTCGTGCTGGTCTTCTTCGGTTGCCCATCACTTGCCGACATAGCGACGTTCAAGTACCTGTCGAAGTTGTCCTGAGAAATTGGGACCTGGATCTCGTCCTCTGCCATGTTGTTCAAAGCACTGACATGAACTTTATTCATTGAACACAATAGGATGACCCTTTCTCTCGTGAGTTGTTTCTCCATCACAGCCCAAATCTTGTTCTTGTCGCCGCCTGTGATATAGTTCGCACTGGGAGCACCTGCAACTGAGTACATAGCTTTCCAGGCACGTGACGATTTGGTGGCCAAGGCACCACTTCGTCTCACTTGGTCTACAATGTCAGTGACAATGTGACTGTGATCATATCTTGCTGGTCCGAAGAACTTTGAATCTGGCTGGATGTTCACTAATACTGGAGTAGTCAGGAGCTGTCCGATCGTATGGACCTTCTCAGCCAACTTCCTTGAGAACTCTTTGAATGTTGCCTCGGTCAACCTCAGTGTGCTGCCGTTCGGAAACATACAATGAAGACACAGCCAGATATGGACGGTGGTACCGTCCCCCTGATCTTGTCCATGTTCTTTCAAGAAACCGACTATTCTATCAAGAGTATCCAGGATGTCTTGATGCCTTTCTCCCTGAACTTGGAATACACAGCAATTTTCGAATGCCATTTCAGTTCGGATACCGTACTGCATCGTCGTGATTTTCTTTGACGAACTTGCTCTAGTCGCATAGTCAAGGTCTGTCACAAGAATGGTGTGTCCGGTACCGACTCCTCTAATCTGGCCACTCAAATGATCAACATCCATGACTCCTGTATCCCCATCAATCATCACCTTGTCCTTCTCCTCGGTGTGGCACCCAACTTTGGATGAAAGGAACCTGATGTGATGTGCGGCCTCCTCTGGCACATCGATCAACTTCAAGATAAGTACCATGGCCCTTGCTGAGGGATACTGAAAACAACTTGTCAGATCGAACTCTTCAACCATCTCGACATAGAGCTTTGTCCAAAAACCATCGCTCTCGTTCACTTTTGTCCTCAAATGAGAATCGGTGAGAGGTTGAAGCCCCATTGATGAACTCGATCTATAATTTCCACCCAAAGTCACCCCGACATAATACGTGAGCCTTCTCACATACTGTCTCCAATCTCTTCCTGGCTCGGCTGTACGAGGACCAGCAAACGGAGCTGTAGCGTAAGCAGTGGTACTGCTTCGATAAGTCCAGAGATTGAATCTGATGGGTTTGCCAAGGTAGTCCATACCGTTGCACCCGATAGTCGTCACACCTTCAGGAGGAAGCGTGACAAACCATTCTTTTGACTGTGCAGGCTGTTTCGGCTTCGGCATGGGTTTGCATTTTGGCGGAGCTTTCGGTGGAGGTCGTGGAACATCATACGCTCCATGAGGTATATCGGATGACCAAGGATCCCATTGTTCATTGTTCCTTTCCCAAGGTGGCCTAGGGCCTGAACTAGATGAAGCGTAAGGATCACCCGGTGGTACCGAATTCCCTTTTCCTCCAAAAGTCTGGGTATAGTCATCACGATTCTTTGGTGCTCCACATTGATCTCTTGCCCTTCTTGCTTCCTCCCTCATCTGTTTGGTGATTTCATCCTGACTAAGCCCTTTGTTCTTGGCATGATGGGTTCGAAATTGACACAACCATTGAGGTTCCACCGCACTGAACTCTTTCAGTTTGGGTGGCCCGACTGAGGGATTCTCGAAGGTCAAGTAGATCTTCTCCTTTGGCTTGCCCAAGGTCTCCAGATCTGGTTCCTCATTCAGATTGGCTTCGGATAAATGGATCTCTGCAATGTATTGATTCATGATACTGATCGATGTGTCCCTTGCGAGAAGATCTCGATGGACTCCTAGTTCAGCACCAAGAACATTGTAACCTGCTGTCCATACATCCGGTTTCACCTCTGGAAACCATTCTTCCAAATGTTGGAATGCAGTGAGCATCTGCATACTCGTTTCAGGTCTGAGGGAAATGGCAGATTGCTCAATGACATGCCTATGAATGCATTGATACAACGCTTGGATGCACTGGAAGTTGTTGATTGCGGCACATCTTTCCAAGGTTCCTCCCGATTGCCCTTCTGCAATGATCTCAATGAGGTCAGTCAAAGATGTAAGATCTTCGGGATGATTCTTGTTGTGAAGCCTCAATGCAAATCCCAATGACGCACCCGCCAAGCTGATGTATCTGCAGCTGCGTTCCCAATGTTCGTCGGTCATTATCATGTAGTTGCTGCTACGACCTTCAATGGGTATCCTGTGATGTAGATCATTCATGGAATCATAGAAGTACCCGTCCCTCGTGATGTCCAGAAGTGAATCTTTTGACATCGCAGTGGAATTGATACTTTTCATGCCTCGTTTGGCGACCTTCTCATTCAGGTTTGCCAACATCCCTTTGACTGGTGCTTCTCGGTTGAAGGGTTCCGGCATGAATAAGGCCGTGAGATTGTCTGCAAGTAATTCCAACCTGTCCCAAACATCATTGGATGCAAACGCCTCATAGGGAAGGTGCTCCGGATTAGGAGGAGGTGGCGGCTCAAGAGGTTTGTGTTCTGGTCGTACCTGTCGCTCTTGACTCTTGACAATGCCGATCACCCTCTTTATTCCAGCAAAGAATGTCCTTGTTACCTCCTTGCCGTCGTCCGTCTCTGGGTCATACTTGCTGAGCAACACTTTGAGGGATCTCACGAGGCGCTCTTGGATGGTTCCACCCTTGGCTTCAACGGCACAATAACAAGCGCTGATAGAGTAGACGGGTGGTACCCCTCTCTCCATCCACTTCTCTGCCAGTTGTAGAGCTTGTCCTGGATCCATGTCTTCAACGAACTGTCTAGGAACAAGTGTAGAACTCTCCCCTCGTCTGCTATCCAATTTCTGGAGGTGTTCTTTCAGCTTCCTAGCCGAATCCATGCTCCTCCCTGTAGTCCCATAAACAGTAGAACGGAACATGTTGACTACACAATCTCCACGATGTAGGGATGTTGTCAATCTCCAGGAATGGCTCACGAATGCTAATGAGTTTCCCTCTAAAGATGGTAGGGTTGTCGGTGACAGCCCACCAGTGATTGGATGGAACTCAGCGAACTTCTTCTTGGCAAATTGCTGGATCACACCGGCACTAAAGTGGCTAGCTTGGTTGATCTCAGAATCTTGTTCAAGATGATTGTGAAAGGTAATGACACTGGCGCATGAATCATGAGTGTCGTGGTTGTTTTCACAAGTGAATCTCTTCTTCTTAGAATCGTGAACCGACTGAATGATCTTGTCAAATCTTTTGTTGATATTGACTTCTGAACATGGGTTACCGTTTGACATGGAAGGATGCGGCGATCGCGACCAATCATAAAGCACAGGAGCACGGCTGGCCACATGCTGCTTCTTCCACAGTGACAATGCACGTTTGTTCAAAGTCTCTATCATATGCTGCGCAATTCTAAGAGTATACAATTGAGTTACTCTCGTTTCCCTTCCGGCACAAGGTGCATGCTGATGTTTATGATCACACTTCTTCATCAAACTTTGAAACTGCACCCCCCCACGACACAACCCTCCACGGCTTCTTGATGGGTATATTTTTATGACCATAATGAGTTGCGAGGCCATACATACATCCGTCGAAGTCATGTACGTGCGATTCCGTGCCTTCTATCAGAGTCGTCATTCTAGCATCTTTCCAATACTCGCAATTTCTAGGTAGCTCAGTAAGCGCACATGCTCCTATTGCGAATACATGGTCAAGTGCATGGGCAAAGCAATTCCACAACGACCAATACAACTCTTGATGTTTCTCAATCTGCATTTCGGCCTTTAGACTTATAGTCCTATTCAAGCGATTCCATGCAGAACCACCAGTGCAAGGACCCGCAAAGAAGACACAATCAAGACTGGACCGGACACATGCTTTCACTTTATTGATGCCATAAGCAGAGCAGGCATCGTCGTCCTCTGTGATTGTCACGATGTTCATGAACTGCTTCTTCAAACAAGTCTGGAGAAAGGTAAACCAATTCTGTTCTTCAGCACACATGAGGACTAAACATGGGACATTTCTTTCGAGCTCTTGTAACATGATGCATCTATCAAAGACATCTTGAGAACCCTTGACGTCTTGCTGATGGAGTTCGAACTGATATTTGTGTGACCGTCCTGATCTCCTTTGTAAGACCAAATGCAACACGGGTTTTCTTCCCGGAGGTGTGTCACTTGCAACATATATTGCTGTTTGTGCAATGAACATGTGCTCGTGGGCAATGGTGTTCATCCCCCACGTTTGTATGCCTGTTGCAATCGCTGTGACATCGCCCTTTTGCTTTTTATTGCTGTTGTCCGTCGTTTCATATTGTGGGCTGTGTCCGTGACCGTTTGAAACGATCAGGAATGTTGTATTTCCTATCCATGGATCGTCCTTACCTACGGAGTTACCCTTGAAACGCCAGGAATCAACTTTTGTGTCCTTACCGCTCTTGTAGTACTTCTCAGTCCTACGATAATCAGACAAATCCGACAGCCGGACAGGACAGTGTGAGTCTTCACTAGGGACAAACTCTTGTGTTCTCGGCACATTATGCACTCGGGTGAGTGTGTCACCATCGCGTCGCCATTCATCTCGGTAATTTTTATTTGTTTTTGGGCTTTTCCTCTTCGAATCCTGGCGCGCAAAATGGTCTTGCACCGCACCGAAAGCGCGAATTGATGCACCGTCCTGCCCCCCACTCCCCCCATGAACAAGACGTAAAAGCGTGTTGAGCACACGAAGGGTGGCAGGATGACAATTGTTGAGAGGGACCTCTTGTGACTGGAGCAAAGCGGGATCAGTCGACAAGGAGGCAATAGAAAACTGTAGCACAGCGTCTGGAGTCCAAGGAACATTGGCTAAGGCCAGGAACGGGGATGGAGATAAGCATGCGCCCGCCTCTGGAGATGAGGATGCCTTGGAGGCATGATACAGGAAGCATGCACGTTCGACCCAATTATCAAAGCGCAAGGCTTGCTGCAGTGGCGTAGCTTCTCGTTCCACACAATTCCAGGAACCATTAACAAGGACCCATGTACTCCAACACGTGTCTGACGGTATGTAGCGACCCGGTGGGAAGCGACGATAATAGACTGGGACTTTGACGACATAGATGCAATCTCCATTGGGGAGATCCTGGACACCTTCTTTTCCTGTCATTCCTTTTACAAAGACTGCACGAGGTAAGACCGGAGTCTGAGTGTATGGGAAATTAGGAATGTCATCCGTCTTAGTCTGAAAGATTTGATGATCGATTTTCTTATGATCGACTGATGGAGAGACCATATCAGCCAACTCTTT
>CAXAMN010021295.1:0-32288 GCA_963970005.1 Durusdinium trenchii
GGCTGAAGCAGTGAGCGCTAGGCCCATTTCTGAGAACGCAGACCCCTTTGACATCTTTCTGCAGACACGCCCCTTTTCAGCCTCCCTTCCTAGGCGAGTAGGCTTCTGGTCCACTACCGACAGACAACAACAGCATGTCCTTCGAGTAGACATGCAACCAGCTGCGCAACCGCCCCCACAGCGTCACACAGACCGTACGCATCACCAGATCGAATCAGCCCTGCATGCAAGAGTGCAAAGTCTGCATGCATTGGTACAGGAAATTGAACAAACAGTGGACTCTTTGCCTCAAGATGTGCAGGGTGCGCTACTCACCCCCCTGACTGACCTACATACCCAGCTGTGTGGCCTGGTTTACGTAGCATGGTTATTTTCTCTATTACACCCACATGCGGATGACCACGATCAGTAGTGGCAGGGCCCCTGATATGCCCCTGACACAACTGTGAGTCTCCCTCCATGGCAGTATAGGTTGAACAGGTGTCCCCGGCACTATGCTTAATACAGTTGATCTTTCATGAAAGCACTTTGCTGCAACGTTTGGCTCACAGCAGGTAGTAGTGCCCTGCATGCAGGAGTGAGGTCAGCCTTAGCTGACTTCATTCGTCTTGCCTGTTCGTGTGCTTTCGCCGCCGGGGCACCTGCCAACCTTAGTTGGCGGGGGCTATACCTGCATTGTCATACAGAGAAACTAGAATGTCACATGACCCGTGGATGGAAGACAGTAATTCACTGGACCTAACGGACACCACAGAGAATAGAGTCCATGCTCCCTTTGTCTTCACACGTGACCATGCAGACTGGTTGACCATGGATGGCCAAGCCTGCTTTGCCAGGGGCACGGGAGATAGTGTGGCGCAGTCCCAGGATGAAGCTTATGCAGCACTGACTATGAAAGATACTCTTAGCAGTCCTTTCGGTCTTGACTCTGCTCGGCCTACACTTGGTCTGACTGACGTTCGTGCGCAGCCATCCAAAAAGGACGAGGGGTATGCTGCTCTCGAAACAGAGGGAGAGCTGCCTGATACTACTGCCATTATTCAGACACTCATCTCACACCGAGACCTGATCGTGAACAATCACATGATTTACCTAATTGTGGACAATCGAACACCTGCTGCTGTCCCATATTGGCCGGCTTTCGCTGCCTGGTGGGCCTCACGCAGAAGTCTGGTGGGTCCCCAAGACGAGAGGACTGACATACTGTGGATCTGTGCTGATGCTACTACTGGCCTTCATAAAGTTCCATACTATTGGGCAGGGGTCTTTGTCCTAGAGGCAGCGCGTTTCCTGTACCCTGCACAGCACTTTGCACTCATTGATAATGACTGTGTGCCAGTTACGCTCTTCGAGGTGCAAGACCTACTGCAGCTAGCACATCAGCAGCACCGATGGGCTGACCTCATAGGGCACGCACGCTCCGAATCTAGCCCTAGTGCTGGGATAGGCATGCTGCTTTTTACAGAAGCGCACTTAGAGTATAATGCAGGTTTGGTCGTATCGATCGGCAATCGCAACAAGCACAGTCCGTTGGAACATGACACGTCTGCCCAGACCCTGGCAAAGAGCCTTCAGGCGGGTCGACTTGCTCTCGTTTCAAGAGCCAGATCACCTGTCAATCCGAGCGACACTGTCATGAGCGGCACCTTGTTTACCCCCTTTGTTGGGATAGCGATGCAGTCCGCCCTTGACCTCTGCATGGTTTGGTCCTTATACGGTCTTTACATGTGTAAGCACTTTTGGCCCATGCCTGTCCCTAGCCCGGAGGAGTCTAGTCCAGGAAGTCCAATCAAGTGGCCACGGCAATCCCATCCCAGGGCGCTCACCCCAGAAGGAAGAGAGCGAACCCCCTGGGTTACCAGCTGGGCACGAGCCACTTTCGAACAGGGCATACTATCAGTGCTCCCGATGCTAACAGGGCCATGCACAGTTGCGTCGCTGCCAGGAGAACACCTTTTCCAGGCCAGTGCATTGCCGCGCAACCGAATGCGACCTGCCATATTTCATGCCTTTGGCAAGGCCAAAATTGGAGCACAGACAGCTCTACGCGAACTGGAGCAGCAGGGTTGGGAAACGCTGCCGATGGCTATACTCGGTATGCCCAACCTACCCCCTGCATGGGCCGTTGAGACTTGGAAACCTGTCGGTGGTTGCAAGTTTACAGGCTACTCCTCTGGGGTAACTGGAAACAGTGCATTGCGCTTCTGCCTGCTGGTAAAGTGGCGAGCAATTCGTAAACAAGCGACAGAGCTTTTTCCGGAACAAAGGCAGGTGGACAGCCTTAGCTGTCTTCCTGCAGAGGACGGAGATGCAGAGGTGGAGTCAGTCTCCACACCCTCGTCCGACAACTCTGCCAAAAGAGCGGACCGACTCACTAAAGCAATTGAAGGTGACTCGAAGCAGGGCAGTCAAGCACCTGGCTCTAGATCAAGCACTCCCTGTCCGCAACAGCTATCTCCTTCCCTCTTTGTTCCTTGGAGTCAAGTCGCTAAGCTAAGAGGGGTAGTAGCAGTCCACAAGGACATAGAAGCAAGTCCGTATGAGCAATTGCGAGCTGCGCTGGCACAACCCAAGTGCCTTGTCCCTGGAGAAAAAGAGCGATTTCTTCAAGCCAATCACGATTTGTTGTGTCACCTTCGAGGCTCATTCATGCCCTTGGAAGGTATCGCACCGCAAGTCTTCGAAGCCATCTCTCACCACCAGCAGGATGAATTCGTCTGGGTCACAGTCCTATGGATGGTCGCCCAACTCAACGGATATTGGATGGGACACAACTTCCCACCACTGCCGTCGGTATTCCAAATCAACTGTGGAGGGCTGGGGGGAGGTGCCCTTGAAGGTGAAGTCCCCCCGCACTTCCATTGCATGTGCCCTCCCGTGGGAGAAAGTCAAGTCTATGGGCTGTCACTTTCCCCAGCAGATGTCCTCAAAGATCAGGAGTGGGGGGTTGCTTATGGCTGGTCGACCGGAGTGCATGAAGTTGCCACCCTCTTTGCGCTCATACAGAACCCGTGCCAAAAATGGGAAGACCTTGGGTATGGCAAGGCAGCCATACTTTATCAACGCACGCAACTTGTGCTGAAAGCAGCGAGGCTTCTCCCTGCTCACCGACGGTTGCCGCACGAAGCCTTCCTCAGTGGCCTGTGGTGGAAACTGCTCTCGCTGCAGCCACTACGACTCCTTGCCTACTTGCCAGGGCTGGGGTGTCTGCGACCGGATGTGCAAGAAGACCCCATTCACTTCACAGTGAATGGTTTCAGTGCAGGAAGCTACACTGGAGCAGTGATTGCCTTAGCAATTCGTTGCCTCTGGCCAGCCAGTCAGACCACAGCGCGCCTAGGCGCCATTGCGATGCCAAAGAGTGTCTTAGCAGCACTCGTAGCCACTGCAGAACCTGAAAGGCACAATTACTATCTTGTCCATGCTGCTGAGGATTGTCTGTGTGACTGGAAGCCGACAGAGAACGAGCTCGACATGTTACAACGATCCTTACACATCACGTATGTAACAGACTCTGCAAGATGGATGGGCAAGCACAAGCACTGCTATTGGCACTGGCTCCAGTGCCAACTCCCTACGGGCAAAGTTAGTCTTGCCTCACTAAAGCTCACGCACCCGGATGTTGTTCCTCGCCGCGATCGAATTGCCGCGCCGATGCGCCTTGCCTCCTGGATTCGATTCGAAACGGCCATGACGAGCGATGATTGGGAAGGCGCTATCAGCTTGTTGGTGTCCAATCTCCACCGCCCTGACCAGGAATTGCTTGTACTGCTACAAAGCTGTGTGGCCGGACAGCAAATTGACTCTATGGAAGAAGCACATGCGCTACTGCTGAAAAACTTTCGGGTTGGCAGAGGTAATCAAAGTGCGTGTGCTCAATGGCTGACAGAAATGGCCCGAGACCTGCTAGCACCAATCCCATTCCGAGAGGTTTTCGTCATCCTAGCCCTGTTCCTCCCGCAACTCACATTTGTCGAGGAGGCTGCTACAAAGAAAGAGCTGTGGAGCAGTCCCACTGTCCGCAAGTTTGGCTTAGTTGTGGATGTCACTCCGACAGCTACGGGGTTACAAGGGATGCATGAATATCGTATAGCCTTTCCGGCGGGGTCACAGTCGGCCATCTTCTGCCCTGCACACTTCCAAAGCTGTAATTACGAGCAACTTGCTAGCAGCCCCTCAAGCACAGTTCATATGGGTTCACAGGCGGGGAAGGCTTATCGACTAGTTCTGGAGGAGCACGGCAAGTGCTATTCAGTCTTAGCACTCTTGCTAGCCTTTGCGACTCCTTCGCGGAAACGCAAAGGAGATGAGGCGCCCAGTGAAAAGCTACGTCGCTTGAGCAGCCCTAGGCACTGGGACGTCGCCCTCGTGCCGTTCCCGGAAGATTTTGTGCCGTTGCCCACGTCAGCTGAGACTGGCCTGGCGTGCTCTGCTCCATGGGCTTTCCCGCCCAGCCTCTGCGTGTTGGAATCTAGAGCAACGCGGATCCGAGTTCTGGACATCGCGGAAGCAGGTGACACCGTCACTGCAGATCATCTTTTGCAAATGGCCAGCTTAGCGGCAGAGCATAAGCCCACTGTGCTGGGAATTCCCGGCCAAGTACCCATTCCGTATCAGTTAGAGTGCACAGTAGTCCTACTGCAGAGTCTGCATGCTCTCTTCCAGCTACTGACCTCTGGCAGCACGATGCAACACTGTCCCCAAGCTGCCGGCTTCGCTGTGGCACTAGGCACTGCCGCCCGACATGACAACGGGCACATAGTGTCGATGGCTGCCAGCCTCGCGCTTGCCCTCAGATCTGGCAGATCTACCCTTGCAGTAGCGGGAGTATTTGGTGCAGGCAAGACCCGATCCCTGACCTTTCTCCTTGCCTGGCTGGCCCTCACCACTCACCTTAAGATTGCAGTAGTACACAAGGAGAATCCGGCAGGCCGGGCAATCACCAAGTTACTCACAGCCTTTGACCTTGGATCAGATCACCAGAGATACTTCGTACGGCCTGTCAGCAGAGAAGAGGCAGAAACCAACATAGCCTGCACTGACTATGACTTGAGAGCAAGCGACGCGGCGTCATACATCCCTGGCTGCCATGTAGTAATCGTCACAACTGGGCTCGTCTGGGATCAGAAAGGGCAGACTCATTCAACGCTCAACACCCATATGGAAAATGTAGACCTACTTATCAGTGAAGAGGCACAGCAGGATATGGACCTCAAATCTGCATTTGCGCCAGCAGTCCCCCGGCAGCCTTTCTTTCGCCTGCTGCTGGGTGACCCCAAGCAGAGCCCAGGTGGAGTGGCCGATGGACAGAGAGCTCATCGCACACTCCTACTCAAAGCACCCCTTGGGCTACGAGCCCCCACTACCTGGTACATGCCGCATGAAATACCAGGGGTCTGCCACATGCTCCTCCGGCACAGTCGAGGCTTTGGCCTTGGCGACCTAGAAGAAACGGCCAAAGTAGTGGGTCACAGGCCACTGGGGAGCAGCTGGTTTCGCCCAGAGAAGGTCAAAGCCACATCTCCCTTCGCCTGTCAGCTACAGTCCACCTACAAAGACCTCTCCAGAGTGGACCTGGACCTCCCGGAAGGACTGTTGGTAGGTCTAGGATATGCAGCCACCAGCCCAGACAGTCCACTCGACTTCCGCCAGGCGCAAACTGCGGCTGAAAGATCGGGAGTCGCAAACCCACACTGCTGGAGCTTAATGTTGCCGACGAGTGCAAGGGTTGCCCAGGAAGTGTATGAGCCGTTGATAGGTATTCAGTATCCCATGTTATGCAGCCGAATGGGAGACACCTGGCAAATAGGCACCACCTCCATTCGAGAGGATCACAAGATTGCCTCAGGCTTACGATTCATCCACTGGTGCCATGCGTCGCCCAATGTGCAAGCAAAACAAAATCCCAAAAATGACCCCACAGTTCAGGTGTATCAGCATATTGAAGACCAACTTACCAGAGCAGGCTCTGAAGCTGATGACATCTTGGCCCTCACAACCACCCGAGAAGGGGCCACGAATCTACGCAATTATTTCTACATTGCCGGTAAGAAGGCGAATGCAGAGACAGCAGTCAAGGTAGCAGGAGCCACGGCCAAGCATTGCATCGTCATTCATGGGGATTCCACCTTTCTCAGTGGCGAAGGACGCAACCTGGACTATGACCAGGAGTGCTTCACTCGAGCGAATGTAGCATACAGCCGGGCCACCGACCTTACCATCCTGGCATGTCCATTAAATATGCAAGGGATGCCTGGGGCCCTGCAAGTCCTAGCAGCCCTTCTGCATGGTGTCCAGACGATACATACCTATGACAGTAACAAAGAGCCCAACATCGTAGGCTCCCTGGACCTTACGGTCACACAAGTGGCACAGGCCACGACCTTTTTCCAACAGGCGCTCCTGCCTCACCCTATGTGGTGTGGCCCCCTGCCGGTCTGTCTCGTAGAACACCATCACGGTAAGGTTAGGCGCTTACGCCTCGTCTTAGCCACAATTACGCATCTAACCAAAGCGGAAATTAACAGCCTTGTCGAAGGGCCCTACCTGCCTGGTGGCACTGTCCTGCATGACCTCGTCTATGGATATGCAGCAGATGCCTCGATTGAGCCAGAGTGGCTAGTCATAACAGATGGGCAGCAGCCAGGACACTGGCGACTCCTCCACAACAGCTCGGGCCCAGGGCGACGATGCAGCGTAGGAAGCTCCCTACGCTATCAACCGACGCCGAGTATGCGCGAGCAGCGTAGTGCACAGGATTACGCTTTCGAAGCTCTGCACCGTGTGTGCTTCTATGATGCATGGAGAGCGCAGCCGGTCTTGGATGCCATAGGCTCTGATCTCATCCTGCCATCGCGACCAGGCCTTTTAGTGCATGGCTGCTACTGGCCTCAGCAAAGTCCGCCGCCTGAAGTCCTTTCTGTCTCTGATCGTGACCCAGACAATGAGGAACATGCAGCTCAAGAAGGGCAGATGCCATCCTCTCCTGCAGAGACAGACGATGCAATGGCTGAGGAAGCCACACAAGACGTCGTCCTGGTCCACAGCTCCCCATCTGAGTCGCCCACTATCCCGAGCACAGAGAAACCAGAGGACGATGATGCCCACATGGAAGATACTGATAGTGCCAGCAGCTCTTCCACAGAAGCGGGTGATTGCCTTAGCAATCGTCCTGTTTCTCCTGTTCCACGTCCCGAGCAAGTGGACAGGCGGGCGGCTGGCGATGATGCAAGGCGTGTGATACCCCCACAGAACGTGAACCATCCCAGTGATAGCCCCGGGTCGCACTTCTCTGAGTCCCCAATCAAGCGAAGACCAGGGCCTAAGGCTCGTACTGGGAGAGCGCAACCAAAAAAGTCACGCAAATCACCTGCCTCAACATCCAGGCAACCGCTCGACAGCGTTCCAGAACATGCGCAACCGCCGGCCACGCTAAATGATCTAGCCAGTCGAAGCGCTCCAAGGCAGGAGACCCCAGCGCGCAGAAACCCAGAGACGCCACCTGACTGCCCTGGCTCAGCGCAAGAGCGCCCAGAAGCCATGACAGAAATTGATATTGTCAGTGATCAAGAGCAAGCAGAGCGCGGAGGCACAGCCGCCACTGATCTCCAGCTGGAATCCGAACAGAGAGCCATGCAGATTTTGTACGACTATCAAAAGGCAGCGGGAGCCACCAGAGAAGCTCACGGGCAAAAGGTGCCGCTCCCCTCCATACAGATCTACAGTGACCTGCCTAGAGAATGGCCGATGGCGAGGCTTGCTGTCTCCAGCAAGCAAATCAACCGCCTTGTCCGCACGTTCCTCTGGAGGAGAGTGACTGAGCAAGCTCTCCATGGCTCCTCGTTTATAGACATTCCAGATGAGATCAACCAGGCCTACATTGGCGATCTTCTCCTCATCAGTGAAGCTTTCGCTGCCCCTCTGTCTAATCTCTTTGCTTTCGTAAAAAATGGGCACCCAGCATGCCCTTTCATTCCACAGAAGCAGCTTGCTCTCTATGCAAACCCTCGTTTCTGGCAATATGGCCTCCTAGCTTTCATTGCGAGGTGCTGTTCCTTTGACAATCAACACAGAGATCAGGGTACAGGAGCAGTCCAAGCTAGGGAAGGAAAATCGCAGACCACAAAAGAAAAAGATGTAGACGCCCTCACCTTCATGCGCACTGTCATCATGTCCTTCGTCAGGGGGATGGAGTATGGAGAACAAACGCTACCTACCAATGACCTGTTTGTTTATCTACCAGTCAAGATCCTGCCTGACCTGGTCACAGCCATGGAGCAACAGGGCTTCAAGCCAGTAGAGGTGAAGGGGGGCTCTGGATATCGGCCAAAAGAAGAGGGGGCTGAAGACAACCCATTGATCGTAGTGGGAGTGCACACCAAAGACAGTGTTTATGATCGATACCCCCGCATGCCGAATACTCCCTGGGCCGAAAGAGCGTACTCTAGTGGAGCCCTTGACCCGTCTTTGGGACAAGCCTTCGCTTTCCCCTCCCTGTTGCAACTGCGAATGCGCATTGAAGTCCCCGGGTGGAGAGATCTGGCAACAGCCAGAAATCCCACAGTTGATCAGCCAGCAGAAGAGGACTCTGACTCAGACGACACCGGGTCAGCAGAACGGTCGCCACGACTTGCTCTCCCAGTGCCGGTGGGAATGGCAGAAACGCAGGCAGACGAAGCAGACGAAGCCACAGAGGACGAGGCCATGAATGCTGAACCCAGCTATGCCTTTGCCAAGGGGTATGGAAGTTTTGGCATAGGCTACACTAGACTAGCAACGGCGCTAGGCAATTTCGAGCAAGGGGACAACGGCGCAGAAAGCACAGTGGTAGCACAATGGTTGACCTCCGGGCTCAGAATTGCCATGTTCCGCACAGGGTGGAATCTGATATCTACCCGTTACAGCTTGACTAAGGTCCCTAGTCCTGTCCTTAGTGTGTACTACTGCAAAGGATATCCTCTCACTCCGAAGATGGCAGATCGTCCATACAACCAATATGGCACGACTCACTACTCCGAAGAGAAATGGGATGAGCTCTGCAGATGGCTCACTAGGAACCCCACGTTCAGGCTCCAACTCGCGAGCCATAAGAAGGCACTTAGGGATCACATGGGCTACAGTCAGGAAACCGCTGATCCAAGTAACAAAGCCCGCCGCACTGAAGCAGGAAGTTCCACAACTGCAGCAGGGTCTTCCTGGCACAGCAAGCCTCCCCCCCCACCTTCGCCCTCAGGGTGGTCCTACGGGTGGTGGCAGTAGTGTAGTCCTCATCAGGAGTCTCCACACACCACAACAGCCTCCGTGTCGCGCAACCTCCGCCATGAGATGGGTGACCTTAGTCACCTTCTCTATTGGGGCGTAGTTGCCACTATGGCCTTACAAAGGACACACCTACTGTACCACAGTTGTTTGGCTCAAGCAAACCAAGCACCTACATAGCAATGCCGCCCCCCCAAGATCGCTTTGAGGTTAACCTTGAGTTGGTTACCGTAGCTGGCGCGGAATATACGATGCAAGCAAACCTCACCCACTATGAGGATATAGCAGAGCTTGAAGATGACATCCTCTGCTTTCTGCCGACTGTGTCTGAGCTAGATGTCTTTGGCTGTGAATTAGAGTTGCTCAACCTCCAAACGCAGCGACCCCTGCCAGAGGCATTCCGCACTGAGCTCTTGCACCGACCGCAGCTCCAAATTGTTGTTCGTCCCTGCATGGTAGATGGGCATTCCATCTGGCAGTTCCAGGATGACGGCAAGGAGAGCTACCCCAAAGCTGTTCGTGTCCCGGCCGACCCGAGAGGGGAAATTGCAGACAGAGCTTTCTACGCGGCACCATCAATCCGACGCGTAGAAGTGGCAACTGGCATCCAACATATAGGAATTGCGGCCTGGCAGAGTTGCCAGCAATTACAGATGGTCAAGCTTCCAATTTCGGTCGTCAGTCTGGCGGAAGGGACTTTCATGGGGTGCTATGTGCTGCGTCAGGTCGCTGCACCAGGGTGTGTCCACTATGGACAAAGGGTGTTCGCTGAGTGCTGTTCCCTAGGCAGCGTTGGGGTCAAGTGCGACTCAGAGGACAGCAGCGTCCTGGCACCAGGCGCGCAGCTTGGCAGATATGCCTTTGAGAGTTGCCTCACGCTTGCAACTGTCACCTTTAACACGGATCGTACGAATAAACCACGAGCACTGCCTGAAGGCGCATTCTGTGGAGCAGGCATTGAGCAGCTGTGCTTGCCGCATGACTTTCACAACATCGGGCCGAGGGCCTGTGAAAATTGCAAAAGTCTAGTGGAAGTCAACCTCATGAGCACAGAGATCACAGCCCTGCTCTCTTCCACCTTTGCCCACTGTGTAGCGTTGCAGTGCATATGGCTTCCACCTCGCCTCATACAGATCGGAAAAGAAGCCTTCCTTAATTGTGTGGTGCTGCAGGAAGTTGTCATCCCGACAGAGCTCAGTGAAATAGGCAACCGTGCCTTCTGCGGGTGCGAGCAGCTGCAACGGTTTACCCTCCTAGATTGGGGAGACGTTGAACAGTGGGTGCAGGCAGAGCACAATGCCTTTTTTATGTGCGACAAATTTGAAAAACCTCATTGGCTAGAATTGCTCCCCGCGGAAGGACCAGATTCTGATGCCTTTGACGAGGAACTCAGCCACGAATATTGCCACTATCATGCCAGTCCAGGGTAGACTTTACGGAGCTACACTGCCATGAACATTGCCATGCCAACCGCTCTGACTAGGAGCTAAACCATGTGTACCCTTAGCTTTGTGCCAGGCCATGAGAGGCTCAAGGGAGGTGCCTTAGCATCTGTCTTAAGGACACAGCCCCGGCCGTAGGAACAGCCCATGCGCAGACTGGACACCAGTGGCTCGCACAATGATAGCAAATAGCCTACCGCAAAAAGAGTTTGACAGTTCATCCATGAATAGCACTCCCATCGAAAAGGAGCCAGTCATGGAATGCCCCCTGTTGCTGACAACGCTTTCGGGGGTAACCTTTCAGGTCTCTCTTAGTGTCGCCAAGTTCGACCGATTTACAGATTTAGAAGACCAGGTTATGGATTATCTGGCCTCGGTCACTGACCTCCCAGTTTTTGGGTGCGTCATTGACTTTTTACACACCGCCACGCAAACCTACCTAGAGGACCCAATTTGGGATAAGTTGCAGCAGGGTAGAGAATATACCATTGTCTTCAGGGACTGTAGTGTTACCCTGCGAGAACAAGAACAGCTCGGTGGTTATCCTATTGATCAAGTCCCCTTAGCTGTTCATGTCCCAATGAACTCAGAAGAAACTGTCCCAGAATGGGCCTTTGCAGGTGTGCCACGCTTGCGACACGTTAGCGTCGAGTCAGGGATCAGGCTCATAGGAGCAGAGGCGTGGCAAGATTGCCGGCAACTCCGCATCGTCAAACTGCCGGCCACAGTGGTAGGCATTGCAGATAATGCCTTCCGGGACTGCAAGCTCCTGAATAGTGTCTTGGCTCCGGGTTGTCGCGACTTTGGTTACAAAGCCTTTTCAGAATGTTGTTCCTTGCAGCGTGTGTATGCATCGGGTGGAGCTGTAAATGTGTTCAGCGGGGAAACCAATTTCGGGCAATACCTCTTCCAAGGGTGCATCAACCTTGCAGAGGTCACCGTGAGTGAGGTTCCATCCCCCCGATCTGAATTGAACGGGTTAACCCAGCAAGACAGGACCAGAGAGCTAGCTCCGGGCTGCCTCAGCTCTACAGGCATCTACACGCTCGTTCTCCCAAAGCACTTTGTAGCCATAGGAGCGCACGCTTGTGACAGTTGTCGACTGCTCAACAGTGTTGACCTCCGTAACACCATGATTGAAGAAATTCCGGAATTCACTTTTGGCCACTGCACTAGCCTTCGGGAAGTCTTCCTACCGACAACCCTCCATACAATCCGAGTTAAAGCCTTTATGAACTGTGCCGCCCTTGTTGAGCTTGCCATTCCACCGGCTCTCAAGTATATTGGAAGTAGGGCTTTCTTGGACTGCACTGCCCTTCGGAGGCTGGTCAAAATGCCCGGAACACGCAGATGGCATGGGGTTTATGCTGAAGAAAATGCTTTTGCCATCTGTCCGGCCATGAAATGGCCACCCTGGCTGCACATGATCCCAGACATGGGCTACACCCCTGGCTTAGGATAGAGGATCATCCCTCCATCCACAGCTGTCGTGGCCCTGATATCAATTTTGTTAGGGTCTGGGTGCGAGCCTTAGCTCGGGTCCGGAGTAGGCCAGCAACTGCGAAATAGTACTCCTCAACACGAGTCACTAACCATAGTTGCCCTCAGTTATACACGGAGTAAGTGCCCAGAGGCTGTCGGATAGAGAAGGGTCTCGGCGTGGCGGTGATGTCGACAACGGCAAATCGTCCACCTGCCAGACACAGCAGTCGGTCACTGGTTTAGGTGTCAAATGCTGCGGGACGTTGGCGCCCCGAGATGCAAGTTTTCGACACCATAGCATTCGATGACCTATAACGCAAATGACCTTGAGCGACACAAACTATCTAGCACCAGCCTCAGCGAAGCTATGCTTCGGAGCCAGGAGAGAAGCAAGTGCGACGTGAGCGGTGAGTTGAGCCAAGTGTCAGTTTTGAGCATTAGAAAAGGATGATTTCCAGGCATATGCGGCAAGCGAAATGCACAGACACCAAGCAGAACCATGACCTCTTCTCGCCATCCGCTGCGAAGTGAGCCGATAGGAGCGAGAACCTTAGTTCTGCGTTCCTACACGGCGGGTGGTAGATAGTGGCAATGAAGGATGCCCAGGGGGAACCTTAGTTCCCGCTGTTGATGTCCGACATTTCCAATTTTGTACAAAGAGGTACAGATATCATGCTAGGAGAGCTCAATGTTTCACAGGTTTCACACGGGCCTTGCACGCACCTCTCACCTTTTGCCATTAAACAGCGCCGCACAGACTCAAGTGACATCCCCCTTTTTGGCACCGTGGTGTGCCGAAGGGTGTTGGGTCTGCCTCCCCACGGGGAGGTGGTGCCCGATTCACCCTTAGCTGCAGGCTTCTCTCGCTAGGAATTGCCGCCGTAATTGAATTCTGTCTGGCAGCATGTGACTGACCTTGTATGCGCCACCGGTTGAACGGGTTGTGCTACAAGTATGGTCTTTTCCATGGATTGCTGCTTAGATCTTCGTACATTCGGTTGGCCTGATTACAACCACTGCTGGAGCATTGCGAGACATCTGACCTGCAAAGTGACCTTGTTTTGCCGCACTGTGGTGTGGCCGCTGGTCATCAACACTTGGTAAGGAAAGTCCGTTTGAAGCCTTCTAGGCGGCTTTCCATGAACACAGCTTGCGCTGCAGTCCCCTTCTTTTGCGAATTCAGGCCCACTAGTTGTCACTAGTCTCTGTTTCACACGTTTCACCTAGTGTATAGGGAAGACTACAAGATGGTGGAGTCGGCCTGCGGGCTTGGGTGTTTGGTTTTGGGTTGGTTTTTTGGGGTCTTCGTTCCATTCTCCACCATCTGCCTTTCTTCCCTTCCTTCAACGATGACCTGGGCACCATGCCCACACGGCGTCCGCACTCGTGGAAAAAGCTCAATGTTTCACAGGTTTCACACGGGCCTTGCACGCACCTCTCACTTTTTGCCATTACGCAGCGCCTCACAGACTCAAGTGACATCCCCTTTTGGCACCTTTGAGTGCCGAAGGGTGTTGGGTCTGCCTCCCCTCGGGGAGGTGGTGCCCAGTTCACCCTTAGCTGCAGGTTTCTCTCGCTAGGAATTGCCGCCGTATTTGTATTCTGTCTGGCAGCATGCGACTGGCCTGGTAGGCGCCACCGGTTGAACGGGTAGTGCTGCAAGTATGGTCTTTTCCACGGATTGCTGCTTAGCTCTTCGCACATTCGGTTGGCCTGATTACAACCACTGCTGGAGCATTGCGAGACACCTGACCTGCAAAGTGACCTTGTTTTGCCACACTGTGGTGTGGCCGCTGGTCACCAGCACTTGGTAAGGAAAGTCCGTTTGAAGCCTCCTAGGCGGCTTTCCATGAACACAGCTTGCGCTGCAGTCCTCTTCTTTTGCGAATTCAGGCCCACTAATTGCCACTAGTTCAGTTTCACACGTTTCACCTAGTGTAGAGGGAAGACTACAAGATGGTGGAGTTTCGGCCTGCGGGCTTGGGTTTTTGGTGTTGGGTTGGTTTTGGGGCCTTCGTTCCTTTCTCCACCATCTATCTGTTCTTCCCTTCCTTCAACGATGACCTGGGCACCATGCCCACACGGCGTCCGTACTCGTGAAAAAAAATTTACCACTGCTACTGCCAGAGTAGATCAACCAGATCGGAGAGCCAGCGCAAGGCTTGAGGCCATCGAGACAATGTGGCCATTATCTTGCCGGGCGGCTGTGCCCAGGGCAACAGCAAAACCAACCGCTTGAGGACAGTGCTGTGGAGTACTGCCTGTGGTCAGCAACTGGAAGAGGGCATGCAAGCTCTGCAGCAGGACTACTGCACATTCAAGCTGATACGGAATGGGCACTTGGCCAGGGATGCCCAACACAGTGGGTTTGTGTTCTGCCGCTAGGCTGGCCATTTGCAGCAGGTGGTCAGCAGTGACAGTGTCTCCCGCTTCCGCAATTGCCAACACCCGGGAACTCATTTGCTCTAGGTTCTAGCGCACTTAGGCTGGGTGGGAAGGCCCATGGTGCTGGGCACGCTAGTCCGGTTTCGGTTGGCGTGGGCAGCGGCACAAAATCTTCCGGGAACGGTACTACTGTAAGGCAACGTCCCAGTGCCGAGGGCTGCTCAATCGCCGGAGCTTCTCACTTGGCGATTCCTTTCCTTTTCGCTTCCGCGAGGGAGTCACAAAGGCAAGCAGAAGTGCTAAGACTGAATAGCACGTGCCGTGCTCCTCCAGAACCAGTCGATAGGCCTTCCCAGCCTGCGAGCCCATATGGACCGTACTGGAGGGACTGCTCGCTAGTTGGTCAAAATTACAGCTCTGGAAGTGCGCTGGGCAAAAGATAGCCATTTGTGACCACGAAGGAAAGGCAATGCGAATTCATGCATGCCCTGCAACCCGGTAGCTGTTGGTGTGATGTCCACGAAGAGGCCAAACTTTCGAACAGTGGGACCACTCCATAGTTCCTGTCTTGGAAAGGCAATGCGAATTCATGCATGCCCTGCAACCCGGTAGCTGTTGGTGTGATGTCCACGAAGAGGCCAAACTTTCGAACAGTGGGACTACTCCATAGTTCCTGTCTTGTGGTTGCTTCTTCGACAAAGGTAAGCTGCGGAAGAAATAGGGCTAGGATGACAAACACTTCCCGGAACGGGATCGGTGCCAAGAGGTCTCGTGGTGCCATCTCCGTCAGCCATTGGGCACACGCACTTGGATTGCCTTTGCCGACCCGAAAGTTTTTCAGCAGCAGAGCCTGCGCTTCTTCCATTTGCAGCAGCATAAGCAATTCTTTGTCGGGTCGGTGGAGGTTGGACACCAACAAGCTGTAGCTCCTTCCCAATCATCGCTTGTCATTACAGTTTCAAAGCGAATCCAGGAGGCCAAACGCATGGGGGCAGCGATTCGATCACGGCGAGGAACAACAGCGGGGTGCGTGAGTTTCAGAGTAACCAGACTGACTTTGCCTGCAGGGAGCTGGCACTGTAGCCAGTGCCAGTAACAGTGTTTGTGCTTACCCATCCACCGTGCAGAGTCTTCTACATACGTGACGTGCAGGGATCGTTGCAACATGTCAAGCTCGTTATCTGTCGGCTTCCAGTCACACAAGCAATCTTCAGCAGCATGGACAAGATGGTAGTTGCGCCTGTCAGGCTCTGCAGTGGCAACGAGTGCCGCTAATACACTCTTCGGCATTGCAATGATGGCGCCTAGGCGCGCTGTGATCTGACTGGCTGGCCAGAGGCAACGAATTGCTAAGGCAATCACTGCTCCAGTGCAGCTGCCTGCACTAAAGCCATTCACCGTAAAGTGGGTGGGATCTTCCTGCTCAGCCGGCCGAAGACACCCAAGCACTGGCAAGTAGGCAATAAGTCGAAGCGGCTGTAGCGAAAGTAGTTTCCACCAAAGACCACTGAGAAAGGCCTGGTGTGGCAGCCGTCGGTGAGCTGGGAGCAGCCGGGCTGCTTGTAGCACATGCTGCTTCCCATTTCTGGCAAGGGTTCTGCGTGAGCGAGAAGAGGGTGGCGACTTCATGCACCCCTGTCGACCAGCCATAGGCAACACCACACTCCTGATCTTCAGCGACATCTGCGGGGGAGAGTGACGGCCCGTAGACTTGACTTTCCCCACAGGCGGACACATGCAATGGAAGTGCGGGGGGACATCCCCTTCAAGGGCTCCGCCCCCAAGACCACCGCAATTGATCTGAAATACTGAGGGTAAGGGTGGGATGTCATAACCGATCCAGTACTCGTTGAGTCGTGCAATCATCCACAGGACAGTGACCCATAGAATTTCACCCTGCTGACGCTGGTAGATGGCTTCAAACACTTGTGGTGCAATACCTTCCAAGGGCATGAACGAGCCTTGGAGTTGACAAAGCAAGTCATTGTGGGCTTGTAGAAACTGCTCTTTTTCTTCCGGGACAAGACACTTGGGGTGAGCCAGAGCTGCTTGCAGTTGTTCATACGGACATGCTTCAATGTCCTTGTGGAGTGCAACAACCCCTCGTAGCTTGGCGACTTGACTCCAGGGCACAAAGAGGGGAGGAGACAGCCGTTGCGGACAGGGGATGCATGGACTAGGGTCAGGTGCCTGACTACCCTGCGTCGAGTCTCGATCGATTGCTTTAGTGAGTCTATCTGCCCTTCTGGCAGAAGTGTCAGACGAGGGCGTGGAAACTGACTCCACGTCTGCATCACCGTCCTCTGCCGGAAGACAGCTAAGGCTGTCCCCCTGCAGTTGCGCTGGAAAGAGTTCAGTCGCTTGCGGACGAATCGCCCGCCACTTTAGTGCAGGCAGAAGCGCAAAGCACTGTTCCCAGCTACTCCGGAGAAGTAGCCTGTAAATTTGCACCCACCTACTGGTTTCCAAGTCTCAATGACCCATGCTGGAGACCAGCAGCACCAAACCAAACACAAAACCAACACCAACCAAAACAACCAACAAGCCAGAACCAAGGGTCAGGTTCAAGTCCGTACGAGTCCAAAAAAGGTGCAGATCCGAGGACCAACAGAGGTGAAACGGGGCAATGAATTCATATCCAGCTGCTCTCAGTGGAGGACGTCCAGGGCAAACTTGCATTTTGATGCAATCTGCGCTTGGGCAGGAATGTGTTCCTTCAGCAGTGCACTGCGTGTGGAAATGCCTGAGCATACTGAACGCGAGAATGGGGTGCACTGCAGGTTCGGCTGGGTCCATGCAAAGCAAGGCGCTGCACAACTTGTGTCAAAGAATGCGTGCGCGCAAAGATACTAAGGAGTCACACAGTGACCCAGAATGTGGCAATAGCACATCACTACGAAGCAAAACTTCAGCATACTCGTGTTCTGGCTCGTCCCTAGGCCAGCCGAAGTTGTTGCAGTTGCGAGCAGTGTGCAAAGGTGCCCCCAAAATCTCACTGATTTCTGTTTGTGAGACGTCTACTGACCCAATCGTTGACAAAACTCCTGATTGGCTCAGTGCCTTTTGCAGACTGGCTGACAACCAACAATGCAGGTCTTGCAAATTACCTGAGTGCTCCTGCCTCCCCGGCTGGGGGAGGCGGTGACCTGCTTGCAGACCCTTTCGTGCCTCCGCTTGTCTGGCACACTGCTGCGGAGACTTCTGTTTGATCGAAATGTCCTGGATGCTGCAGCAGCATGTGCAAGTTCAATTGCAGCCAAGTGGAATTGCTGCAAGAGCACAAGTTAAGGCCAGGTACCAAGCCTGAACTCTCAAGATGACTCGCCAGGCCAAAGCTCATGCACCAGTTGCCGACTTTCGACCAACATCAGTGCACCAGAAACAAGCCAAGATGCGAGTATGCTGAAGTTTTGCTTCGCAGAGGTGAAGTGCTGCCGCCACGTTCTGGGTGAGACCTCCCAGGTTTTTTTGCGCGCAAGTTGTGCAGTGCTTTGCTTTGCATGGACCTGGCCGAACCTGAATTGCACCCCACCTTCGCTTTCAGTATGCTCTGGCATTTCCACACGCTGTGCACCGCTGAAGGAATACACTCCTGCCCAAACGCAGATTGCATCAGAACGCAGTTTAGCCCTGGACGTCCTCCACTGAGAGGGGCTGGACATGAATTCATTGCCCCGTTTCACTTTAGACTCGTATGGACTTGAGCCTGACCCTTTTTGTTTCTGGTTTGTTGGTTGTTTTGCTTGGTGTTGTGTTTGGTTTTGGGGGTTGGGTTTGGTTCTGCTGGCCCTTGTCAGGCTCATTTCGCGTACCTCCCATTTGCGGGGGAAGTAGAGCCCTTCAGCACTGGTGTTGTGGCTACTTTGTCGCAAGTGTTCCGGCGTCTGTGCAGCAGCGCTGCCGGGCAAGCTCTTGCCATCTCTCACAGTTGTGACGCAATAGCATGATTGGCCATGCTGGTTGTGGAGCCTGCAGCTGCGCCTGCAACTTTTTCTCCAGGTCGGTCGCTGTGCCCGGACTCTTGGGAGTTCTGATCAGTGGGCCTGCAAGGGCGACCGGGCTTCCTGCATGGCAATTAGCTTTGTCCGCCACCAGGACCTGCTGCATTCCCAGCAGAGCAATGGACAAGGTTCCATCCGAGCTGTGCAAGTTGATCGAGGACCTTCGGTGCATCATGCTTCGCTTTGCAAAAGCATGGAAGATGACAGGTCGCAAACGATCAAGCAGGATTCGGCTGGCCTGAAACAAATGCTCTCCCGGTGGGAAAAGGGCTTCACATGGACCTTCAAGGTGGGGCAGCGCAGAGAGACACCCTTGTTCGAACGTGGCACGAGCCCAGCGAGTGAGCCAGGGCGCACGCTCCCTACCAGCCTGGGAGAGGGCACCAGGGTGGGCTTTCTTAGGCCAACGGAGCGGGTGCAGCTCCGCTGCCATTGCGGGCGAGTTGGTGGGCATCACAGGCCTTGGCCAGAATGTCTTGCACATATAGATGCCATAGAAGGCCCACACTATGACCAGGTTGGAGTTTTCCATTGGCACTCCCACCAATGGGGTGAACATTGTTCTCCCTAGGAGGCACCAGTTGGGTTTTCAGGAGGTTGGGCCATGGCCAGTAGCTCGGAACGACAGTCTGCAAGGTCATCTGCTGGTGTCTCGGCAGTGGAGTACTGGGTGATTGGACTTGGCCGGCCCTGACTTCCCAACGAAATGACAAGACCTGCATTCCAAGTGCGCTTCTGTAACTAAGAGGAGGCCTACCTTATCTGCGTGCTTCTGATCATCTGGTGCTAGCCCAACTAGATTAGCCACTGAAGTTGACTGGTGGCTAAGGCAACTAGGTCAGGCATCTCAAACAGTGTGACCGGTACACAGTCATTGTCGACCAGGCCGAAGTGCTGCCGAGGGTTAAAGGAACCTGGCAACTTCGAGCACGAAAACACCCGCCCAATAGTACGGGACGTCCCGGAGCCCATTTTGGTGATTGGCAGTGACCCACAGGACATCAGTCTTTTCCTTATGCGGTCCTACCAACTTGCATCGTGAGGCAGGCCAGTGTGGGACATCAGCAGGGTTTCTATTATCAACTATGAGGTAAACCATGTCATTACGGTTGATGCGGTCTTCATATTGCAAAAGACAGCGAACGACCTCAGTGTACTTGGGGCCCTGCCCAGACCGATCCATGGTCTCATAACCATCATCCCTGTCGACTGGCTGAGACCTGACATCTTCGACTCGACACGGCCCTAGGGATCGGTCCATGCCAAGGTATGGTTCGACTCTGTTAGGGGCATCGAGTGCTCGATAGGTTTGTGCATATACTTCATTAACGGACTTCTTGCAGCCAAGGATGAACATGTGTGCTTTGGCCTGCGTGATCCATCCAGTGCCAGACTGGATATAGGGCGTGGCTGGAGCACTAGCATCATCGAAGCAGTCCGTGAGATCTAGCTCATTATCTTGCATGTCATTCGTATCATCGTCATTGCTGACTGCCCATGCATCAAAGGGTACCGTGTCCTGCCAGGACATAGTGGACAAACACTAGACAGACAACGACAGACAATGCTCGAATGGCAAGCCCCCAACTTGGGTTGCGTGCGAGCTGTTGCGCATAGAACGCGGTGACCGGAAGTAACTACGGCCGATTGTTGCTGCAAGCCGCAAATGGATGGAAATCACGTCTCTAGGTGCCCTCCACTTGGGTGGACTGCACGTCTACTGCAAAAACATGCAAAGGTTCCAAGAGAAGTGGCATTGGCTGTGAGCCAAAGGAGCTGCAGCGTCGAAGTGAGTGCACAAAACCACCCCCACATGGCAAAGTACAGGCAAAGGTGTGCATGGAATATCAGTAATTTGCCTACCTTTCACTGTTTCGAGACGCGCGTGATGTTGTATGCTGCATGAACAGTGGCGCAAGAGAGGGATACTGCATGAGTCTGATGACACACTCTGTAGTTATGTTGAGAATTATGCCTCCTATCCTGCACCTTACCCCGTGTTGAGAGGGGCGTTGCGCGCAAAGAATCAGCTCCAACCAAGCGACACAAAAAGGGACCTTGTACTTCTCTACCATCGAAAGCGATGAGACAACTGTCAAAATTTGCCGGGAACGATTTGCTAGCAATGCACAGTTGTCTTGTAACCTTTTTCCATGCCCAAACAGTTCATCCAACATCGTAGTCGTCCGCATTAGGATGTATGCTGGCAAACAAAAAGGCTGTAAACAAGAGCCCATTGAGCTCAGCATGTAAGTCGCCAGCTGACTCCAACATCACGCGCTGGATCTCTGTCGGGACCAGGGGGAGCAGGGGATCAAGTGCCTGCAGGGAAGCTATCATGGCTTGCACACGCTGGAACATCGCCGTATCCAACTGGTGGTGCTCTCTTGCCATTTGCCTATAGGCAGGTGGAGCAGGAGGAGCCGGATACCCTTGCCCCGGATCTTGGGATCCAGTGGCAGCGGGTGGGAATTCAAAGGCCTGCCTTGAGCGGTCTCGCTGGACCCAGCAGCCAGCCTGTCGGGGGGTTATTCCTTGTGGGCACGCCCAGTACCACGTGGTGTGTGGGCTCCCCAGTGGATCTCTGGTTAGGCTCGCAACCTTAGAATCAAAGGCATCTAGGAGCGACCGTTCATGGTACAGCGCATGAAAAATAAGCCGCCGACGGAGTCCTTTGTTGGGCCCGCAGACACTGATTCCCTTACCGTTGATGGCCAGGCATTGTTGCATGAAAAGGTTGATCGTGCGCCCCTGGGGAATGAGAATTGTTCCATCCACCCTGCAACCGGAGTGCCATTTTTGTCGTAATGTTCAGTGAGCGCAAAGTAGTGCAAAAGGTACATGTTGACTGGGTGACCTTCTTGCTGGAAGGAGACTTCAGCGTCAAGGACCCCACAATCTATATCTTGGAATCCTGTCTCGAAGCGAACATATGGTGTGACATCGATTTGCTCGTCGCCATCGAGCTGGACGGGTTCCGTCGCAGCAACTAACGCTCAATCCCACCCAGGAGCCAAGCTGACCATTGAGCCAATGCTACAGTCCTCTACCTGCATGGCACCCTGACATTCACACATGATACGTGTAGTTTCTCATGAGTCTACGATTGTTTGCCCAGATTCCTACTCCAGTTCTTACAGGAAGGCTGGCTATGACGAGAACAAAGGACACACCCAGGTGGCTATTGAACAGGGCATTTCTTTCTGTGCGCTCCTGGCCGTAATGGCGGGCTGAATTCGTCGTTTCCATCAGCCTTATCCTGCTTTGCTCCCTGAGGTTGTGGGGCAGGTTGCGCAGGCTTGGCCTTCCCCGGACTCGAGGGGCTTTTCGGAAACTGCGTTGGGTGTGGCGGGTCCCGATTTCTTTGTGCTGTTTTCTTTGTGACGGTGCGCTTGATTTAGGAGCTCCCACTCTGTCTCTCTGAGGTGCTCTCTGAGGTGTTGACACCGTTTGATCCGTCAGGGCCCAGAGAAGTTGCATCTGTTCCTCTCTTTGAGCAAGGCTGGTATCTTGGTGCTCCCAACCACCAGGTTGCACTTGGGGACACGGTTCCCGTGAATGCCGCGCAGCTTCAGTCTGCTGATCCGTGGTGAGCTGCCATTCGCTGCTTGGGTACCACGAGGACCACGAGCCCACGGCGCGCTCCGACGGAGGTACCCACAGGGCTACGCCCGTGGGCCTTGCTTGCCGGTGCACTCGCCGGGGGGTGTCGAGGTGGTCCTGGTTGCGCTCAGTCACTACACTCGCCCTCGTAGCCGCCGTCCAAGCCCCTGGGACGTACTGAAAGCGACCCTCTGGTGTTCTGCGGGTCGGTCGCGGTGGGTGTTCCGCGGCTGGAAAACCAGGCAGATGTCTGCGAGCTTCTTCGATGGCGGAGCGAGACAAAAGCGCAACCTCCTGCAAACAATGATACAAGATCGACACACGCGCGTGCGGATGGAATGCTATTTCATATCTTATCACTCGAGCAGGGTGAATCAGTCCGTGGATATCCAACATAGCACATTAAACAAGCCAACAAGCACATCAGAGTCCTCCAGTCGATCCAAAAACTCGGCAAAATACGCAGGTGGACCAGTCTCAAAGATCGAAAAATCAATATCGCCTTCTGGCGTCTCCGGCAATTTGCGAAATAAGGAATACTCGAGAGCTTGAGCGCGCCCAAGAATCATGTACAAGTGCTGCGTATAATCGTCTGCCGAAAAATAATCTGGCTTCGAAAAAGAACGCAGTAGGGCGGCTGCCCATGTTGCCGTTCCTAAGTACGACTGTCGCAGCTTCATGTTTTCTTGATTCTCGGTGACCACCCTCACACAACTGGCTGTGCTTTCAGGCTCAAGCCCACGATAGGACGGTGGATGATGGTTGAAGATGCTATGTCCCTATGCAGCTCCCCAGTGAGTGAAGAAAGATCGCTGGTGCTGCATCTCATCCTGATCACCTTCGCTGGAGAAGAAATCCAATTGACTATAGAATTGCAGGAATTTGACAGGCTCAATGAGTTCGAAAATGCAGTGCTGACCCCTTCATCGGAGAGAGCAGCACCTTTGGTTGCGAGCTTGACTTTGTCCACAGAGACACCCGCAAAATGTTTGCTGACCCCATTTGGGACTCTGCGCGACAACAACTGCTTCAACTTGATTGTTCGTCAGAGCTTCACTGAGGTGGAACACAATGGGCAGCTGAAGAGCAGGGTCAAAGCCATTCGGGTCCCATCTAACAGTGCGGGCAGGATGCTGCCACATGCATTTTCGCACAACACAGAAGTCAGGCATGTGCAGGTGGAAGCAGGCATTCGCATCACCGGGGAGGCTGCCTGGCGGAGTTGTCTGCGACTCCAGGTGGTTCAGCTGCCGAACACAGTAGTCTGCCGACAAAATGGAGTTTTTCGGAGAAGTTATGCACTCCGGACCGTCTTGGCCTCTGGGTGCAAGCAGTTCGGGAGTGATTCCTGTGGCAAAGCTGTTTTTGGAGTCACCGTCGCATCGTGGATAGGCACCTCTGCTGCTCCCCCTCCCTCTGGAGGGAGGGGGTTCGTGTCTGCCTTCGCCATGCTCGCTTGCCCCACCATTTTCTCGACTACATGGCTCCGCTGGATCATCCTTTCGACGATTTGTAGTTTTCGATTGCTGATCCAGCTGTTTTCCCTGAGTCGGAATGTCTCGTAGGGTCCATACCTCTCTCGAACCTTGTGAGCATGATAGTGGAATGCCGCTGTCCTTGAATGCCTTCATGTCATACAACTTTGATCTAGCAGCCTTCCGATTGTGCAACATTGCCCTCCTTTTTGTTTGAAGCAAGGCGGGCAGTTCGAATGCCCTTGTATCATGAATGCAGATGATTTTGTCAGTCAAAGGGCAGCGATCCTACTTCGATGGTAAACGAAGCACATGAACCTGAGCAAGACGTACTGAGCGCAAGGGAAGAATTCATTGCCCCAGGCCGCATCCTGTTTCACCGCTCTTCAAGCTGACTCAGCCATCCTGAGATGGGTTTCTTGTTGTTTCTTTGTTGCTTTGTTTTCGGGGGCTTTTTCGGTTGTTTTCCGTTTCGGTTTGCTGGCCGGTTCACTTCTTTTACTAGCCTAAGGTGACTTGTGCATAACCTGCACACATAGCGCCTCGACTCGTGCAAAAGAAAAGGTGCAAGCAATTCGGGATCAAGGTTTTTGAGGAATGCTGCTCCCTAACACAGATAGGAGCCACCAGTGACACAACCAATCAATTCGCCCCACAGGCGCAATTTCGGCCACGGGCCTTTGAGAAGTGTACTGCATTGCGACAACTCAATTTCGAAAAAACTGAGTATGACCCCACAAATTTGACAAATTTGACAAGATGCTTGCCTGAGTGCTGTTTCTTGGAGGCTGGGATCGTCTCGCTCTCCCTACCATGGATTGGACCTGCGGCCTGTGAGCGCTGCATGCAGCTCCAGTTAGTCGACCTCCCTCGAACAGAAATAAGTGAGATATTGGGGTCCACCTTTGCACACTGTTTACATTTACAACAGCTCAGTCTTTCCAGCAAGTTACGAAGGATAGGACGAGAAGCTTTTCTCAAATGCACTTCGCTACGAGAGGTGCGTACCCCACCAACCTTGCTGTATATTGCTCGACGAGCCTTTGCGGGCTGCAAGCAACTTTGCACATTCCACAAAACCGGAAAAAGAAAGACCGGGAGGGGGCCATACGCTGAGGCTAATGCCTTTGACGAATGTGGACAATTGGACAGACCAAAATGGATTCACTTCCTTCCGCCAAACACCAATAGCGGTTGCGACATGTGGGCTGATGACTTCTATGAGGAACTGCGCAAGGACCACACTAGCTTTGCTAAGCTATGCAAAGAGCTCAGGCTTGCACCCATGTGCTGGTCCTGACCAAAACATGAGCAAGCCACCTTGTGGCACCCTAGTGGTAGTCCTGGATGAGTACAGAATGTACAGCCTGTACAGCGCACAGAACCTAGGATAACGGTGTTTCACTTTGTTTCACGTAGTTCAAGGGCCTGCACGTTTCATGAATGCAAATGATTGCACATAGGAGGCGCACTTGCAAGGCGCCGGATGACCCCCACTATGATTGCGCCAGTCGACTGCCCAACTCGGCTCTTGGTGAGCTGTGAAAACTATCTGCCTTTCTGTGACTCCCTGTTGCAAAGCTGTTTTTGGAGTCACCGTCGCATCGTGGATGGGCACCTCTGCTACTCCCCCTCCCTCTGGGGGGGGGGGCCATTTGCTCGCACCTCCACTCTCTCGACTACATGGCTCCGCTGGCTCTTCCTTTCGACGATTTGTAGTTTTCGATTGCTGATCCAGCTGTTTTCCCTGAGTCGAAATGTCTCGTATGATCCATACCTCTCTGGAACATTGTGAGCATGATAGCGGAATGCTGCTGTCTTGATTGCCCTCCATGTCAATGCAAATTGATCTAGCAACCTTCCGACTGTGCAACATTGGTGATTTTACTTCGTTGGTAAACGAAGCACAAGAACCTGATGATGACGTACTGAGCGCAAGGGATGAATTCATTGCCCCAGGCCACATCCTGTTTCACCGCTCTTCAGGCTGACTCAGCCATCCTGAGATATGAACCTAGCCAGCGTTTTGGTGGGGTGTTTTGTTGTTTCTTTGTTGCTTTGTTTAGGGGTTTTTTTTGGTTGCTTCGGTTTCGGGTTGCTGGCCGGTTCACTTCTCTTTCTTTTACTAGCTTAAGGTGACTTGTGCACAACCTGCACACATAGCGCCTCGACTCGTGCAAAAAAAATGGGCACACTGCATTTTGGCTGGTGTGAACTCTTGTTTGCGTGCTGTTGGTTCTTGGCGCAACTCCAACAACAGGAAAAAAAGTGGAAAGAGGTTGCACAAATAATGTTGGCTTGACTTTTTCCGATCACATCTTGTCTTTGTCAATGTGGTTTTTTTATGCGGATCCAACTTTAAGATTTTAAAAAGCGGACCAAAGGATGAGCTGACTCTTGGGCAAGCATTTTCGACCGACCCAACCAATAAAAACGGTGTTTTACTTTTGTGTTTGGTCAGCTTTCGTGTTGTTTGGATGGTTGCGTGCGCTTGTTTTTTGCTTGGGTGGTTGGTTGGTCGTTTGCTTGTTGGTTGCTTGGTTGTTGGTTGCATGCTTGCGAGTTCGCGTGCTTGCGTTTTGCTTGCACTGCGATGAACACTTCAAAAAAAAACCCGAAGGCAGCATAGCACCGAAAGAGAAAAATGCAACTGCAGAAAAACATTGCAACCAAACAAATCAACAGTTTGAACCAAATCCAAGCTCCGTTGAAATGGCTGACCAACTAAAACCTTTGCGGCCGCCTTGCAAAGAGTTTGGTTTGCAACAGACTTTTCTGCATGTTCTGAACCTGTCCTTTTCTACACTTCTTTCCGCGTTCTGCAGCGTTGTTGGTGAGCCTTGTGTCCTTGTGTTCCTGCTGTTCTTTCGTGCTTGTTTTCATGTGACTATGAATGCAACAACAGCAAGAAACGTTTCGAGTTTTATATCATCCTTGGATAATCTCATGACATCGTACATCTTCTCGTTGTTGTGCATGTGACCAGGGAATCAGAAACAATTGTTCCTAAGCAGCTGGAGGCTATTGAAACATCGTTACCCATTGGAATTCAACAAGTTGATGCAAAAAAAACAGAAACTGTTTGGCGTCTATGCTGGCATTTTTCTTGTGCTGTGGCCTTTAAGCTTGACATGAGAATTGATGAATGTCAGAATTGCATTTTCCATTTACACATATATATATGTATAAGTTAGAACCCAAACCAGTCCTTTGCAATCAGACAGCGGAGGTTTGAGAAAGGAAGATGGATGGTCAGTCAAAGTAGTTGTCTGCATATTTGTGTCCAATCATTTTTGAACTTGCTTGTATTTGTCCCGCCAGGCAGCACATTGAAAGACTTTTTCCACAAAAATTTCCTATCTGGAATCAAAGTTGTAATGGGCCAATACTTTCACAATAGACAGTTCCCACGGGACAAGTATCGTCCAGGCAGAAGTGCAGGAACACAATATACACCATCGTCTATTGCAGAGGATGATTGCATGTCTAATTCGATCATGTTTATTGGACAGGAATGAAAAGAAGGTCAAGATCATAGCAGTGTTGATATGCCGGTACATGAAGATATTTCTCCTACAATTCATGGTCACAGTACTATCACAATAGTCCTGAACAAGGTACCGCTGACACATTGAAGAAGAAAAACACGAGAGTGAACAAATCGTCCCATGTTAAATGTTCCCAAGGCAGTCGAAGGATGACTGGTGCTCAACACAGGCATGGAAATGCTAATGAAAAGGTAGAGCAGAAGGAACACAAAGAGCAGACACAGCGGAAAGAGCAAACCAAACAATTAGAGCATAGAACAAAAAGAAGAAACACAACCAAAAACACATTGAACAAAAATTAGTATCGCTGCAGGTTAAAGGTATTCTAAGTTCAAGCCAAAAGAAAAGCTGCTACAACCACCACTGTAAGTGGACTGCAGAGAACTTTACATCGGAGATATGGCATTGGAAAAGAACGAGGAATGCCAATTGACCCCAGAAAGTGATCAGCAAGAATCCTTTTTCCTCTCCAGAGTAAAAGACAAAGCTCCGTGATTGCCGTGGAATCCGTGGAAGACCCTGCGTCCGAGCCTGTGACTGAACTAAGCAAATCAGTTGTTGGCAACTCTGCAAGCGCACAAGATAGCAGACCAGATAGCAAACCAACTATTCAACACTACGTTGCACAAACAATCATTTCCTACTACTGTGCCAATTACTGTAGAAACTGCTGACACCCTTGCGTGCCCTCCGGATTGTTTTGGACACAAAGTAAGGAACTCTGGGCTTTCTTGCTGAACAGTGGGATTTTCATTTACTGTAGTTTTTTCTCGCAGTGGACTTCGAAGAGCCGTCTCAGTGGTACAAAAAAGTTGGCACAAAGAGCAAATCTTTGACTAGTGCACCGATCTATAACCAAATTCACTTGTACACTGTCCTGATCAATTCAGGGTTGCGTTTTTCTTAAACCTTTTCCATCCAAGTTCTCAGGAAGACTTGCTCGCTTGGAAAAGAGAGATGCCAACAGAGAGGATCTGCAACATACATATGAAAATTGGTTTCATGCGACACTGTTGCGCAAGGTCTGCAGACAGCAAAACCCTACAAAGTCCTTTTTTGTAACTTAGTATGAACTCGAACATTGAGAGGCAAAGGGGAGGCCTCGGAACAATCAGCAAATCATTTCAGACAAAACTTCCAAGAACTCGCATTCCAGATACCTGAAGGGCAGAGTGGAAAAACGTCGGGAACATGAACTGTCATTGCAGAGCATCCGAGCCTTGGGTTCCCATCTTTGAAAGATTCGACCACTTTTACATGTCCAAAATGTTTGAATGTGCCCCTGCCCTTCCGATGGCTGATGCAAAAAGAGACTATATACTTCAGTGCAAAGTGCTTCGGCCGAGGAACAGTAGAGCTGATATACCTCGAGTGGCCAGGTAAAACATTGAGACCAGTTCTTTCCACAGGAAGACAAACAAACATAAGTAGGTAATCCGCTTGAATTGAGGGGATTCGATGAAAGTGCATGCATTGGACCACCCATCATTCTTCTGCCATCACTCCTTGGGTTTCTTATGGCTCCAGGCGCCCCGACTCGTCGGACGAGAACCCCCGACGAAAGCCGCCCAGAACTCGTTCGGCGCTCCATGGCGACGGGCAACGACACCGTCGACTCCGCCCTGGAGTCCGCCCAGGAGCTTGTGCAGACGTGGACTGGCCTGTCCACAAGAACCAGTCGGCGCCTCGGCCGGGCATAGATGATGGGCAAGGATGTGGCATGGCAGCGATTGAACACTCATGGTTTTGTTATGCTGCATTGCCAGTGGCTGGTTGTAGGTTGTAGCCATCACAAACCTTTCGTGAGAGACTGAGACTGAGACTGAGACTCAGCAGAATCGCGGCCCCGTGGAAAGCTGTTCATTGGTGGCCAAATCGATTTGTACTACAGCTTGCCAGCATGTCTCTGATCTCGCGGCCAGGTACGTGGCAGTGCTGGTTTGTATGTTCTTGCCACCTAGCTTGCAAGCAGTCCTTAACTGACCGAGTTGACTCAACGTAGAGGGTGCTCTGGTCAATGTGTGGCGGACGGTTTCTTTTTCCAAAAACGAACAATTAATTGAGGCAGAAGTCACAGAACACATTCAAGTGAATCCTCGCTGGAAGGCCAAATTGACATAGTTGCAGTAGGGTTGGTTTTGATGTGATCGTCCTCACCATAAAGCACATCATGCATGAATCATTGGAGTATGCATTTGCGAGAGAGCAAGGACGACCAATGCTTTGGGGACTCTGATGCTAGTTCTTGCTGGCATCGTCAAACGCTGGCGAAAGCAAGAAGAGAGTCCGCCAAAGAAACAGAGTCTGCAAGAGAAAGGGAGTCAGGACTTGGCAGTGCGAGTACCAGAGGAGATTCGGTAGCAGAGTTTTTGAGCTTTGGAAAGAGGGGCTTCTGCAAGAGCTTTTGCCTTGAAGCATTTAGACTTGTGTGTGTTTAGTTTTATTGTTATATATATATATATGTTTTATGTGCACGTGACATGACGCTCTGGCCTAGCCTGGAGTTCTTTGCGCACCAAAGATGCCCTGAGCTCCAAGGATGGAAGAAGAGATCGCTCGTCAGAACTATCTATCTCCCAGAAACGCTGGTGGCATAAATGTAAGAAAAAGTTGGTCATGCTGGTGTATGCCTTCACCTACATTCTGTGCTTTACGGTGTAATCCTTAGTTGATGGAATTGGCTGTTAGAATGCACGGACTTCTCAGCTGAACTAGGCCAATGTTATTGTCTTGACTGCCAGTTGAAAACAAAGCAACGTTAGCATGGGATTGCATTGTCCAGGTGAAGTGAAGCAAGCGAACAGAATAGAATCTGGAACACCATTTACTCGCTAGTTTGCTTTCTGTCGCTGCACAATGCTGAGGGGCACATAAGTTCTCCCTGTAGTTCATTCATTCAGCATAGGGCATAGGTGGAATCTCACTCCCTTTGACTTGATTAACCTGCTATTGCGCAGCTTCCTGCTGTCGTGAATCCTATACTGCAAGCTTTGTCATTTTGTCATGTGGTCCAGCACCCGGCAAAGAACTCGTGCGGTGTCGAAAGAACAAACCCACCCACTTGAAAGGAATGGTTAGCCATTCTGCCCAACAACCCGCTGTGACTCTCGCTATGTCCAAGTGGCAGCTTGGTGCTCAGGCAGCAATGGTCAGTATATTGACAGAGCAGCTGAGTCAGGAGCATGGCCTAGCTTGGGAGTTCTACACTGGGCTTTTTGCATGTGGGTGTCTTTGGGTGCTCTTGCAGGCGCTTCATGCTTCGAAATAGTGAACGAGTTCCTGATAGGGCAAATCAAGTCACATGTGGGTTTGCCCAACGAAAACGCACCAAGACTATACCGTCACCAGAGCCGGTAGCCGTTACATCGAGTTTTTAGAGGAAACCAGTTCCAAAGACTAGGCCATGAAGTTTGAAGTGCAGTCCTGGATGTGCCCAATCACTAACATATCAATGTTTATTCTCCAGATAGCGTGGGCTATTGGGGTTCCTACTTCAATTATAGGAAGAGCTGGATGTGTGCGTTTTTGAGTCTGGGTGCCGCTGCTGTGTGCACTTGGGAGCTTGAGTGCAGGGTGCCGCTGCTGTGTGCGCTTGTGCCACTGTAGGGTGCTGCTGGTGTGTGTGCTTGGGAGCTTGCGTGCTGGCGCTGCAGGGTGCCGCTGCCGTGCGCTTGGGAGTTGGGGTGCTGGTGCCGCTGCAGGGTGCCGCTGCCTTTTGGGGAGATTGGGTGCTGCAAGCTTGGGTGCTGGTGCCGCTGCAGGGTGCCGCTGGTGTGTGCACTTGGGTGCTTGTGCCACTGCAGGGTGCTGCTGCTGTGTGCGGGTGCCGCTGCTGAGTGTGCGCTTGGGAGCTTGGGTGCTGGCCGCTGCACAGTGCCACTGCTGTGTGCACTTGGGAGCTTGGGTGCTGGCGCTTGGCTTGCAACTTCCGTGTGTTCTAGGCAAGCTTCGTAACCGAACGCATGGAGTCGAAAAGAGGCCGCCTTTAAAGCCTACATGTTGCCCAACGGAAGACACTTTGCAAAGACTGCGTTCGTCCAAGCGACCATCACTGGCATTTGCCCAGTATTCTCAGACTCCTTTGATACGATGTGACTTGTCGTGGACCTTATCGCTTTTGTGGTTGAAGACTGCCATACATTGCTATGTGATGATTTGAAAAAGAGCGCCAACAGTGGAGAAACCCCGACACATACAAGGAAAGATGTGACCTTCGGGTTCCTTTGCTTCGCTGCAGATAACTTGTTTGTGAATGCAGTCGGCGTTTTGGCATTGCTTTGGCTGCCAGTGTTCCTTGGGATTGACCGGGGGCAACAAATTAGCTGGGTTTGGGTTCGTGGAAGGGTTCGCGGAACACCTGCCGGCGGTTGGGTGGATTTTGGACAGTTCCACGGCAAACGACAAGAGATTCGCACCATCAATTTTTACCCCACGGAACCACAGTGACGATACTTGACTCACTCGCTTGCCTATGGAATTGACAGGGAAACCCTGAAACTTGCCCTGTGCTGTTCTAAGGTATCACGCGATTCTTTTGCGAGACCCAGCCTTCTATTTGGAGCTTGCAGCGAACCACACATCAGTGTTGATTGCATTGCTGTTAGCATTGCCTTTTCTTGGCGGCTGGTTTTGCTTCAAATTGGAGGGTATATGACATGATATTGCTGGTTTCTACTTTAGCTTTCAGCTTCCAACTTCTGTGCCTGCCAAGGTTGGAATTGCGATCCCTGCCACCCTCCGGCCCTTCAAAGGCGGAGGAGTTTGGTCCAATAAATAGACTTGGGGCGGACGAGCAACTCTAAGACTAGGATCTTCGCAGTTCTATCAGTCACAAAAAAAACTGGAAATTCATCGGATCTGCTATTGAGGGACATGTTTTGGGTTCTTCTTTCTCGGAACTTTTCCGTGCAAGAGGATTCGATTGTAGCTGCCACTTGTCATCTGTTCACAATAGGGGAGTGATGATTTGGAACAGTTTTCTGTTTCATGTGTTCTGTGTGATGGATGAAGATGGTGGAAGCTGCTGCGGCACGCAGCATTTTGGTGTGTGTGTAACCTTTGGAGTCACAAGGTTCCTTTTGGATTGTTTCTTCT
>CAXAMN010021295.1:32298-109279 GCA_963970005.1 Durusdinium trenchii
ACTGTGTCCAACGAAGCTACCAGTGAAATGGGATATCCAGCTTGGCCGGCTGGACGTACCTGCATCTGAGTTGTGAATGTTTTAGCCACTCTCCATCCAATCGTAGAGGTCCTCAGGCTGTTGCAGGATGATTCAGGTCTGCAGATGTGCGCTCGTCGATTTTTGCTTTCTTTCCATGTCTTGAGATTTGCGCTTGGAGAGCTTTTGAACTCGAAGAGTTTTGGAACTTGTAGTTGAACTTGAAGGAGTTATAGGTTTCTCGTGCTGTTTTACTTGGACCCTTAGGTTTTTCACTTAGGCTGGCGTGTGGCAAACCGCAACCAAACCAGTACGCATTTCTACAAGTGTGTGTGTGTGTGGGAGACTGCATGGGGGGGTCACGACTGTGTCCGGGGTGAACTGGCGGAAAAGCGAGTGCGGGTTGTCGATGGCGCATTGTTTGGTGGCCAGCGCCCGTTCATGCAATCATAGTATGAACGGGATGCGATTTCTTTTCATGACCCCTTGGACTGGCACACACACACACCCACCTGAAAGAGGGCACAGAGAAATGGACACAGCAGCACACTTTGAGCAACCTGCCAAGCAATTTCTTGACATCTCATGACCTGTTTCATTTCTCTCCTGCTTGAAACATCTTGAGAGGGTGTCGCTGCTCCCTGGTGTTCTGACATCCCTAGTTCTGCAATTCTGGACTGTTTTGCCTTCCTGCTGCAGAAAGCATCCATTGAAAAGGTGCTCCAACTGCCAAAAGAATGGTGCCGTTCTGATGATTTAAGCAACATTTCCATCAAGCCGTGCAAAAGTAAGAGCACAATGTAAATGCATTGATACTGCAACCCTGATGTGACCTAATGATGCGATCTGGTGAGCAAAGAGTAGGATGAAGTACGTGCAAGAACGCAGACACAGATTGGGTGATAATTGGATGACTTCCCCAGAAGTTTGTGACTTTGGCGCTGAGTCTAGATATATTATATATTGGGAAGAAGTTTCAATGTATAGATCAGATGTAGTATGTACAGTATTGCATTTTAGTTTTGACCCGCTCGCAGCCCGTTTGCATTCACAGAAAAGTTCGCATGGTAGCGGAGCAGGGATAAGGGTAACCCCTTTTAGCTCCAGAGAAAAGCCCCTAGGTCCCTAGGATCCCGGGAGAGTTTTCGAGCCATAGATTTGAGGCCTTTGGAACCCAAATAGCTGGACTGGTGATAGATTGTTGTGAGCTGCACTCTGTACCCCCCGTACATAGTGTCAGAAGGACGTTGTTGTGGAGAGATGGATGAGATCAGAGAAATCCTTCAAGTTATAGCACAGAGTACAGCAGCAGCAGCATCAGCAGCTGAGGCAGCGAAGAAAGCAGTTGAAAAAAGAAAGCAACTGCGACGGATTGGTCAAAGTTGGTTACAAAGCCCAATCCTTTTGATCGCAAGTCACAAGAAGAAGAGATCAAAGCGTTCAGAGAGTGGTCATGGACAGTTGAGAAGTGCTTGAGCTCAGTGGATGAGGCTTACATGAGGGACTTGAAAGAGATTCGTGATAAGCCCGATGAGAGCTTTGACATGGACTTGGCAACTACACAACAAAAGACAACAAAAGACCAGGTGCATCAAGCTCATGGGTTGTTAGCTTCGTTGTGAAAGCGTGGAGGACTCCAATGGATTTGGGGCCTGGCGCACTAATTTCCTCAGCGTCAGATGGTATCTATGTTCGCTCAGTTCTTGAATTTGCGCTTGGGACAAAGGTGGACCATTACATCTTCACAGATTCTTCAAGTTCGTTCCAACTTGTGAGAAAAAGAGGAGTTGGGAAAGTGAGACGTTTAGATGGAAAGTTGCTGTGGATTCAGAAAAAGGAACGATTTCAATATGGTGCAAGTACGAACGGACAGCAACATGGCAGACATCAATACCGTGCCACTTTGAGGGCCTGAGAATCAGATTCTTGATGAACCTTGTTGGTTATTGGCGCAAGGAAGAGCAAACAAGGAGATACTGACAACGCTGCCAATTATAGGCCCATTTCTCTTCTGAGTAGCCTTTACAAAGTATATACGATCATGATACGCCAAAGAATGCAGAATGCTATTATTGATGCTTTATCCAACACACAGTACGGATTTCGGCCTCAGAGATCAACATCCCATGCAATATATATCATTCCCAGGCTCCAAGACTACGCCGAGTCAAAAGTGCCCGATTGAGTCTAGCCCTTTTAGATTGGGAAAAACTTTCGATAAAGTGCGGCGCGATGAACTAATTGTTGCTTTACAACAAATGGGCTTTAGTCAACATTATTGTAATATCATTCAAGACTGCTATAAAAGGCCAACATTTTTCGTGAAAGATGCGTTTGGATCATCCCAGGTCAAATACCAATCTTCTGGCATCAGGCAAGGGTGCCCCCTTTCCCCTTATTTGTTTGTTATTGTGATGTCGTGCGTGGATTTTGAGATTCGCTCCAAAAACAGTCGATGGGTACACAATGGCAGAGTCCCAAATCTGGATTTTGATTTAGTTTACTATGCAGATGATACCATCCTCTTTTCTACTGACAACAGGGCACTAAATGAGTTGTTGAAGCTCACGGAAGCTATCTCCTGCAAATACGGACTGCGGCTAAACAAAGACGAGTGTGTTGCGATACTAAGGAACAATGATGGTTTGGTCTATTTTCAAAACCTCGAACCATTACCCAAGAAGTTCGAAGCGACTTATTCAGGCAACGAAATTAACAAGGAAGCGAAGATTCGACACGAAATCTTGAACCATATGCAAGAAGTAAGACAAACCTGGTTCAAGTTGCTGCCGCGCTGGAAAGCAACAAAAATGCGAACGTGAAATGGCAACTGCTTATTTTTGATGCTGTTGTTCGATCAACATTGCTATACGGACTTGAAACTATACACCTCACCGACGCCATGCTGAAGAAAATTGATGCCTTCCAACTACGGTGCTTGAGGAAAATCCTCAAGGTTCCGTCAACATCTATAGACAGAAGAAACACAAATACAGAGGTTCTGAATAGACACACAGCGCTGGCATATCCAAACCGAGGCGACCGACGTGAGTTTGAATTATTCAGCCAATCGTATCTCTGTAGGAACTCCAAATCATTGGGTCATGCAGGGCTAGCCACGACGATCCTATGCGCCAAATTTCCAGCCCTATTCTACACTCAGAGTTTCTTATGGGAAAAAACGAGTCGGTCGCCCGAGACAAAACTGGTTGCATTACGCCAAAAACATACTTTTGAACATATCTTAGGTGGTTATGATTACACAGAAACTGTTGCTGAAGACTCACGAATTTATAATGCAGCCTTCACTCGAACTTTCTGATATGTAAAAATGCCACGGCTTCTCTTGGCTACGCCAACGCCTTGCATTATATGACTGAAGTCAGTGCAGGGCACGGCTGGGAAAAAAGAGCAAACAAGAGTTGGTGAGCATATGAAGAGAAAAAGAACTTTGCAGGCAAGGTCAACAAAATTCCCAAGATGATTGTCAGATTGTAGGCTTAGAGGGCTTGCAGCGAATGGTTCCAAGTGTATTTCCTGGAGACATTGGGCAGTGCAGATTGGAAGTGGAAGATTCCAAAAGAAACTGGAGCATCACAATCATGGTGATCATTATCATTGGTTTTGCAGCAATGACCTTTGCAATGTGGAAGATTACACACTTCTAGCGCAAGTATGACGAGTTGAGAGCTTTGGTCAACAGAACTCAGGATGGTGGAGATTGAACACATGATTGACCAGAGAGATGAAGATGAACATAGGATAGACAACCAGGTAGGTTAGGCCAGTAGATTTCATAGTGGATTGATTCTCAATGGGGTGTTTGTAGAACAAGACTTAGCCAGAAGGAGCTTGGAAGATGTGAGATCAACCACAGGACGGCATCATGGTCAGACTGTGATGGTGAAAGCAGCTACCCAAGGAACAATTCCCACAGAGGGACCGCTATCAGGAAAATTCAAACCAGGAAATGGAGAACAGATGAACAAAGTGGAATATGACAGAGAACTGGCAGTGCAGCTATGTGGTCGACCTGAGAGGAAGACTGAGCAACTGAGAGAAGGACACTGGAAGCTGCTAGGAAGAGGAGAAGAGGATTTAGCAGATACAGTTGAATGTGAGAAGGAACGGTATAAAAGGTTGCTTGAATTCATGGAAAAACAAAGCAACAACCCAGAAAACATACCACCAGATGCCTCAAGGAACCCCGTTTTTGAGAGGAAAAACAACTCGACAGAAACTAGCTCCGATTCAGAAACTACGATTGAGAAACTTGCGATTCTGAAACTACAGAGTGTCCCGATTCAGAAACTAACCCGTTTCAGAAACTAGCCGATTCAGAAGCTGGCCGGTTCAGAAACTTTCCGATTCAGAAACTGGGGGAGGGGGGGGTGGGGTGGGGACCTAATGAAATGTTTGTGTTGATGTAGCGTGGACATACTCGTATTTCACAGGCCCGATTCAGAAACAATTCGATTCAGACCCGTTCTAGTTTCCGAATCTTAACTTCCGAATCCGTGCTCCTTCTAGTTTTCGAAATCTAGTTTCCGAATCTCGAGTCCTAGTTTTCGAATCCGTGCCGAGCCTAGTTTCCAAATCAGTGGCAACCCTAGTTTCCGAATCCGTGGTTCTAGTTTCCGAATCCGCCGTTGACTGCAATTAAGCGCTTACACTACCGAGAGGGAGCGGGGAGAAGTTTCAATGTAGATCAGATGTAGTATGTACAGTATTGCATTATAGTTTTGACCTGCTCGCAGCCCTTTTGCATTCAGAGAAAAGGTCTAAGTTTTGTTAAGACAACATAGACAGTTCCTCACAAATTGGAGGTTCCTTTGTCCCGTGTCCCTTCATTTTCAGACATTATGCCCTTAGGGACATGAAAAGAGACTTGGAAGGTCTTCATGGGCAGACATGCCCAAATCGCACCCCATGTTTTCATCCACATTGAGCCTTTACTGGCAAAACGGACTTTGTTGATGGTGTGATTTGCAAGTTTCAATCTCCGCAGATACTACTAGCCCCCCTGCCTGTCAGATCGACTATTCCGACAACTGGCAAGCTGAAGTCGACAAGATGATGGCGGACAAAGATCCGGATTTGTTCATGCTCCGCACAAAAAAGGGCTTTTTGATCACATTTGTTACTCGTGATCCTCATTTGGAGCTGTCCAGAGACCCTGATGAATTCGAGTTTCCTGTTCAACTCATCTCGAAGGCGGGGCTGATCAGAAAAGAAGTTGCTTGACATTTTGCACTTTGCATGAGACGTCAAATGAAAAAATAACAGTCACCAAACAACAATGTGTGTGGTTGGCTATCAGTGCACTTTTTCAGGCAATCATGGTATGAACACGATGCGATTTCTCTTCATGACCCCTTGGACTGGCACACACAGACAGAAATGAACTCTGCCAAAGCACACTTTGGGCAACCTGCCAACCAACTTCTTGAAATGTGTTGAGTTGTAGGAATGCGTTGATGCAGTTAGTGAGAGCGCAATGTAAATGCGTTGATAGTGTGACCCTGATGTCACCTGGTCCTATCCGGCCCTCCTTTGCAGTTTCACGGGCACCAGTAAACTTGATGTGATCTGAGTTCTAAGTGTGTGAGTGCATATACACTCCCTGAAATGATCATGGAAGGGGATGGCATGGCCCCTTGGAATACCATTTTCCTCGACGAACAGGTGGGTTTCCAGTTCCATGATTATTGCAGGGAGCGTACAGTATTAGTGCATGCTTTGAGTGATCAGTGATCAGCATGATATTGTGGTCACTGATGTATAGTGCAGCATTCCATGCATGATAATTGATGGTCAAAAAGGGTCCTTGGTATCTGTGCACTGTAGCACGAGAACGATCGATCCTGCCGCAGGTATCTTGCCTGGACAGGGCCAAAGCCTGGTTTTTTGGCATTATATAGATCCATTATTTTTTTTGGTTGCTTTGTCCCTTCCTTACAATGCAGTGTCTCCAAATGTTACTTCTATTGTTCCTGCCACTATAGTCTCCAGCTCTTCACCGGAACAAGAGGAGGACACGATGAAGACAATTCAAGTTGACTTACCAAAAGTGCGTACAAATCAAGGAGCCAAGAATTTCTGCTCCTTGTCTACAAGCAGCTCACACCTACCAAACGAAACTTGGCTGATTTGTCAGCGAAGTGGGTCACTGCGTCACTTGCGTCACTGCGTCACTTATTTTTTTCTGGCTGAACATTGTTTGAGTTATGTTGATTCACATTCTATCAGATTCGATGTTTCAGATAAAGTTATCAAGTAGAATATGGTTTGATATGTTGGCATTCTGTTTTGTTGGTGTCGGGGCAAAAGCAGCCTTTGTGCAACAGCAGCCAGTGTGCAATTCGATAGATCTTCAAATCTTAAGGGATGCATGGTGGCACAACTCGCAGACAAAAACATTATCGCCCTCAAGACTAGGTATGGGCAAAGGGCATGGAGAACAAGGATACTGAGGGATGTTTGCAAACCACGGTCACTCACCTTCAGGCCAAGCTAAACTGTGTTTGTGTCATGTGTCGCTGCACTATGCTTTGAACCAAGGAAAGATGCTGCTGTGGGAGAATCTAGGCTACACTACGTATATTAAAAAAACATATATATACATACTACCCGGAGATGAGTTGGGAGTAGTGAAACATATATGCGGAAATACATTTTCCCATCTCTCGTGTCCGCGGCTGCATTCTGATGGGATAGTTTTGGACCAAAAGGAAACGTATCTCATGTGTCCAAACCACATGAAGGAGGCCCATAAGGTCCTATCTCATGAGGGCCTATCTCAGATTTGGCCTAAGCACGTCCCGGCAAATACGGTTTCGTGTCGGCTTTGGAATCGGTAGAGCAGGGCATTTGAAGGACACAGAATTTTCTCATGATGGGGTCACGGGTTGGAAACAGGAAACGGGACACCGCATTGCCAGATTGGGAGGAGTTTGTATAGGTAAAGTCTCAGACTTTGGACGAATGAGTTAGGCCAAGAAAAAGTAGTAAAGTATCCCTATCTCATGTGTTCGATCCAATTTTTGGCTATTTTCGAGTCCTATCTCATCTGCTTTCCGTACATTCTGCAATGCCCACAGTTTCCTATCTCATCTTCCCCTATTATATATATATATATAGATATTCATATAATATATCACGAAAGCCAGCCGATGGGCAAGGCTTGAGGTTGCTGGAGCCAAAGAAATGAGTAAAGGGCAAATTTCGGAGAGGTGAACCCAGAGCCTGGTGCGGGAGAGCGAAAAAAAGGAGGTGGGCCACTTGGTAGTGAAAACTGAGTGGTTTGAGGGGTGTTGTGATGCCGGTGATGTAATTGACGGCGTAGAGTGCATCATCAGCATCACAAGGGGCTCAGGAGACCATGGAAAGAGAACAGATTGTAGTTGCGGCTAAGCTTAGCGTTGCTGCCGGACTGAAGAGGGCACTCCCTATGCGGTGGGAGTTCACGTGGATTGGGCGTTGGAGGCGGAAGACGGCGGAAGGCTTTGAATTGCTGAGGGGTCCGTGGCAACGTCTAGTTGCTGGACTGAAAAGCCATCTGTTGAGGGTCTGCGAGAGAATTGGACTGAAGAGGGCACTCCATATATGCGGTGGGAGTTGACGTGGATTGGAGGGTTGTTGAGAGCAGAAGAGAGAAGAGATTGCGGGCAAGCGTTGGAAGGTTTTGAATTGCTTAGGGGTGCCCTTTTTTCTCTGTGGCAAGGTCTAGTTATTGTACTCAAAGTGGCACCCCATATGGGGTGCATGATGCCTTCTGTTGAGGGCCTGGCACCGCCTATGCGGTGGGAGTTCACGTGGATTGTGGGTCATGAGATGAGGGGTTCACGAGGCCATGGAAAGAGAACAGATGGCAGTTGCGGCCGAGCTTGTTGCTGCCGGACTGAAGAGGGGACTCCCTACGCGGTGGGAGTTCACGTGGATGGGGGGTTGTTGGGGGCAGGAGAGAGAAGAGATTGCAGCGGGCAACATGGGGGGTGCATGATGCCATCTGTTGAGGGCCTGCGAGAGAACTGAACTGAAGAGGGCACTCCCTATGTGGTGGGAGCACCCGGTGCCGGGGGGGTTTGACCCCTTACACACACATGTATATATATATATATATGTCCTCACGAAAGCCTGCCGATAGCCTCCCCCGCGACCATCTCTGGTCACTCATTACCAACACGCAGCCGACAAACTCACATAAAATCTTTGAGGGTGCCTTTTTCACCTCCAAAACACCCCTGATCCCGGACGAAAAGGGGCACCCCCCTTTTAATTCTACCGTCTGTTTCTACCTCCTATAGCGTACCTGCGATGCCAACTTCACCCCATAAACGTACTCTTTACATAATGTTAGCCTATCACTTCATTTTGCACACTCACGTCGCTCCAATATCAACCTCACCACTTCCGGCTACTCTTCTTTGTCCACTCTACCTACATACATACATATATATATATACACATATATATCCTCACCTACCCCGCCGTCTTTGCTCACTGATTCGCAACACGCCACCGGCAAGCGCGCATCACTTTCTTAGGGGTGCTGGGGTGCTCTTTTTCACCGCTAAATCGCCCCTTAACCGGAACGAAAAAGGGCACCCCCCAAACCTATGTCTTCTACTTTCCATGTCTTCTACTTTCCATTTCTACCCCCTATCAGTGTGGCCGCGATGTCAACTTCACCCCGTGAAATTAATCTTTGCCCGATGTTACCCCATCACTTCCTCTTGCATGCCAAGTCTTTGCCCGGGCCTGCCCTGAGGGCACCCCCTAAGCCAGAGGCTGGCTTTCGTCCCCTCCCTTCTCAGGTACACGCATATATATATATATATTATATATAAATATATATTGTTTTAAAATTCTTTTTGCTTGCCCACATTTCCTAGCACAATAGTGTAAGACCATCAGGCGATCAGATAATCAACGTTATACGCATTTGAGCAATTACAGGGACATACGACTCCTGACATTAAATTTGTCCTGCACGCTTCAAAGATGCTCCTGCATTTTTCGCTCGAGGAACGTGCCGCAATCAGTGCTTTGCTTCCAATTTCAGCGTTTTCCACGTTAGGATTTTCTGCGAGCTGGAGCAGAGCTGATTGGTGAACGTTTCACTAGAGGAAACACACTTGAGAATCAATTCTCGTTTTGTTTGAAACTGACATTTATCAAGGGAATTTTACCAAACCGATCCTTTATATACAGCATTATGAGGGTGCCGCGTGCCTGAACAATTTCATCCCGTTTGTATTTGGTTGTACGCTCTTTTCGCCGCCCATTGTCCATGTTTTTGGTGATCATGGGCGATGCTTTTCTGCGAGAGATGGTTGAGTCGCACTTAACAAGGCTGCACACACTACACATTTTCAGGTCAGAACGTGCAAATCTGTTGCACAGGTCAATTTCCAAATGAGGTCTTTGCATTTATTTACATCCTACTGGTCGGTGACAGTCTCCTTGTCGCGCTCCTGAACCTGGCTATCCCAACGGCCCAAATCATATTGGCCTTTGTGTCTAAGCAGCAGTTCTTGTGGTGCGGCCAGCAAACACAGACCCAACTGGTCTACCAACAGCTTGTGTGACGCTCAATGGCCATGCGAAATGCAGGGTTGAATTATCAGTTGGGCACCAAAAGTGTGCAGGTGCTGCTGTTGTTCGCCGAATATCCACACGCCAAGGATATCGACAGTGGATCCAGTGTAAATACCAATGGCCATGCAAACCACCAACATTTTGTAAAACAAATATTCGCAACTTATGACTTATGACAGGAAATTCTATTTTGGAGCCCCTCTATGGTTTGCCGGACGTGAAGGGTCACATTTTCTTGTGGAGGATTGCTCCACTGCCAGCATGCCGACACAGGGGTTCTTCAAGAATATTCGGCTTCTCGTTGCACCCAAGCTGGCCAAGCGGATTGATGATGCTTTCCACGACAAGGATTTGGTGCAAATCCAGCGGCTGAGAAAGGAGGCGGCGATTCTGCTGTCTTGCTGCCATGTGGTTTGTGAAAGTTTCATACAGATTCTCAGGGATTGTTGTCCTAGTTGGGAGTTGTTTGTTGGATAATTCTTGGGAGGTTTTCTTAAGTCTGTTTATTGGCTTTGCCGAGTGTTTGGCAGTGTGGCAGAGTGTTTGGATGTTTTTGGCCCTGTTTGTTGCTGCTTTGGGAGCGCTAGGTCAGATGCTACTGTACATACCGTCAGTAAATACGTCATCGAATTGAGCAATGGCTGCCCGGTATCAAGCCCCCGGCTCCGGCATCTGGCCTCATCAGCCATCTGGCTCCGGCATCTGCGCCTGGCCACTGCCAGCGGCCATTGGCCACTGGGCCCCGCGAACCAGCCTCCGGCTGCCACCGCCTGGCCACCACCGCACCCGCACACAGAACCACTCACTTGTGCGCACAAGTATTGAGGGGTGGGGGCCGGATATGGTGGGACGATGTAGATGGATCAAACATTTTGCTGTGTGTGTCCAGAAAAGTGCCTTGGATTGGAGTCCGATTGCAGTGGCTCCTTTTATCTGCTGCTTTCCACAAAAGGCGCCTCAGGTTGGAGCGGATCCTTGATTGCTTGAAATTTGCACTGGGTGGTCCAAAAGAGACCTTAGTGTTTGCTAGTTTTGACTTCATTTTTTGGCGGGCCACAGAAGGTGCTCGAATGGCAGAAAAGCAGCCATGGCCATGCGCTTCAAAGAATGCCTTGTGCTTACTTGCGGTCTTGATGGTATCCCCTCAAGCAAGCACTGCACGGTCTTGACACGGCCGTTTCTGTGCGGTTTCCAAAACGTTCTTCCAAGTGCCCCATCAGACCCGACAAGGCAAAGGGTCCAAACATGCGTGTGCAAGTGACTCGTTGCGTGACAGCCCTGTCGGTTGTGGCGTGTTTCCTGCGGGTCCTTGCGCATCTGCCTGGGGCCGGAGAGCCTTTGTTTTGGACACTTTGGTGACGAAAGTCAGTCTGTCAGTTAGGCTGAAGGGAAGTTAGTTTCTGCGAGCAAAGTGAGGTTTCCAGGAGGGTGTCACGGTGGCTGTACGGTTCCGGAGGCAATTTTCGGTGAGTTGGTGATGCAGACATTGCTAGTTTTTTGAGAGTTGCCGGTGCAGAAAATGATAGGGGCACCATCAGTGTTAGCATCAGGAAGGCCGATAGCGAGAACAATTTCACTACTCGCGAGAAGTAGCTGGGAAAGAAGGAAGGTATAATTTTCAGGTGCAACCGCACATTCCTCTGGCGGAGTGATGTTTAGGCTGCAATCGCACCCGGCCATGTTGTTTCACCAGCCAGTGGAAAGTACCCTACACATCCATGTGGGAAAGTTGAGGTGATGCGCAAGCATGCTTACCGCCCTCTAAACGCGCCAGGTTTCATGTAGTTTTGTCAACTGCGCATGGTGTCTCGGACCTGCGTACTCAAGTGTGCTGTCTTTTGTTCCTCCTTTCTCAGGCTGTGTTGATGCGATGCTCATCTTCTCAAGGGTTGAGTGAAGCAGACAAAGAGGTGTAAAGGACACGGTTGGCGTGTGCATCCAGATGACTGCAAAGGTCCCCCGGGATTGGATTTCCTAGCGGCATATGGGCGATTGGTAGTGATGTCGCTGACCGTTGAGAAACATATACAGCAAAGAAGAGCAGGAGTCCCAGGAGTGTATAAGAAAGCATTATATAGATGGAGCTTTCAAGAGCCAGCGAGGCGCAAGACGTGTTTCAACGGCTCATGAGCAGCTGGCTGGTCATTTTGGCTCTTGTGAGAAACAGCAATGACCAGTGCAGAACGAACAAGCAGCATTGAACAAGAGACTAACGCAAGTCTTTCGAAAGATTCTTGTAACATTGGCGTTGGTCCGTTTGGCTGGTCCTTTGCGAGATCAGACAAACACCTTTGACCTTTTGTGACTCATTGTAGATACTCCTGCAGGAGTAAGCAGTGTGCTGCCCAACAAAGCATCAGGTGACGATCTGCAACCCACCAGTGACGCTGGAGGCAGAGGCTCTCTGGTGCTGACGGGTTTCCAGACGCCATGGACAATGTCTTGTGGATGTATGACTACGGGACCTACACTTGGTTCCACGAGGCTCAAGAGCCAGAAAAGATTCAGATTTCGTGGTGTGTGCGGCACATCGCGGACGCCAAAGTCGTCTTGCAATTGGCGAGAAGTCTTGCAGGTTTCGTGATAGGCGCACTTCTTCGTGGACCACAATGTGCAGAGTTTAAGGCTGAAGGCAAGCGCAGCAATTCCTGCAGCCTTCATCGGCAGCAGAAGACGGAGCAAACAGCGCACATCTCAACGCAGCAGCAGCAGCCGCCGCAGCAGCCGCCGCCGCCGCCGCAGCCGCAGCCGCAGCCGCCGCCGCAGTCTCTAGTTTGCCTACAATGTATTTTTGCGTGCGCGGGGCAACGGCCAATGAGCTCATCCGCCTAACCACCTTGAGAGCTCACCCAGCGCACTTGCACAAGACCAAAGGCCCTTTAGAGACTCACGGCTAGGGACTCACCAAACAGGGCTAGACATGTGCCTCATCAGACGTATGGCGCTGGGCAGCGCCCTGTGTCTGCGTGGCAGATTGCTTGCTTCCAACAAGCATCCCATGCAGTTTCCCGTCATTGTTATGAATCTGTAGCCCGTCCTTTTGTTCTGGGCTATTTGCTTGATTACTGTAACCAACCATGCCGCTCTCTCAGTGGCTCATGTGTTCGCAATTTTCGTTCTTCTCAAGGCTCAAGTGACATCGATGCGGCAGCGTTGCGTCCACGGTGCGTACGCGATTGCCTCTTTCATGTGGGGGGATGCATTTTTGTGTCTGCTGCCGCAGTTTGCACTAACTGCCTTGAGCGGAAACAGAGGCGTTCGCCATGCGTCATGCGTCCCATCCAGTGCCAGTAACTGTTTGCACTGGTGGCCTCCTCCGGCCTCCTCTGGCATTCTTGATCAAGCAACCTCTTGTTGTCTCCGGCAGGATACTGTGTCCTTCATGCAGGTTTCGTTCTCGATATTGACCCCCATCCGGCCTGCCCCACGCTTCGACCTTTGGCCCCCACATTCAGCCGGGTGCAAACAAAAGGGTATGTTTTTTTCTCTTGGAGTGTGCAGTCGTTGGTCAATGCTCGATGAACGAAGACATGATAATCAATTCGTGTTCTTCAAAAGTCTTGAAGACAGTCGTTTATAGAGAGCAGTGTTTCTGAATGAGCACGGGCAGGCAGGGTTGGACTCTGATGCTGGGCTATTTGAAGAGGTTTGTGAACACAGCCACTCGCTTAGTCAAGTTTGTTTGTAGTCCACCTGTGAGAGCTGCTGGGTTTCTGAGACACGACGACGTTGTATTTTCGTTGTTGACTTGGGACAAGTTCCTCTTGGAACCGGCTCCTGTTGGCATTTGGGACTCCGAGGCAGAATGGTCGTGACTCTTATATCACTTTATCCATCCTTGTGTTGCTTTCATTCGCCCAGGTAAGCGTTTGCAGGGCTTCATCCCGAAGCTAGATGATGATGAGCTTGGTGACTATAGAAGGGTGTATGAAGCTCGGATGCGGGAATGTAACACGCGGGCTGGTGGGGCGCAGAAAGTACAACTTCGAGTTTCTTGTCCTAGTGAGTCAGTTTTGAACCTATACCATTAGTTTTTTGCTTGGAAAGCTTTTGGTTCGCTTTCCTTGTTTGGGAGGTGTCAATGACACTTCTTTTTTTGGGATCATGTCACACTGCATCACTTGCGCAACAAATCTAAGACTCCCAGATCAATTTCCCTGTCGCCCTGGCCACATTTTGAGGGAATTTGTTGATGTACTGACTGTATAGCTGCTGCCAATTTTCAACTTCTGATGTGTGGCGCCCCCCCAGCTAGCCATGTTTAGTTTAGGTGGCCTTGGCCTCCGCCCAGTACAGCGATCCTGTCTCTTTATGTTTTTGCACTGTTGGATTTTTTTGGTGAAAGGCCTTATGCTGAACCAACTCAGCTTGGCTTCACCGGTTCTCCTGCTTCCAACACCTCTATATGTTGTACATTGCAGTGACAACCAATGTGGTTTTGAGTCTGTTGCCTCAACATGTCATGAGTGCGAATGCCTTTTATTTTGGCACAAGCCTGTCGGGCGTTTTACGGTGGCCATAGATGTGAGTTGAACCATTTGATTCATTTCTATTCTTTGTGAGATAGACCAGTGTCTTCCCGCTTCCAGTGCAATCGACACTGGTAGCGGAGCCTGGACGAAAGGGCTTGGGAGAAGAGTGCATGGAAGCTGGAAGCGGCGTCTTTGTCAAGGTTGCCGACATGGAACGGAGACTGGAGTCAGTCCCGGCATATGTGATGAAGGTCTAATTGCAGGTAGACTCAGCTGCGTAGTGAGACTGGCGCAGCAGCCTTTCTCATTCAATACTTGAAGGAACAGCGTAGAAGAGACAAAGTGGATCTCCTCGGAGATTCGTTCCGTGACCTGTTTCAGAAGAGAGAAGTGCATCGCAGAGAAAATACGGTTATGTGAAGGAGGTTCAGGATGCGATGAGAGATCTGGATGAGAACAAGTCCATGCCCTCAGAGTTCGTTGGTTGGTTTCTATTGAATCTGTGTGTGCATCTCGAACCATCAGACGTTGCTACGATAAATGCCAAAGCTGAATCATATGAACTCACCAAGATTGAGAATGCCATCAATATGATGTGGTCAGGTGGGGGCCTAGATGAAGACCTGGAACAAGAACTTCATGGCTAGCGGCTATGGAGGAGAGACAGAGGACAGACTCATTTGATTTATGCTGAGCGAGAAGATCAGGTTGAAGAATAAGAGGAAGAAGACCCAGCCTGGTTTCAATTTGATGGCCTATAGCGGCAGCTGTTCTTGAAGATCCAGAGAATGAGCAGATGCTGACCACCTTCCAGGACGAAGAAGAGACTTCAGTACAGGGAAGCAGGAAAGATGCTGGCAAACTCTCGCGCCGTTCGAGACTATTATCCAGTGGACAAGCCCAAGTACACAAAGCCTTTCAATTGAGATGGGGAAATCAGAGGTATTTTCAATATTCTGTACAAAGGGATGGTCATTTTGACACCCACTCTGTGGTCTTCCATCCTTTCCATTGAGAGTATGGTGGGGCTGGCCCTACTCATCTGTCGGGCGTTTACCACTCACTGGCGGTGCAACACTCAGTACATGTCCGGGGATCTTCTGCCACAACTTCATGTGTCTTTCCACGGCTGCCCAGGACTTGCAAGATGAACATCATCAAATGAAAGCTGGGAGCCGGGAGCTCGTGCCAATTGCGCTTTGTGTTCCGTCATTTCCGCAAAATGAGCCCACCCTTTCTTGAAGCTCACTGTCGCATCATGGCTGTACAAGAAGCGAGATGAAAGAAGCTACATGAGCTTGCATAGTCGTTTCCCTACGTTGATCTTTGCTAGCTCAAGCGCGTCACGTTCCTCGCCTTTCCCACACACAAAGGACTTGTGCAAGGATCGATCCAATTCAATGTCCTTGCGGGCCCCAAACCCCAATCGCTTGTAGCGTTCGTAGAGCTCTTGCAGAGTGTTAACTCCGATGATTGTCTCTGAGGCACGGGAGTCAAGAATTCCACAAAAACTGGTTTCTTCAGAATTCATTGCGTAGATGGGTTCAAAGGGTTCATTGGCCATGGTCATACCAGGTATTTGGATGAATCGCCTTTCTTGCAAGCCAGGTGCACCTCTCCATTCGACCCGTCACGCAGAAAAGTCACGTTTCTTTGGCTTCTTCTGGGGGCAATCTCGGGCGCGATGACCATACTTGCCACATCGCATACAGTCACCGTGGAAAATGCTCTCGATGTCCTTTGTCAGAAGCATGTTGATTGCTTGAAGTGTGTACTCCTTGGGATCCCCTTTGTGTGAAAGTTTTGAGCAGGCTGGGGGAAAGACTAATTGTTTCGACTTGTCGACCAAGGAAGGGCTCAGGAAAAGTGTCCAGACGTGGAAGCACAAAGCCAAGGCGCTGTCTGATTCGCTCTCCAACCCAATCCTCCGAGAAGTCCATTTTTTCATCTTTCTCGTTATCAGTAGTCGTTCAAAGCAAGAGCATATCCTACCTTCTGATTTCTCCACTCTCTTTTGAGACCGTTCGCATTCACAGAACACAGTTTTTCTTTTTGGCAGGTGGAACTCCCAGCAAGTCGTCTTAACTTTCTACTGCGCCGCTCTGTCCGTCCCGAATCTTCCGGTCATGGTGATCGATCAGCCTTGAGAAGAACCGTCCGCTCTTTTTGCATGACTAGCATTTGTAAAGAAAAGAATCATAGGATCCTTGTAACGCTGTGAGAGAACTTTGATCCTACTTGAGCCTTGGTCCTTTGCAGTCTACAAAGCCTTTTGGCTTGCCAAATCTCCTTCACAGTGGCAGAGCCATTGTAGAGCCTCGAGCAGGGACCGACCAGTTGGACCAGTGGCTAACTCCCAAAAGATCCCATGATACCATCTGAACAAGATCTTGAAGACTTGAGCTGGGAGCGTGTGAGTGTGGGAACAGCAGATCACCCAACGCTCTTCAACCGAGTTGCTAACGAGCAAGGCCGTGTACGAGATGATTAGCTCATGAGGCAGCTAAAGAGAGAAAGCGTGCCATCATCATTGGACATGGAACGCAGGGACAAACGACGGAGGACCGGGCTTCAATAAGCAGGTGTGAACTATCTTTTGTGCGCAGGTCCTCGTGATGTGTACTGCAGAGAGAGAGAGAGGAAATTGCATTTGGACTGTGACCGCTACAGCCAAACGTGGTGCAGATGTCGATGTCCGTGAGAAAGAGTTTAATGAGGTTAAAGGGAAAACGAACCTTGCGTCAAACGTGTTGCTGTGGACATCTGCAACCTTCATGGCATTGACAGAAAGGGTTCTAGGTCTGCGGAGGGTGTTAGTTTGGAAACCAACGGCTGACGAGTCAGGATCACTTACCGGTCGGAAAGCGAAGGCGCGATTGATCATCTTCTTTGCGTTAGTCGGGATTCACCCAAGTTGTCAATAACAAGCAAGCCTGTTTGGCTGGGAACAGACGTCAAAACGGCCTTTTTAACGGAGACGACGCGGAACTTTCTCGAATGATCTTCGTGGACCCTTGAAGATGTGAAAATGCATCTTGGCAAGGCGAAGGTTTCAGCATCAGAAAAGCAACATACGGACTTGTGAACGCTCCAAGACAATTGTTGAACAAAATGGCCAAGGAACTTAGAAATCAAGGGTGGAAGCAGTGTGTTCTTGAACCTTGCATTTGGCGGGTTGTTTAGTGAAGGTCAACTGGTTGATCTGTTGGGTGTTCATGTGGATGATGCTTTTGTTTCTTTTCCTGGTCAGGCCTATGAAGCCAAAATCTCTGAACTGCGACAGACTTGGAAGAGTGAAAGAAGTTCAGGAATGCGCAAACACATACGACGAAGTTGAGCTTGTGAAATAGTGAAACATGTACTGTAATGCATGAGATCCTCCACGAACAAGGAATCAAGCCCAGAAATTCAGACGAATGCGTTGCAAGTATCCCGGTGGCAGTGGTTTGTGACGCCAAGAACCTGTACGACTCTGTCAAAAGGGTGCAAATGGAAGAGCCACGTTTGTGCTTGGACGTTTTGAACATCAAAGAAAGAGCTCCACGAACGCTGATTTGAAATGGATCAGTTTTAGGCAACAAAAGATCTGTCGATCTCACGAAAATGCTTGAAGTGGACAAACTGTTGGATATGACCCAAAGGTGTGGAGGTTTTGTTGGTATTTCTTGGAGTTCGACATTCTTTACAGCGAAAAGAAAGCGTCGGGAAAGAAGCAGTGCAAAGGAGTCAGACATGTTGAGAAAGAAAAACATCGATGTTGTTTTGAGTCTGTTGCCTCAACATGTCATGAGTGCGAATGCCGTATCATTTTTGGCACAAGCCTGTCGGGCGCTTTGCGGTGGCCATGGATGTGAGAAAAGTGTACACGCGGCTTTACATTTGGGGTGGCTGGAAAACCGGATCCCATTCTTTTGAAGCTGCGCAATTGAACCAACTGATTCATTTCTATCCCCTGTAAGATAGACCAGTGTACTCCTGCTTCCAGGGCATATGTGTCTGTCAAACTCGTAGTTGCTGTGAGCTGCACGAACTAAAGCCGAGACTCGAGAAATGTACCTACGAATGCTGGTTTATTTTCTTCTCAGCTTAGTTATCATAAATCCAGGGGACACTTGGATTTTTCTTTGTGACTGCCAATGCTGGCACGCTTGCAGGAAGCCTGGCAAAGATCCCGGTTCATCTTCCTTAACTGCTTCGATTCTATGACACACATCAAGAAAGAACTAGTCACTTTGCTGAAAGCTGGCTGAAAGCGAATGGGTGTGATCATCCCAATTGCTTTGGATTCTTTTTTATTTATTTGCGTGAACTTATGTGCTTGTATACTGTTTTTGGGTCCGGCAGGGTGCATGATCTTGTTGCATCTGTACTTGCAAAACATGAACCGTAAAAGACCACAGCCAACGCATGGTCTTCCAATGCGTTCCGTAAATCGGTTTAACGCGCAACGCTATATGCTTTTGTGATTCGGGGGTCGAGGCCCAATCTATTCCCTTCCCCCAGATTGCTTACTTTCTTGGTGTGCCATGATCACCGCATAGGGGTCCTCGAGATATATACTCCAGCGGGTGAAGCGTGTCCTCGCAGTGTCATGCAATGTCAGTGCTAACCAGAGAGTTTTCACCATAGAACGTTGCTAAGGCACTCGTTGAAGAGCTCAAGGGCAAGCAGCATACACACATACAGGCCGAGCGCGTCAAATCAAAGCTAGCTTAGCTTAAACAAATTTATCGCGGGCAGGGGTTGTTGGTTTTTGAGAAGGCCAAGAAAGCTCGTTGGAACTGACAGTCCAGCATGGCAAGGTATGGCAAACCATACCTTTTGGATGATCATTTTGCACCACAATGATCTTCAAAACGGCATCATAAACGCGGTCAAACATGTATTCTCCAGGAAAACAAGAGTGCCCATCGAAAGGTATGTTTGCACACACTGCAGAACGCTGAAAAACCATTAAAGGGTCAATTTTGTAGAATTGTGCATTTGCTGATGCTCAAGGTTGCTGTGGCTGCTAAAGAAGACAAATGGCATATACAAGCTTCAGGAAAGGTGCTTTCAAGATTTTGAAGTGCAGATCGTGGTATTGGTATGGCTGGGTTCACTTGGAGGGAAACATACCGAATCCTCCCAGAGCTCAACCGCGTTAAAATGCAACTATCCCTCTCTCACCATAGCTAGCACGAAGGAGCGAGTTTACCCACTCAGCTACCTCAGCGCCAGCTATCGCTTGGCTACGCGGTTTGTGTGGCGCAAAGCTGACCCACCTTCACTTGGGTGAATCTTCTGTCTTTAGCTAGCTGCCAGGTGGATCCAAATTTATCGATTTCATCAAACAGCCCACCCAAACTCAGTTGATTCACTGAATTCACCATTCATCTCATTGGAGACAGTTGACGGCCGTCAGGGCATCGTGGATATCGTCTCTTCTTTCCACCTGGAGGGGGTCACCACCCTCAAGAATCTTGGCTTCAGCAGAGTCTGGAGCAGTGATACTGGATACTGGCTTGGTTTTTTGCTTGCCTGGTTGCTCATGGCTGAGGATGAGCTCAAATGACATTACACCCGAGGGGTCATTAGCGCCTTGGCTTTTCAAAGTAGTTTGCGTTGATTCCCGAGCAAGATGTACTGCACTCTTGGATATGACGTGAAGACTCGATATGGCTCCAGTTTGCCGTGATGCGTTTGTTTGGCAGGCTCTGGCGAAAGGCTTGACAGCAAACAAATCCATAGAGAACCTTGACATGTCTGGCAACAAGATTGGAGCCGAGGGCACACAGGCTACGCAGCGGCTTGCTGTGTTGATCTCTGACTGCGCAACCAGTGTTGTCTACTGACATGTATGCACATGGCCGATTGCTTTGGCTTCAAGATAACTGTGCAACTTTCAGTTCAAACACCTAAATAGCATGTCTGGAACGGATGCACGGCCGGACTTTCACAGAAGAGCTCTCAAGTTCTGGTTTGCCTACAAGCTTTTGTTTATTCCCCAGATAGCTGCAGGCTGTAGGGGTTCTAACTTCTCAATGGTGTGGCTCTGGATTGGCGTTTTGGTTTTGCAGGGGCTGCTGCTGTGATGATGCTGGTGCAGGTGCAGGTGAGGGTCTGGATCGGCATTTTGGTTTTGCAGGGGCTGCTGCCGTGCTGATGCTGGTGCAGGTGCAGGTGCAGGCCCTGGATCGGCATTTTGGTTTTGCAGGCGCTGCTGCCTTGCTGATGCAGGCGCTGGCTCTGGATCGGCGTTTCGTTTTGCGGGCGTGGGATCAGCGTTTTGGTTTTGCGGGTGCTGCTGCCGTGCTGATGGATCGGGGTTTTGTTTTGCTGGTGCTGGTGCAGGCGCTGGCGCTGGATGAGCGTCTCGTTTTGCGGGTGCTGCAGCCGTGCTGGTGCTGGTGCTGGTGCTTTCGTTTTGCGGGCGCTGCTGCTGTGCTGGTGAGCTCGTGCTGGCGCTGGCTCTGGGTTGGCGTTTCGTTTTGCGGGTGCTGCTGCCGTGGTGCTGGTGCTGGATCGGCGTTTTGTTTGCCCGGCGCTGGTGCCGTGCTGGTGCTGGTGCAGGCGCTGGCTCTGGATCGGCGTTTCCTTTTGCGCCATGCCAGGGATGACGTCATGTCATACCAGGGATGACATCGCGTCATGCCAGGGAGGACATGCCATGCCAGGTGTCATGCCAGGGATGACATCATGTCATGCCCAGGATGACGTCATGTCATGCCCAGGATGACATCATGTCATGCCAGGGATGGCATCATGTCGTGCAAGGGCTGGCGTCATGCCACGCCATGTGAGATCGTGTCATGCAAGGGATGACGTCATGTCAGGCCCAGGGATGACATCAGGTCACGCCAGGGATGACATCATGTCACGCAAGGGCTGGCATCGTGTCATGCCAGGTGAGATCATGTCATGCAAGGGATGACGCCGTGTCATGCCAGGGACAACATCATGTTCTGCCAGGGCCGACGTTATGTGTTGTGAGGGACGACGTCGTTGTGTTTTGCAGCAATGATCATCACCTCGTCTGGGCAGCTTTGGCTTGTCTTTGCAGATCTTGCAGTCTTACGTCTGTGTTGGGCAAAGCGGGCACATTCAGCTGATAGATGTTGCGCATGTTGGTGGACTGGTTACATGTTGCGTGCTGCGGTGACAGCCGTCCGCGGCGTGTGCTTTGAACCTTTACACCTGCTATCTGGGTGTAATATGTGTTTGTGTTCAGCATGCGCCAATGAGACCTATATTTGCGAGGGTCTCAAAATTGGCTATACCGCCATACCTACCTACCTACCTAGCTAGACTTACCAAGCTACGAAGCCTTTGCAGATCAAACAAAATCAGCCACCATTTTCGATGTGTTTGTTTTGGCAGTAGACTTTGGGAGCGTGCCGTTTAAGGAACACCTGAGCTCAGGGAAACTTCGTGCCATACTTGTGAGCCCCTTTCAGCCTTGAAGTTGCCGCACGCTGCTGAAAGTCGCAATGGCTTTGCCTTTGTCCATGCAGCTGGCGCCATACACTTGCCCGAGGCCACTAGAACTTCTGCAAGTGCTCCTTGGACACTCAGCACTGACCAAGGACCGCCAGTTCACATTTCTCTCGAGCTTGAGAGGATTGGTGAGAAAAGATCTCGGTTGTGCTGCGGGTGATGCCACTGGCTTTGAAAGCAGCTACAAAGATGTCAGGGAGAAGGCTTTGGCCCATTATCAGAGGAGCACCGCTTCCTGGAAGACGCAAGGTCGAGTCTAGTCTATATCGTGACGTGGATATCGAGAACAGGCAGGAGAAGCAGTGGCAATGGCAGTTGACCGAGTTACAGGCAACAAGACAGGAGAGAAAGGAAAAAGGAAAGCCGAAAGGGGAACTTGGAAAAGGGACAAGTCGTCTTTGAAGGGAAAGGGCGGAAATGGAACGGACAGGCTGTTTGCAAGCTTTGTGGAGGGGCTACAAATAGCTATGAGGAATGAGGTCAGTGACAGATTAACCAGTGCAGCCCAGGAGACAAGCAACGCTGGGAGAGTGCTGGAGAACCTAGCCCGAAGTGCAAGGCAAGCCCAAACGCCAGAGCATCAACCTGCATGATCCAACCTAGGGAGTGAGCCAATGTGCGCACCGCGCCAGGCAGGTTCCTATAGTGACGCCGCATTGCGAGCCTCACTGTGCAAAACTAGACGAGATTGCCTGACGAGGCAAGTCAGAAAGTAGAAGTGTCCTGTGGTCTTCTTGTTTTGCGCATCAGGAGAGGCAGACATGCCATGGCCCGGCCAGCTACCGATGCAGAGATCCAGTCCAAAGTGGGATGTCGCACGGACTCACCATCTGTGGGGCGAAAAGGAGTTGGTTAAATTGAGTAGTGACACACGAAGCCGCAGGATCATCTTCGTGAAGTATGTGGGTTTGTCAGGGTTCACGACACTGTCATTGAATAGCTGCAGCTGTGAAATCGGAATATGATCACGGAAGGGGTGACTGTTCATGTCTGGTTGTGCTACACACAGGTTCACCGTGGATTATTAAGCATGTCTTCTTCAGTGAAGATGGACGCCAACGTGTCCAACCAGTGGTTGCTGATTTAGCGGAAGATGCGTGTGCCACCGGTCTTGGAAACAGATTTGTCGTGAAAGCGTCTTGCCACTCTATTTCGTTGCTGCAGTTGCGCCATACGCAAGAGTGTTTTGCCAGCCTTTAAAAACAAAAATATGCGCCGAGATGCGCCGAGAAATCCCGCCACTGAGATCCAAGTTCTTCAGGCCCTCATTTAGCGGGGTCTTCCAATTTTTGCATAGCGACGCAAGCTGCGAAGAGCAAATTCGCTCATCGGGCCACAGAGGCCGCCGAGTCGGCGCCAACAGCCATTGAGCTCGGGCGTAAGAAGGAACAGGTGAAGGAGGATGTGCCAAAAGCAGAGGGTAAGAAGTCAGAGCTAGACGTAGTCGATATCCAAACGACCGCTTGAAGCTCAACATGGTATAGAATTAGATGGACGTTTTGAGGATTTGATTCTGCAGAGTCAAGTGAGCATTTCCAATTAATGCTATTGTGCGCAGCAGATGTTGATTGGAATTGGGCGGGGCAGGTCGAGGTCTTGAACCTGAGTTGGTGGTGACACGCAAACTAAAGTGTTGCAGCTGTCGACTTCTTCCACGACTATGGCAATTCTGGAGTGCGAACGCCAGGTCATGGGCTCACTAGGTGAAAGTAGTGGAGATGTGGAAGAAGTAAGCCAAGGGCCTAGTCGTTGAAGGAGCAGAGGGACACACCAGACTGCAACAACAAACAGGTGCTCAGAAGGGTCGGCGGAACTCCAAGATCTCTCGTGACGGATCCAGAACTGTAGCAGAACAGCAGGCAGAATCTTGAACGGCTGATGCAGGCAACGAAGATGAGACGTTGCCAGCCGGAGCCCCCACGAGAGATAAGGAAAAAATAGGCCATCCAGGATAAGATGTCAGGAAATGCAGGGTGGACGGGTCGAGGTACGGCACCACAAAGCACACACCCGAGGATGTGTGTGAAGGAAGGCATGTACAGTCAAGACATGACCGCGTGACCAATCGCTCATAAGTGCACACAACTGGCGGAACATAGATACCTGGAGGTTGCATCCGTGCATCAGGGAAGTTTCATTCATGTTTTTTCAGGCAAGATGTGCAATATGTCCGCAGTGTTTGTATGAAGTTAAGTGGATTGGTTTTCTACACGCGGTTACTTGTTTTTGCCGATGTTTGTTGATTCAATCTTTATGGAGACGGCAAGCCTTCACATGTTTCCTAGATGCCAGGCCTTGTTGACTGCCCTTTGCGAGAATACCCTGCTATTTCTGGCGTTGTGTGGCAACGGTTTGGGCACTGGAGGAGCACAGGCCATGGGTGGCTGAGCGAACGTCTGAGTATGTCGAACCAGCAACAAACTTGCAATACAAGGCTTGACATGCGCTCCGCGTAAAAATCCACAAATTTTTTTGAACTTCATCGGGACATGTGTGGAGAGCGAGTAGGGTTGAAAATCAATCAACGGAGAAGGCAGGATGAGTAACAAAACAATTGCATGCGCAGACGGGTGCTCAGCAGTTTCGTGAAAAGGGTTATTGATAGTATATGTGTTTCCTTTTTTCCATAGCAACGTTTGGCTGTTCTTTTTGAACCATTGATTTTGCTTAACTCAACCCCTGCTGCTCTCGGAGTGCAGGCCGTGGCTGAATATCTGAAAAAGAAGAACACTATCAAAGTTTTACGTCTCGACAACAATGACTTTGCAGATGCAGGGTCGAAGGCGAGAATGAACCTCTTGTGTTCTTTGCAAGGTTGTAGAGGAACCTTTTATGTGTGTGCAATGTTGTCGATAGGTTCATGTCCGTAAGTTTTTTGCATGCAGCGGATGATGTTGTGTATCCTGCATTCACCATTTGCAAACAACGCGGTCGCCGTCGTGAAGATCCACGGGTGAGATCGGTTGCTGGCAATGTATTCCTTTCCATGTTGTTCCCAGTTGGTTCGGAGGCAAGTTACTACTACTTCAGGAATTTTTCACCCTGGGTTTTACCCTTGGGTGTAAACCATTGGATGGATCCATCCAAAACCTCCTACTCCTACGATGCAACCATTGTCTATCAGTATGAGGGCAGTTTGTTTGCCAGGTGTTGGCTGGAGCCCTCATAAGCAACGCATCGGTGACATCCCTCCATCTCCGAGGGAACAACATTGGCTCAGCTGGGATCCAGGCACGTCAGATAACACACACACATTCACTGAGTAGTGTCCAAGAAGGGTTTGCACTTTGCAGTTTGAAAACATGTCACTGTATGCAGTAAATTCGATGCAGATTTTCTTGTAAGTTCTACTTTGCCGCTCTGATATCTATATTCATGATGGGCATCAGCCAGCCACGCAGAGCTGAGAAAAGACGGTGTCATGTGATAGATCCATTTGCGTGCTATGCGCCCCAGCGTCCTGTGAGTTTTTGTTCTTCTAAAGCACCTTCTTGCCGAAGGAACAGCTTGAGTTGTTTGCATACTATGCATCCTGAATTGAGTTATGAGGAATTGTCTGAGATGCTGAAGAAGAATACGACGCTTGAGTCCTTTGACCTGAGAAACAACAAGATCGATGTAGAGTGCCTGGAGGTGGCCAGAAGGGATGTGTGGACGGAATCAGCAGATATAGTTGCTGATGCTTGTTGTTCCACGGATCTAGGCTTTGTGGTATTTCGGCTTTGCTCCCTTTTTTTGTTTTGAGTATGGAATTACAATGCTTCTTTGGAGCTTCATTTGCTTTGCCCTTGACTCAGACTTCAAGAGCAACATCCTCAATCACATCACGACCTCCTCTAGGGTGTTGAAATCCCCAAACTTACTTGGAATCAATTAGTGAACTAGTTTAAGCAATTGGGTGTCGACATACTGTAGGCTGAGGTTGGGGACTGCTTCGAGCCAGAACAAGACGTCGCACTGACCAGGGAACTCCTATGCGCCTACTGCTATGATATACTACTACGCATAGAATACAACAAGATATGAGGTCACTACTCTAAGTCATCCAATGTTTTGGTAACTTCTGTACAAGGTGCTCCTAGGTATGCTTCTTCTTCCTTTTCAATCATGTCTGCATTTTCAAGCAAAGGCACTTTGATGTGCTTTGCCTTGAGGCACTTTTCACGGTTTCTCCCAATCAACCAATGTGCGTTCAATCACTGGCTTCAGTTTCACAGGCACTGGCCAAAGCAATGTCCCAGAACGACAACATAAAGCAGCTCTACATCTTCGAAGCCAAGGCTTTTTCGAAGAGCAGCTGTTGTTGGTAGATTATAGTTGTTCTCATAAAATTGTTTGAATATTTGAATATTTGAACACCAAGCGTGACAATTTAGCTTTCAAGCGCAGGCCTCAATGAAGAGACAACCATCAGGGGTTTGCTCGATTGCTACTACATCGACTGCACGGTCTAGCCGCTCTATTGCTAGTTATAAAAGGAAACCCACCGCGGAGGACCAGGAGCTGATATTTGTTTGAGTGCAAGCAAGCAGATTTGGACACTTGATTATTGTCAAGAGCCGGCATGAGCAGCAGTTCCATGTGAGCATCGGATGAACCTTTTGCTGCCGGCCGCCATGTAAGCCCAAGCCATGCCTGCAAGTAAGCATCAGGTGAAATCGCTGCCTTGCGGTCGCTGTAGTCAGCTGGAGGGATCACGTTGTGCTCACAACTTTCCAGGTCAAGCCAGTCCCGCCACAGCTGAGTAACTGTCAGGGAAGATGTGGCCTCAAATCCAAACGATGGAGTCTTCAGCTGTCGTCTGAGTGGGAAGATGAAGGTCGCGCATACGCTTGTATTCATCCCACTCATCCTTTTGTGGTCCTTCAGTTGTTCCCTGGTCTTCTTGTGTCCACGCAGTAGCGAGCCTTTGCCTGTTGTCGTCTAGTTATCCTTCTTATCTTCCTAAAATGAAGGGTTGGTTGGGTGGGGGCATTTTGGGATTTGATACATGTAGGTTTTGAACTGATCTTGATGCCATTTCGGGAGTGGGTGTCCTTTTGGCCATGCCTGCTATCGCCTCTACGGACCTGGTTCATTGTTCATTGGAAGCCGGGGGCGAGGCGTTGGCGGCGAGGCCATAGAGGATTGGATCCTTTGGAACTCACTCAGGAGGAGAGACAACTATCATCGTGCAGTCAAGCGCAGGATCAGTATTTAGACTTCGGATGCTCACAGGGGGAAGCACAGTGGTGGGGAGCCTAGATGGGCTACACCTGAAGTTGAGTTCCAGAGCCTCAGTCAGTTGCGGCTTGTGAAGGATTTTTTGGTCGTGGAGATCAACCCGTCTTTGAACTTCTTGTGGCCGGTCATTCAATTCCAAGCATGACTTTTCAAGCTAGTCTGTGTGTTTTCTTCCACGACTGATGCCCAGTCTTGTTTTATAATTGTAGCATGGCAGGTACCCAGGCATATCTCCGGACTCTGTTCACTGTTCGCAGAAAAGAAGGAGTCTCTCTGTATACTCGCCGAGTTTACCTTCATGTTCCTTATCTTCCCAAAATGAATGGTTGGTTGGGCAGGGACATTTTGGGATTTGACACATGTAGGTCCTGATATTGGTGCCATTGGCTCACGTTCGGGAGTGGGTCTCCTTTCCCGGACCCACCTACGCTTGACGCCCTCTGCGAACCCTATAGGGTGTGGGGCCTAGTTGGGATTTAATACACACTCCTGAAGCGGGTGGTATGTTAAGTTCACCTGTGATGACTATGAAAGCTAGTCTGTGTGCATTCTACAACGATTGATGCCCAAGGTTATTTTTTAACACCTTCAAACTCCCTGTCCATGTCTCTAGTAGCGTGGCAGGTGCTCAAGCACATTTCCAGATTCTGTTCGCTGTTCGTGGGAAAGAAAGAGTCTCTCTTCTTGTCCTGCTGCCTTTGCTGTCCGCACCTCACCTGTCCATACTTGTTCGCGGCTGCTTGTACTCCTCTTTCCATGGTGGTTCCTAGCCTGTCTGCCATTTTTTTTTGTTGTTGTTGTTGTTCTCGTGTTATCGTTTTGTACCTAGACAGTTTACCGCGGCCAGTCTGTTGTTCTATGCTGTCCAGCGTGTTTTTTCCTTTGTACTTGTCCTTTGCTGTTGGCTGTGAAGCTTTTCTTCGATCTAGTTTAACACCTTGACCCCCCACAGCCTGCAGTGTTGATGAGCGATCTAGATCACGGTGGCCAAAGGCCTTCATTGAGAGACACCCGGATTTTCAGTGTTTGGTGGAAAGGCTGACCCTGGAACGCTAGTCCAGGAGGAGCCAGAATGTGGGGTGAAATCGAATGTTTGCGTTCGAGTTTAAGCAAGAACGGCCCATTAGATTGATGATGCCACGCGACTTACTGAACGGCGACTACATGATGCTTTGGTGTTGGATCAGGAGCCACTGAAGTGACTTGTCTATTGGAGAAGCTGGAAAGAAGCAAGTCCATCCTCTTTGGCAACTCTGGCTTGATGCTACTGAGGGCTGCCAAAAGTCATGGAACTCGGAACGAGCTGTGTTGTTGGCGAAAGGTGGGTCGCCATTCGCGTTTGGGTGACCATGATGCTTTCTGAAAGATTACAACAGGATAGGCCAGACCAGCCTGTGAGGAGGAAGTCTAGAAGGCCACGATGACAGGTTGTCTCTTTGAATGAACAACGATTTGGTTGGTGGAGTTTCTATATGTGATTTTCTTTTCCAGCCAACTGCAGTGCGAGGCTGGTGGTGCCCGGGCCAAGGGTGTAGAGTCGGTGCATGTATTGCAAAGAGTTAATGGAGCCATGACAACTTGAGTCCAAGATCTGCAGAATTAGTTTGGGGGTTTCTCAGCCCTTGCAATCAGTCGGGAGCTCTCTGCCTTGCAAAGGCTTCTAGCCAATGCAGATGTGCTTTACCCAAGAAGGAACCCGCCCGCACCGAAGGTGCCGAGGCATTGTGGATGTTTCGCGTAAACCGCAAGGATGCTGCTGGATTCTAAATCGTAAGCTTTAGCTTCGGGGGGAAGGGCATTTATAGATAGGACATTGTGGCTTTATGAGGCTTTTTGATGCTTTTTGAAGATGGATATAGATTGAAGCGGCTTCGGACCAAACGTTCGCGATGTCGGCTTCGCTGTTCGGGGAAGACCGCATTATTGACATCGTGGGCTTGTTCCTGCCCGACCGAGACAGACAGACTGAGACAGACCGCGAGACAGATAGACGCACACATTCCGTGCGGGCGGCTTCGAGCGCGAAGCGCTGTGAATAGTGGCCTGACTGCCAACCGCCGCCTGCTTAGGTTCCAAGCAAGCATCTCTCGCAATGACAATCCCCGACCCTTCAAGCTTCATGCGGCGGACCGCAAACGCGGGCCTTTTGTCTGGAAATTAGGAAGGAAACTTGGGTTTATGTTTGGTGCCGTCCTTTTCATGTCTGTGATGTTGGGCAGATACAAGAGGATTGCCTTTGATGGCGCTACGTCCACACAGCCACGGTTGCGAAGATGTCTGTGACAAGGTTGGCAAAGCGCGCTACCTTCTTCAAATACCTCAGTGCGTCGGACAGCCGCGGAGGATATGATAGCCGATGTTGGTATGCAAGATATGGACCTGTCAGTGGTCCACCACGTTCAACCCTGCTGTCGGGAAATTGGGAAACAGTCCAGGAAGAAGACTTCTAATTCTGGTCCAGGGCCGCGCTTGAATGCGAAGACTGTTTCTGTGTGAAGCAGCTTCGCAAGGGCTTGCCCGCTTCATTGGTGCCAGTGGGGGGCAGAATAAAGGGCGCTTCACAGATGTCGGATGTGCCTGCAAAGCTTGCGTTGATTGTCAGAACTTAAAAGTAATACATATGAATGCGTGGGGAGAGATGGCCTCACCAGCAGTTTCACGTGAACCTTTTTCTGACCGGCCACCTCCTAGGCCCAAGCCGGCACTTTCGGCTACTCCTTGGGTCGTTAGCTTTGCTTTGCGTATTTTGTTCCGCAATGACAATTGGCAAACGGTTCATGTGCAATGTTTTTAAAACCGTTAGGTTTGTCCTTTGTGCTGGCTTCATCCTGGCAGTAGAGCCGGCTAGACGTTTTCCATGATGGGTTCTTGTTCCAGCCTAAGTGCAGGCCAAAAGAGTTCCTGCAGGTCAACCCAACCATCCTGACAAGGGGCGCTGGCTGATTTCAAAAAGATACAACAAATCATGGGAAGCGTAGCCACCACTGCCACCACTAAACACAATTGCCAGCAGGCCCTTGAGTATTTCAACAGGGACCACAATGGCGCATCAAATGTCGATCTTCAAAACACATGGTCTTTACTGCAAACTCTTCTGAGAGCAACTGTTTATGGTCAAGTTCCTTGTTCTTTCAGTCCTAACTCTATTGACCCACAGCTCTTCAAGCGCAGGAGACGATGCAAAAACGGTTTGCGCAATGGTTTTCCAATACTTTTACCTGGACTTCCACCATTGGCACGAAAGGCACCGGCGAGGATGTCGCGCAGGAGCATTTGTTTGGGTGATGAGTGGGACTTCATATTGACAAGGGTTGTAACACCGTTGCGCAACCCTTCCAAAATCTTTTCAAAACCGTTTGATTTTCTGCAGTGCTGAGCCCTGAAGACGCATTGGCGCTTGGTGCACTCAATGTTGCCTTTTGATTCCTCGAATCGGACTCCATCATGGGTTCTTCTTCACACCCAAGTTGAGGACAAAAAACTCCTGTACATCAACCCTATCATCCTGCTATGGGCCGCCGGCAGATTTCCTCAAGATACACGAAATTCATGGGAAAGGTGGCCACCAAAAACAATTGCCAGCAGGCCCTTGAGTGTTTCAACAGGGATCCCAATGGCGCATCAAGTGTCGATGTTCAGAGAACACATTTCTGTCTTTTACTGCAAGCCCTTCTAAAAGCAGCTGTTTTTGGCCAAGTTCCTTGTTCTTTCAGACCAAATTTTAGCTGTTTAGCCCACAACTCTGAGAAAGCGCAGGACTCTGAGAAAGAGCCAGTGGAGGAGGCGGAGGTGCAAGCGGAATGTGTTGACTACTTCACAAGAATGGTTCGGACACCAAATACACCATTTTTTGTTCCGAAATCTTTTCACAGAATGGGGACTAGTTTCATGGTATCTCTCATAGTTTCTATTTTCTGCCAGATAGACCGGCAAAGAAGGTGCGATAGTTTTGCGGTAGATGCACCACTCCTGCCCTTTTTGCAAGCAGTGAAAGCGAAACCACTCCTCACCTTTTTGGCAGAACGTGGTCAAATTCCTGCGCTGCTGCGGCCAGCAATGGCCGGAGGCATGGGTTATCCGACCGTGGGCCAAAACTGAAGCCCCTGGTAGGTGAACATCCCCAGTGACTATGTGACTATTCTGTTCATTGTTTGGAGCTTCACTACAGGTAGGGGTGGGGGCATTTGACCCACAACCTTTGAACATGTGGAGCTCTTGATCGTGCCACCTATGGATGCACCGCTGTTTTTTTTTGTAATTCAGCCCATCGAACAAGCTCTGTGCTACTGGCTTTCAGCTGCTTCAAAAACAATATATAATACAGTAAGACTCAGTAAGATGTTCCTGTTTTTGCAACGAGCATCCTGTGAGCTTTTGGAAGATCCGAAAAAAAAAAAAAAAAAACATTCTGCAGGGATTTACGGTATTTATGTGGCATCTAAACATTTTGGGAGTGCACCACGCTTCTCAGCAACATCTCGAACAGGACGGTTTGAAGCTGGATGAAGTTTTCTTGAAGACTGTTCAAGCCATCGAGGGCCAGGACAGGGGCGATAGCCCCTTCATCTCTTTCTTCACACTAAAAATATTCCACGTCACTGTCCGCCACCGCACTTGAAATCTTTTTCATTTCGTGGACATACGAGCAATGCAGCGCCTGAAGAAAGCGTCTTTACTACTTTACCCTTTTGCTTCTGGTATAGGCGATGACCGCAATTGAAGGAGTCCGCAGAGGGGACGTCGCGGATGTCGAAGATGCTACGCAAGCTGAGCGAGGTCATCATAAATCAGAACTTGCGTTTGTATTTGCATCACTGGACTAACTGTTCCAGCAGTGCTTGGACAGAGTGTTTGAATGTGCACGACATGTGTAGCTACAGACCCAAAGTTCGCCCCGGTATTACATTGAACCATCAAGTGCATTCCACTTTGCAAATTGCCAAGGGGTGCCTTTGTCGGGATGTCTGTTCAGGAGCAGCGGACCTTGGTCCTGGCTCACATGCTCCTTGGAGATGAAGAAGCCAAGGCCCAGGGCCGCCTTATGTGCTCTGCTTTTTCGTGTGTTGATGGGTTTTCCCACTTAAGCTGCAGCTGGGAAGGTCCAGCTGATTCAATGAGCAGATCAACCTTGGCATGATTCTTGTAATTTTGTCGATAGTCCCCTATGAACTACCTTGGCCGGTAAATTTAGAAGCCTTCAATTTCCAACACAGAGCCAAGACTAAGTCCTTCAGTGTCATGTTGTGTTGCCAGGAGTGTTTGCATATGTTGGAGTCTTTTCCCACCAGTGAAGCTTAAGGGCCTTCAGCCATAGTGAAGACTTCGGAGGAGATGGAAGCAGCTTCCGGAGCAGGTTCTGGAGCAGGGTCGGGGTCGGCGCAGGTTCCGGAGCAAGTGCGGGAGCTGGTTCCAGAACAGGTTCCAAACGAAGTTCCAGGACTTCGAGCCAGTGTCTGCTCCAACTTCCCAAGTTCCGAGTTCCAGACTAAGCTTCGCAGCAACTCTGCAGATATGCTGACATGGTGTTCCGCGGACATTGTCATGGGGTGGTGCTGACGTGCCGGCATGCTGGCACGCAATCATGGTGAGACAACACATCACTCCGTCAGGCTACAGTGCTTGCATGGCGTGCGCTGTCACGTTGACATTGTCATGCTAACTTGAAAAGATTCCGTCATGCTGACATGCCGTTCGTGCTGACGTGCGAACATGTTTTCGTGCTGACGCGCTGAGTTGCTGTCACGACGATATGCTCCCTTTCATGGGGATGTGGCGCTGACATGTTGTCGTGCTGGCGGGCTGACACTGGTCATGCTAACATGCTAACGCTGGCAGGCTGCAGAGCAGGTTCGGGAGTGGATTCCGTGATTGTTCTTGTTTGTTGCAGCGCTGTCATGTTTGTGCGTATGTCGTCATATGTGGGTACACATGTTGCCATGTGGTGAACCTTGCACGGCGCATTGCAAAGGGCCACCTCCTAGACGAATTCATGTCCAACTGCTCTTGGGCTTATTTTTCTTGTTGTTGATGGACAGATGTGGCACTTGGACACAAATATTCCGAGATCTGTTGTGCCAAGTGCTGATCACACAGTGCGCCGCAGGAGCTGGCTCAGGCCGTGGGCGGACTGCTCAAACTCAGCAAGGTTCAAGTCATCAACCTCTATGGGAACGGTGATATTGGATTTCGTGGCCTCCAGGCGCCATATGCCTCACTCAAGAAACTCAAAGACGATAGCAATATGATTGACATGCCTGAAATGAGAGGCCTTACGCATCCAAGTGTTCTAGACAAAAGCACTTGGGGAGTTACTGTAGATGACAATGATTTGAACTTTGGTGCTTCTGCAGCTACAGTGGAGCAGTCAATCGCACATTGCAAAATTTGCATGTGGGAGCTGGGCGGAGTCGGAGTGTTGATAGATCATACCTTACCCTTCCCTTATTTGCATAGTTTTTCTCAAACTGACGTTCACCTTGGCTTATCTCCTTGTAGGTTGAGTGAACATTTGTGAACATTTGTACTACTGTAGTGTGTGACACTTGAGATTGCTCATGATTTTTGCTCATGATTTTTTATATTTCATGACTTGCTTGGTGTAACAATTTTTGTGGTTGACGGTTGCAAACACTTTCTTACTGTTCGTGACATTCGGGAAGGTGATCCGATGATCCAGAGTTTCGATTTTTGGTGCGTTCTTGGGAGCGCTGGAAACCAGCAACAGGCATTGGCCAAGGCAGTGTCCAACAACAACGACATAAAGAAGCTCTACATCTTCAGGGAAGCCAAGGCTCGATGGCGACACCAAGCACCATTGACACGGTTGTTCAATAGGAATCTTTGTGCTTGTTGGGTGAATGTGCGTGCTTCCTCCGAAGAAATTGGTTGAATGTTTGAAAAACCCTGCAAAGTGACCATTTGCAGCCTTTCAAGCTCAGGACAGCCATGGCCAACCTTCCCCCAACGTCGGTGAGGTTGTTTCGGAGGAGCTTCTATTTGTTTGGGTGAGCTGGCAGGTTTGGAGAATTGATAACATTGACAATGTTGCGCTTGGACATTTGACAGTAGAAGGATGGTGACAGGCAAGTTTGTGAGTAAGATGCTTGCTGATTCATATGATAGCGCTTCCATGTTTCCGACTTATTCGGGTCGCTTCGTGACGACAACCGCCCGCACCAGTGGCTATCAGAGAGAGGGTACCTTTTTCTATAACCACTCTCTATTTTTGGACCCTCTGACAATTGTTTAGTTAAGTATGTTAAGTTATGTCTTACTTGCAATTCGCAACTATGGTTGGGTCTATTGATCGACCCCCTTGAAATTGTACATTTTCAAGGGGGTCGAAAAATATTGTGCTTATGCACAGCAGAATAAGCAATGTGCTTGGTCGAGACAAAATTTGGAGATGAACGCAGTGTGAAGTGGATTAACAGAGTCAAAGAAGTGTCTACAATCATTCTTTTTGGACCCTCTTACAAATTGTTTAACCCATGTCTTACTTGCAGCTTGCAAGCATCGTTGGATACATTTTTCAACACAATGCCTGCAAATTAACATATTTTGGACATCTGAAAACTGTATATGTTCAAGGAGGTCGAAAAACAGAGTGATTATGTACAATAAAGTATACAAGGTGCATGAACGAGACAAGATTTTGAGATGAACGCAGCGTGAAGTGGACGCATGAAACTCAATAAGTCTCTATGATCACTCTATTTTTGCACCCTCTTGCACATTGTTGGATATATTTTTCGACTCACTTGAAACTGTACATTTTTTCAGTGTGTCCAAGTTATACTAATTTGCAGGCATTTTGTTCAATAAACTATACAGTTGGAACCAGCTGACGCATATGCAGAAGAAAATATACAGTTGCAACTAGCTGATGCATATGATGCAGTCATGAAAGATATATAACGACATAGATTGTTCAAAGGAATCGTTTATTTTTGCTTGTCATGGACCCCGTGATGCAAATGATACCATGACTCAAGAGAAATATAGTAAGACGTCAGACATACACTATATCATATATCAAAACCGCCGGGCTTACTTTGAGACAGTGCGTGTTTCTCGGGTGGTCCTGAAGTAATTGTATTGTTCACGATCTTAAGTAAACCATAAGCATTCTTCCTGGTTTCCCTGCTTGAAGAGCGAGCCGCCGAGCGAAACTCTTGCCTGAAAAAGTTTCTGTCTCCCTACTGGCCGCGTGTCGTTTGAGCCAGTGAGAGCTTCTGCCCACTGTGCGTAGAGCTTTCGCCCATGCTGCATCACATCTTTACAAGATGTCCGAAGCTACCACTGGTAGACATAGCACCGCAACAAACCGTTGACTTCACCTTCTCGTGCAGTGAGTGGCTTCGGCGCCCACCGCTTTCATCAGCCCACATTTAATCCACAAAGCCAGTATTGACCTGGATCTCACCATATCCGTCCTAAAACTTATTTTATGCAAAGTATATACAACTCCTGACGGTTTTTTTGAGGCACATGTGCGCCCAAGACAACACACATGCAAGCAACTTGCCAACCCCCCACCCCCCTTAGATACGCATAAGTGCGCAATGCAACACGCCTGCAAGCATTTTGCCGGCCGCGTGCAAGCATTTTGCCGGCCGCCCGACCCCTCCTTGAGATACACATGAGTGCGTGAGAAGAAACGCATGCAAGCATTTTTGCCCACCCCCCGAACCCCCTCTGCAGACGCAAAAAATAGGACAGTTCTGAAGTCAAAATTCCACTGTGTTCTATGGAAAAGCGACAAAACAAGGCGCTAACAAAACGTGTCTTTTTCGTGTCGCTTTTCGGAAAATCGACATTGAACAACCAGATAAAACACATATACTGTATAAGTACACGTGATGCATTTCGATCCACTGCCTTAAGTAAACTTGTCTGGATACAAAAACTGAGCGTTTTGCTTTATTTTCTCCCATTCCAACTCCTCTCCCAGATACATACAGCTTAGGCATTTTTGTTCCCCAACGAAAGGCCTCTTAGCTAAAGCTATATAGCGATGAATGTGCTACTGACAGTTTAACGTCTCAGCACCGTCAGTGCGGGCGGACTTGTCAATGTCGCTTCAGGGGCGCAATGATGCTCAAAAACGCCTGCAGCAATTCATTCACCACCGGACACGATCGGGGGTAGTTGGACAGTCAGCGGATTGTAATGATCTCTGCGGCTGCACTTCTTGCCACCGCACATATCACCACCGGCACCACCGGCACCACCACCGGCACCACCACCGGCACCACCACCGGCACCACCGGCACCACCACCGACACCACCACCGGCACCACCACCGGCACCACCACCACCGGCACCACCACCACCGGCACCACCACCACCGGCACCACCGGCACCGGCACCACCACCAACAACACCAACACCAACACCACCAACACCAACACCACCACCAACAACACCACCACCAACAACACCAACACCAACAACACCAACACCACCACCAACACCAACACCACCACCACCACCAGCACCACCACCACCACCACCAACACCACCAACACCACCAACACCACCAACACCACCAACACCACCAACAACAACACCAACACCACCACCACCACCACCAACACCACCACCACCACCACCACCACCACCAACAACAACAACAACAACAACAACACCAACACCAACACCAACACCAACACCAACACCAACATCAACACCAACACCAACACCAACACCAACACAACAATCAACTATGAGGCTTTGAGAGCTTGAGTGACACAAGGAAGAATACGTGTTCTTAAAAGAACTTGTTCAAACTATGCCCACACCCACGCCCGACGCACGCAACGAAGCACGCCGGGCGAACCTTTTCGCGCTTGAGCCAGTCAAACATCATGTGGATTTGTGCGTGTTCTCGATTGGGGTGGAAACACAAAGGAATTACACCAGCATAGACCCAGATAGCTAGGCAGAATCCCACGACCTGTTGACATGCGACTGGCTAGAACAAGAGTGTACGCGGCCTGCACAGCCAACTTACTGCACCTCCACAGGGCGCACAATCAGCTGACACCAGCACTGGTGCGGCAGCGGCGCCAGCGCCAGACCATCGCCGCCGCCCGTTTTAAACGCGCGCTCAGCCAGCTCACAGCACTAGCGCCCAGGACCACAACACCAGCACCAGCACCGACGCCCTTTCGAAAGCGCGCGCAGCCAGCTCATTCGATTTGCAGCAATACCATAGCTATCCCTAATTGGCGAATAACTAAGTTTATGCACACAAAAGTGTGCGCGCAAACAGCAAGGCCCGTAAGTGTCATTGGCCCAAGGCCAAGCAGTATCCAGCGCCACTATTGACTTTGTAGCATGCTTGAAGCAACGATCTGCAGAACGATAAGGCAGTATGATCTTGCGCGTATAAGTTTATGCGCGCAAAAGTATGCGCACAAACGGCAAAGCCCGTAGGCTTCACTCGCCCAAGGCCAAGCAGTATCCAGCACGACTATTGTGTGTGTGTAGCATGCTGAAACATGCTGAAACAATGGTCGGTTGAGAGCCCGACGTTGCGCATAGAACGTTATACGCGCCGCAACAGTACAGCCCTTGACACAGCTGTCGGCCAAAACAGAACCTGAAGAGTGTAAATACCCCACAAATAGACAAAGAACGCTCAAGCGACAACACCGTATGATGTTGCGCGCATAAGTTCACGCGGCCCATGACTGCTGGCACTTCATTGTGAGAAGCGGCGCTTGGTCGCCCTTCTGCTGCAAGCGGCGGATTGTTACCCTTCACTGTCAGAAGCGGCGGTTGTTATCACTTCACTGTCGGCACCCTGTCTCCACCACGCGCGCAGCCAGCGCCCAGCACCGGCGCCCAGTCTCCACCACGCGAACTGCCTGCTCACAGCACCGACGCCGGCGCCCGCTGTCTACGCGCACTGCCAGCGCCCAGCGCCGGCACTTTGTCTCCACCACGCACGCAGCCAGCTCACAGCGCCCAGCGCCAGCACCACAGCCAGCAGTACCGGCACCCTGTCTCGAAAGCGCGCGCAGCCAGCTCATTGTCGTTTGAAATAACAAGAACCCCATAGCTGTCTGCAGAACAAAAAGTCCCCTCCACCAGGCGCACAGCCAGCGCCCAGCGCCCGGCACCCTGTCTCCACCACGCGCACAGCCAGCAACCAGCACCAGTGCCGGCACCCAGCTCACAGCACCAGCGCCCCCGGCACCCAGCACCGCCACCCCGTCTCCACCACGCGCAGCCAGCTCACAGCGCCAGCACCAGCGCCGGCACCCTGTCTCCACAGCCAGCCGGCACCCTGTCTCTACCCCAGCACCAGCACCGGCACCCAGCACCGGCAACCTGTCTCGAAAGCGCGCGCGGGCAACTCATTGTTGTTTGAATGAAGTAAGAACCCCATAGCTTCGCTATCTGGGGAAAAGCCGGGCCAAAAGTGGTCTGTCGACCACGGCTTCTGTGATCAGATTCTACATTGGATTGCGTGACTTTGGAACAAGGTGGATAGAGAGTGAAACTGATGGCGACTAAAGCTCACACAGCCGCCAACACCACCACAACGTTGTATCAGCCTGTCCCTTCAGGGTCCTGCCAGCGGTTCGAGTCTTGTCTCACCAATGTCCATCTAGTCCCTTGCAGTGACCGTGAAATCTGGATGAATTGACAGTGTTTCATGTCACCCTCACAATCAGAGCGGAGTCCGATCAGACCTTGGCTCGTCCAAGTGTGGATCATTCAGGACAGGCTGGTGGCATTTATGAGACAATGCGGCAGAGCATTGCTACAGGGCCAATGCAAGTCTGTCAAGACTGGCACGAATAGCTCCTGGGTTTTGGTGAGTATATAGTTGCTTGAAGAAATGCCGTGCTTGATGTTTTCGTGTGATTGGACCTTGACATCGCCAATCTCCAGTAGGATCCAACATGATACGGCTGTTGGCATAGAAAGGTGACAAGTGCACAGTCTTGTTTCTCTTGATTTGCTGGTTCCAACGCCTACCAAGGCGTTGTGCCTCGGCGAAGCCGACTCTCACAGACTTCAATGACTGCAAATGGGGAGGGCTGCTCGATCTCTCGCTGGGCTGTGAATGGTTGGTAATGAAGTGTGGTTTCATCTCATGGAAGATATCCCAGCATCCTTGTTCGAGCATGTACTGATGACTGGTGCTGGTGGTGGAACTAAGTTGTTGGTCCGAAGTTGAATGAAAGACATCCTCCGAGCAACACCGCTGAAGGTAGGAACACATCCTGAAGTTCTTTGTTGTGCCGGAGTTTGAAGTGCTAGGCAGTGGTGGGTGCAAGAATTCATTCATCTGCCAGGGAGCATCACGGATTTTGATAAAGCTTGGCGGATATAAACGATATCGCTGCCACTGCTCTCTCAATTCCTTTCAGGACTAGGACTTTCTCGAATGGCTCACAGGTGATTGCACGAGTTTCATTTGGAACCCGCACAAATCCCTCCTGTTCGTGCAAAACGCTGTCCAAGTGGCTAGCCTGTAAAAGAATCGCATAGGACCGACCCCAACATTGCATGTGCCTATTCAACCATCATCCATGTTGTTAGATTCTTCCATCAAGGCCAGGATGCAGTCAAACAACTCAGAAATTCCCTTAGACACCTGGATTTGCCGCCTGACACGCTTGCACGGAAACTTGTCCATGCCTGCTGTACGCTGCATCTTACTATCAGCAATGATCGGGCCATTTCCACATCTCTTCAACACATTGCAAGAGATCCACGTTACAAGCGCACAAACCTAGGGGCTCGCAGATCTTGTCTTGAGTACCTCCCTCTTTGGATTGCATAATGCCAAAGATGCAGAGCAAGTGTTTTGTAACCGATATATATATATATAATGCATCCTTGTTGGATATGTTCTCCCATGTTCTCCCCAATGACCGCGTGGCCAACACATGCAGACTTTGCAGCTTGCTGCTGTAAGAAATCAATGCCTCACCACCTCACCTCATCCATGAATGCACCACATTACATCACAATTTTTGAACGCCCATTCCTTGTTGAGAAGGTTACAACGTCAGCATGATGGGCCAGGTTGAACAACTCAGTTCATTGCAAACGAAAGGAAGTTTGGTTATCACGAGCTTACTTCAAAGTTCAAGCTTGTATCTCTTACAGAAGTCAAAATGCATAAGGCGAGAAAATTCATTATTTGCGAGGACGGCGCCATAGTAGCTTTAGCTTCTGAACAGACGCTATCAGAAAGTCAAAACTATCAACAAGCTAGAGGAATTCACGAAGGGTCAGTAAAGCTTGCACGAAATAAATCAATGTTGAACATTAATTTCATCAATATATTAATTCCGATAATGATAAGATAAGACATCATTTGGATTTGCTTCTGAAAAACCAAGTAGGTTTCCACAGGCTTTAAGCTAACAGCTACAACCATATTCCACTTCAAGAGTACGCCCCTGGGCGAGAAGCTGCAAATTTCAGAGGCTTACAAGCTTGATGAGCTGAAATCAAGCTTTAACATCACAACAACTGTATATAGATATCTATGGGACTTAATGTAATTGACCAGAATCACTTATAGATCAATCAGAACTAGATCCCTTCGTAGACAAAGCTTAGAAAAAGGTCCTGTAACATATGATGAGTTCGATAAAGCCTGTACAAGCCAGGGGCAGTCCTTCCATTCTTTGGCATGAGTCATAGTATGGAGGTTCTTCGGTGACTTTGCCAGCCTACTTGATGACTCGTTTGTACCGTTGCAGCCAAGGCTTGATTCTGGGTGATGTGTTCTCAAAGGTCATTCAAGCTATCGAGAGCCAGGACAGGGTGATAGCCGCGTCGCTCTTGCTTCACACCATCAACTGAGCTGCCAAAGAACCTCCTGAACATGCAGCAGAACCAAGAGTTCTTCTGGTCTGATCTGCGTTTTCTCCGCCCTTCACCAGGAGGCATCTGCTGTGCAGCAAGCGCCCTGTAACAATGCCGTTCGCTTCACTGACACCAGCGATCCGATGCGGAAGGTGCGGTGGAGAGAGGTGGTGTCGGAGGGCACACTTCCGAGCCGGGGGGATCCATATTTCCTTGAAACAAGTTAGCCAAAGAACTACAGGGAGTTCCCAACCGCTTGCTAGTATGGGAATTGTTTTGAAACAGGGAGACATATCACTGCCTTCTCCGTCACTGCACTTGAAATCTTTATGTTGCGCGGACATGCGAGCAAACTAGCGCCTGAATATATACATATATATATATAAGTATTTCTTTTTACTCTATATCTTATTGGATATCGTATAGGTGATGACTGCAATTGAAGGAGTCCGAAGTGAGGACGCCGCAGATGTCGAAGATGCTACGCAAGCTGAGCGAGGTCATCATAAATCAGGACTTGCGTTTGTATTTGCATCACTGGACTAACTTTTCCAGCAGTGCTTGGACAGACTGCACTCATTCTTTGAATGTGCACGAAATGTGTAGCTACAGACCCAAAGTTCGCTGTGGAGATGCTATGTGCTCTGTGCATGACCATTGTGAACCAGGTTGCCTAGGGAATCCCACCATGTGAATGCCTAACGTGCGTGTGTGTCTGTGTGCGTGCAACCCTTGGAAGCATAGGAGTCTTTTGGCTGTTGTCTTGTCTTGAATGCAGGGGAGTGCGGCATGATTGTGGGACCGCACTCAACGAAGCTACCACATTCATGGGATACCGAGTCTGACCAACTGTCCCTGATGACTGATGGTGTGAATGTTTTAGCAACTCTCCACTTTTACAGGCTGTTGCAGGATGGTTCAGGTCTGCACATGCGAGCGCTCGACTTCGGTTTAAAGGACCTGTGACATTCAGATCGTACGTGCTTTGTTCTGTGTGTGTGCGTGGGGGCGGGCGGGCGTGTGTGAGTGTTTCACAATTTGCAAACATGCCGACAAGCACTGAAGGCCCGCCCGCGTAGCGGATTGGACCGTACCCCTTTGGCAAAATCGTCAGCCTGCATCACCTCAATGGTGCATCACATTCAACAAGAGCTCGCCACACTTGTTAGGCAACAATCAATTGCCTGAGTTGTGCTATGATCCTTTGGCTCTTGAAATCCATCAAGTTGGCAGCATGCCGAAACCCTCACCACAGAGCTGACGATTGGAGCTTAAAACTTTGCTGAGTCAGTGGTGCGGTGGCGCGAACTTGGCCAAGGGGAGTGACCTGTCCCTAGACATGACAAGTGCCATGTTCCAGAAAGAATGCATCCGTAAAGCAGAACCATCCCCACCTGAACAAACCAGAGGACTGAACAAGCAGAAGATGACTTCAATATTTTGAGGGCCCTTGTGACAATGATGACATGGCCTTTTTACGCAAGACTCAGGCATTCAATATTGTTACTTGGAGCTAGTTGAGTTTTTGCGGGCGGAGCGCGCTGAAGCGCAGTTGCTTTCTGGACCTCGCGCAACCTCTGGTGATGCACATTTTCCCTCCGATAGGGGGTCTCTGCGCTGTTTGTAGCTGGTGGCGTTCAGTATTTGTGTTTAGTTTTGGATGGTGCGGGAAGCCAGTGTATTTTCACTCCACGTAATATGTAGCTTTTAGCCATGCAATGTATGTAGGATATCATGTACGCTTACCTGTAGCTCGCGGCCCAAAACAGGAGCGGTAGCTTAACGGCTGTTTTTATAGGCTATCAGCCGTAGTGCTCTAACCACAGCCATGGACACCCTCGCTCTATCGAGTAACGAATAGGTCTTGATGATCCTATGGGTACAGCCCCTGTGACTGCGTACTTTCAGTTTGTGCAACAGAACACGCAGCAGGTCTACAATGGCAATGAAGAAGCAGTCATCGCTCAGGCTGAGCTGAACGGAGGCGCAAGGAGGTAATGGCCCAGTGGTTGGAAACTGCAAACGCAAAATTGCGTGAAGCCATTCTAGAGGTTGAAGGCAAACACCATGAAGAGCTCAGTTCTATGAAGCAGCAAGCCCAAACAAGCTATGACAAACTGCAGGTAGAGCTTAGCGCCGCCAAACCACGTATATTCAAGTTAGAAAACGAGAAGGCAGCAGAAATGGATGCGCTGCGTACTCAACCCACGCATGATTGTCAAGGGACAGTGAACGCTGTCACTCTCAATGCTGTGAGCAAGGACTTTCCAAAATGCGCGCGGACTTTGATGAGCGGCATCTGGCTACTACCTGGAGGGCGGGTATTCGAACGATGTTGACGCTGTTGTCAGCGGCGTGTTGGGACATCGTACTGCTCACTCGTGCTCGCAAGGCCTGCTCGACAAGCGCCCGTGGATGAGGCCAGAACTTGAACCACTCGTAAGGACGTTCAAGGAACATCTGGCCACCTTCACCGGTGTGCCCACGAATCAGGACTATTCAAATCCTGATCCCCGATTCCACTTTGAATCTTGTCAGTGGATCAAAGCGCAAGCCGAAGCGATGCGATCTTGCAGATCACTTCCAGGCCTACAAGCCTGCGTACTGCCGACATTTTCATCACGAATGTGTTTGGGGGGCAGAGTTGGACTATTTGCTCAAGCGAGCACGGATTGATGTCCGGAGCCTCAAGTCGCAGTACCCAACAAAGTCAATCAGGAGATGCGGCAGTGGCAGGCGAAGGGCAAGTGCAAGACCAGTGGGGTTCCCTGCAACCAAAGCAAAGGGGCCCGAGCCACCTTCAACGGTGCGCCCAACCGGGGCTTCATCATCATCCTCGTCGAGGATGGCGCTCACGCGATTGGAGCGAGTGGCAGCCGCGTGAGGAGTGGAGCCGTGGCGCTTGGGACTGGAGCTCGAGTAGGAGCTGGGGGCGATGGCAGTAGTTGAGCCAAGTCTCAGCATTTGTGCGAGCGTAATTCAATAGCCTTTTCATGATGTCCTTTGTAAATATGTAGCAGTTTTCCTCCCTAGTCCAAACTTTCAACTTTCTTTTGGCAGCGGGGAGCGAATTCAAATTGCACTAACAAGGGCCTCATTTGGCATGGGTTGCTCCTCAGCAAAGCCTGCTTCACCGCTTTCCGCGTCCAGCTTCGGTATCAAAGATATCTTAGCTGAGGGGGGTGTATTTTCACTCCACGTACATCTAGGGCCCAATGAAGGGAAGTGGAACTCCTACCTCTAAAACGTCCCAGTTTGGTGTGCCACCCCGGCGTTCTTTGTTTCCTTCGAGCACAGCTCGACTCATGGAATGAATGGGGGGCAATGGCCGCACCTCAGCAACACGATCCGATAGCCCGGTTGTCTTCCTTTGAACCAGAATCGGTGGTCTCCTCAAATTTGAAGCACCAAAGGAACCTCATCTACAAACCGCAATTTCTACACCTCGCGATGGTGTCGGTTGGGTCCCAGATATATCCCCTGGTAAAAAAAAAAACCCAATGTCAAAGTGTATGGTTTTCTCACATTGTGTCCACCAGACTTGAGTGGGGTTGTGGGAGGTGAAACCCTGAACCGGTGTCAGGTAAAACTACTTCTACGATTGTAGTACATCACAAATACGGGTCCACCATCCCACGATTGCGCCCTCACGTCAATACCACTATTCTTTTCTCGCGTAGCGCCTTCGGCGTCTGTTGATAGACGATAGATGCTGCAATTGGCATATGAATACACTGTTCAGAAATTCAAAAATCAAATGAATCTTCCATCATCTCGTTGAGTTCATCGTCATCCGGCCACAAGAGATCTTCCGCTGCAGCCGCTGCTGTCTCTGAGATCCTATGGGCCTTGAAGGCGTCCGCTCCGGACGACTCACCCTGTGGCTCCTGATCTGGCCGCAAGATCGCAGCCGCTGCAGCCACTGGTGTATCTGAGATCATATGGGATGCACAGGCGTCCGAATCAGCCTGTGGCTCCTTGCCAGGTAATCCGAGAATACCCAGCCCAAGATCAAGCGCCAGTTGGGAATGCAGTTGTGGAGGGAAACGGAACATGAACAAAGCACAAGATTTAACAGTGCATAACGTTGGAAATATAGCCTCAGCGACAAAACATCAGATGTAACACCGCACAGTGTGGGAAGCAATTTCAGTAACAAAAAACTCAACCTTGAGAAGGGCCATTCCAGCAAAAAAGTAAAGTTGCGAAGGGCCAGGCATTCCAGAAAAACACTTTCCAACTTGGAATTTCCAACAACCAAAACATAACGTTGGGAAGGGCCATTCAAAGGAGATTCAATGAACCTCGCTGACCACCTGCGTTACACACTTTTGGGGGGCAATACACCTCCCTTGTATGGCGCTTCGTAACGTTACGTTGTTACCCTTGCACGTTGCTTCCCTGTCCTTGAACAGCTTGTTTGGGCAGTCAACCCAAACAGTTCTCCGATCAATTGCAGCCTGATGACTGGAATGAAAATACTCTGGGGGCCAAAACTGTGGGACTTCATGGTTTGTAGTGAAGATCCTTGGCGTTTGCGCTGGAATGTGTCCGTCAGAGCAACGGTTGTGCACATCGCGTGCGTGAGTCACATCGCACCAAGCTTTCGCATCATCAATGCTCACTGTCCTGAAACAAGCCTCATCGACAACAAGTCCCTCACCTGGGTGCACGGTGATCTTATGCATCTGATCAAGCTTGCTGACAAAGTGGATGCCAGCGCGGCATGTGGACAAAAGCACGGATATAGCCATTTCAGTCTTCCCAGTCCCAGGCGGACCACGCAGGATTAAGGTATGGGTGAGGGATTGGGTCTCCTTCCACTGCAGGACCCGTGGAGGTACATCAAAGTGCTCCAAAGGAAAGCGTGGTGAGGTGATAAGAGTTGAAGCCCCCAAGGTTTCAGGTCGGTGCCACGCAGCCAAGATTTTCTGCACTTCCGCAGCTGGATCCCGAAGCTGCCCCACATGGTCCCAAACCAAAGAGTTGCCACGCATCTTTTCCTCTTTGGCGGCCTGGCGATGAGAGGGAATTATAAACAAAGCACTTTGGGCATGACCACAAAACCCGCGGCATCCCCAACGAAGTGATTGGACCAAACATTGGACTGCCTATGATGCACCTTGTCGTTCCAACCGCGTTGTTTCTACCAAGGAGGATGCTTATCTAAGACTGATATTACGCTTGATGGAAAACAGTCTCCAGATTGTATGTGTGCCAGGCCTTCCATAGCTCTGCCACTGTTGAAATCTTCCTTTCGACAACAAAGTCTGTAAGCTCGCTAAAAGACATGCGCCGGCGTCGTTTCTGCAAGGCCTCCGACGGACCTTTCTGCAGCCCCTCATTCTTCTTTCTGCCAGCCACCTGCGAGGACATCCCTGCAAGCTCGCCATCAGCTTTCTGCTTGGTGTAACTTGACGGATAAAACACAAGGTCACGGTCTAAATCATGCGCTGGTTTCTTTGCGCTCTCCATCATCAGGTAATCCAGATAGGCGCACCAGCCCGCGCGATGAAATGTGAAGAATCCATGGTACCCAAACTCTTCGGCCAACAGCTTGCGAACGCCAGCGTGCACAAACGGAGCTCGAAACAGAAAGATGAGGTGTTTGTGTCTTTCCCGAGAAGCACCATCGGGCTGGTAATGCTTGTGCGGTTCATCCGCCACGGCAGCCTTCACAAGATTGTGCAAGTAACCTTTGCTCTTCAGCGCTTTTGTGAAGGCCTCCAACAGTTTCTCCTTGGAAACATCACAAGGCTTAAGGACCTTTGCTGCTCGTCGATCTTCCAAGTCTTGGAAAAAATGCCGCGGACATGGCCAAGTAAACATACCAGCATATGCCCTCGCTTTAGCTGGTGCATTCTCAGCCTCTGTGGAAGTGTCGCTGTTGCCCAAAGTCACAGATGGTTTTTCCTCCTCATGGCTTGATGAAGAGGACGAAGAGGACGAAGCGGGCGAAGCGGATCCGGAGGACTTCGACGTGGCCATGGCCTTGGACATGATTAGTGATGATTTACAGTTGCGTGCATTATATACAACTACCATCATAGAGTCCTAAACTTGGTGCGTTTTGTTTGGCAGGAACCACAGTTTGAGTAAACTAAAAGTGCGCCAAAGCTTGCGCCTTCCACGAAAAATGAAAGCAAAGGTTCACCAAACGCTGCGCCTGCCACAAAACCTGCACTTCGAGGTTCATAAAGTGCTGCGCCTGCCATGAAATCTGCACTTCGAGGTTCACAAGACGCTGCCCCTCCTACGAAATCTGCACTTAGAGGTTGACAAAGTGCTGCGACTGCCACGAACTCTGCACTTCGAGGTTCTCAAAATGCTGCCCCTCCTGCGAAATCTGCACTTTCAGGTTCACGAAATCTCCACTTCGAACTTCGAGGTTCCCAAAATGCTGTGCCTGCCATGAAATCTGCACTTCGAGGTGTACAAAGCGCTGCGCCTGCCACGAAATCTGCACTTTCAGGTGCACAAAGCGCTGCGCCTGCCACGAAATCTCCACTTGGACGTTCAGAAAGCGCTGCGCCTGCCACGAAATCTGCACCTCGAGGTTCACAAAGCCCTGCGCCTGCCACGACATCGGCACCTCGAGGTTCACAAAGCGCTGCGCCTGTCACGAAATCTCCACTTTCAGCACAGCCAGCGCGGCCAAAATCGGAGTACTCCCCACACGAAAACGCAAATCATAACGTTGGAATCCAACGTTACGATCCGTTTTCGGCGACAGTTTCACAAAAAAGTGCAAATCATAACGTTGGACTCGGTTCAAAAAAGAGAATTACTATAATCTTTTTCAAACGCGTCCAACGTTACGATTTCGACTTTTGTCCCACGCCTGCCACGTAAAACGAGCATAACGTTGGATTCCAACGTTACGATTCAGCGTCTGGCCACACGTTGGGCCACCTGGAGCTTCAAATTCCGTGCGCCGGCCACGAAACATGAAAGCAGGTTTTCACCAAACGCTGCGCCTGCCACCAAAAATCGAACTAGAAGTTTAAGAAATGCTGTGCTTGCCACGAAAAATGGAACAAGAAGTTCACTAAATGCTGCGCCTGCCACGACAAATGGCAACAGAGGTTCACCAAAAGCTGCGCCTGCCACGAAAAGTGGAACTAAAGTTTACCAAACGCTGCGCCTGCCCCGAAAAATCGAATCAGAGGTTCAACAAATGCTGCGCCTGCCACGAAAAGTGGAACTAGAAGCTTACCAAATGCTGCGCTTGCCGCAAAAAATGGAAACAGAGGTTCACCAAACGCTGCACCTGCCACGAAAAGTGGAGCTAGAAGTTTAACAAACGCTGCGCCTGCCCCGAAAAATCGAATCAGAGGTTCACCAAATGCTGCGCATGCCACGCAAAGAGGTCCCCTGTGCGTGCCACGAAAACTGATTCCACAAGTAGCGCACGCATTGACGGTACCTATGGGACACTATGCAAGAGGTTAAAGGAAATGAGTGTGTTTTTGCATTTTCTACACATCACTTGTGACACTGCGGTTCCTCTTCGACTATTGAGTGAAAAATGGAAGTTCTCTGTTTTGAGATGGAGCTGATCATTTCAATATGTTGTGACTGAGCCACATGATGATCGAATCAGACAGAGGTTCAGCAAGGTGACGGCTTCCAAGCTCTGTTCCTGAGGTCGCCCGGCGCGCAAAAGCACGCTCGAACGCAACTTCCAAACTCCCCCAAAGTGCGGACACCGCACGGCACTGAGAAGGCCGAGGTTAATGCGAATGAAAGTTTGGATCCATGTGTCCAGTGTGCATATCAATCGGACCCCAGCAGCCGAAAACCGAAACCATGGGGGTATCTAACACTGAAGGCAACGCCAACATGCCCCACCGCGTCGCCCAACACGCCGAGCGGCCACCTGCATGACAAACGCCGCAAGGTCCAAGCCGAAGGTCAAAGCCTGCAGGTTTGCTCTGCAAGGCGACGGCTTCCAAGCAGCCTGTTCCTGAGGTCACACCGGCGCGCGACAGCACGCCCAAATGCAACTTCCAAAATTATCACTGAAATACGGGCAGCTCACGGCACTGAGAAGGGCGAGGTTAACACGAATGAAAGATTGGATCCATGTGTGCATATCAATCGCCCCAGCAGCCGAAAATAGAAAAGCATGGAGACATCTAATAAATGTAAAATAGGGGATGCACTCATCACCGACATCCCACCCACCGCGTCGCCCAACTGCATGACAAACGCCGCAAGGTCCAAGCCGAAGGTCAAAGCCTGCAGGTTCGCTCAGCAAGGCGACGGCTTCCAAGCAGCTGTTCCTGAGGTCACACCGGCGCGCGACAGCGCGCTCGAATGCAACTTCCAAAATATCACCCGAAATGCGGACAGTGCACGGCACTGAGAAGGCCGAGGTTAAACACAAATGAAAGTTTGGATCCATGTGTGCATATCAATCGTCCCAGCAGCCGAACGCAGAAAGCATGTGGACATCTGAACCTAAATAAGGGATGCACTGAAGGCATCGCCAACACGCCCACCCCAGGAGCCCCTAGTAGCGTCCTTGCCCCTATAGTAGTAAGGCAGGAAGTAGCATCCTTGCTCCTAGTAGTAAGGCCAGGACCCCCTAGTAGCATCCTTGCTCCTAGTAGTCAGGCCAGGAGCCCCTAGTAGCATCCTTGCTCCTAGTAATAAGGCAGAGCCCCTAGTAGCATCCTTGCTCCTAGTAGTAAGGCCAGGAGCCCCTAGTAGCGTCCTCGCCCTAGCGATAAGGCCAGGAGCCCCTTGCTCCTAGTAGCAAGGCCAGGAGCCCACGTCACCCGACAGGCCGAGCGGCCACGTGGCCGGTTGATACGACCACGGGCGAAGAGCTCGAAGTCGAAGAAGGCACCTGCATACCGACGAGCGAGCGACCGCGGTAGTAAGGCCAGGAGCGCCGAGTAGCGTCCTCGTTCCTAGTCATGTGCCTAGTGGCGTCCTTGCTCCTAGTAGTAAGGCCAGGAGCCCCTAGTAGCGTCCTTGCTCCTAGTAACTAGTAATAAGACCAGAGTAAGGCCAGGAGCCCCTACTAGCGTCCTTGCTCCTAGTATAAGGCCAGGAGCCCGCGTCACCCAACAGGCCGAGCGGCCACCTGGGCTGGTTGACACGACCACGGATGAAGAGCTTGAAGTCGAAGAAGGCACCTGCAAACCGACGAGCGCGCGACGCAGTAGTAAGCCCAGGAGCGCCGAGTAGCGTCCTCGCTCCTCGCAATGTGGCCAGGAGCCCCTAAGAAGGCCAGTAGCAAGGCCAGGAGTCCTTGCTCCTAGTAACAAGGCCAGGAGCCCCCTACTAGCGTCCTGAAAGTAAGGCCAAGAGTCCCTAGTAGCGTCCTTGCTCCTAGTAATAAGGCCAGGAGCCCCTAGTAGCGTCCGTGCTCCTAGTAGTAAGGCCAGGAGCCCGCGTCACCCCACAGGCCGAGCGGCCACCTGACCGCGGATGAAGAGCTCGAAGTCGAAGAAGGCGCCGCGCATCAGCCGCTGGCGCATCAGCCACCGAATGACATGGAGCGGCGAAACCAACAATTGAAAAGCGCTACATCCACAACGCAACATAACGTTGCCATTAGCAACCGAAGCAAACGTTGAGCAAGGTCATTTGCTCGAAAAGTGTAACAAAACAGAATGTTGAGAAGGGTCCTTGAAAGCACTAGGAGCAACAAAGTCCACAGTCTTGGCAGGGTCAGATTGTGGTTTTGCTATCATCTTGTGGTCTGCTTGTCTTTAATTTCTGTGATACCGTTTTTCCTTTCAAAGTTGTTCCGCTTCCTGGCTGCAATCCAGAGCAAGAATGACCGAAGGGTTTCCGAAAACTGCTTCTGGAGGTGGTCCAAAACATAAACCCCGGTAACAAGGCAAGGGCAACCGCACGCAACCAAACAATTTGCGTCACATGTTTCTTTATTGGGCCAACCCTGTAGTTGACGCATCATATTACACGGTAATAGTATGTCAACATCAAACATCTCACTATCTCTTTGAGGAGCTCATATTATCTGCCTCAGCTGCTGCAGGGTACTGCGGGCACGACAAACCTGGACTAGCAAGCCTAGACAGAGAGAGAGGGAGAGATGTGAGGGACTCTAGCCCAGCATACGCTAGCTTTTGCGAGCACGGCCAGTTCGGCAAGGTTGCTCTTACAGCCCTCGCTCAGCAGTTGTCAGCTTAGCTGTAAACAAAAAGCTAGCACGTGGGTGACAGGTGACATATTTATCGCTTGCGCCGGCTTCTGCGAGCACGGCCACTTCAGCAAGGTTGCTCTGACAGCCCCCGCTCAGCAGTTGTCAGCTTAGCTGTCAACAAAAGCTAGCACATGGGCGCAAGTCTCTCTTTCCCCAAACACTGCCAATGTGCCCTGCAATATAGCTATGTGGACATCTGCTCAGACTGCTCAGATTGCACTCGACGCGCCAGCAGCCAGGTGAGATCAGCAGAGCTCAACTTGCCAGCGCGCCGCATGAGTCTCTGTCGCTTTTTCTCCTGCATGTGCGCCAGAATGAGTCGCGCCGCGCGCAAGTCGGAAGCACAAGCAACACAATACTGCATCAAATTTCAACAATACATGTGGATCATGCGCCGGTCGCCTCATTGCGAACCTCACGGTTCGCTTGCTGGAGCTGCCGCTTCAGGTTCTGCCGCTGTGTTTTGAGCGAAACCAGCCGATCGGCGGCTGGGTGCCTCACGACTTAAATTCATCAGGAAGTGGTTGGAGGTCTGAACCAGTCTGGTGCCAAGTATAGCCTTTCCAAAAATGATAAACATTAATGTCCAGATGCGGCCCAAACAAAATCACGTTGCTTGTGGGCGCTCCCAAACATGATCAGCGTACTATGTGCGTGCCGGCGGTGCGAACCAACAGATATATGATGGCGGGGCGCCTCGCAGCCGGAGCTGCTGCTGCTGTTGCTTCTTCATCAGCGGCTGCGTCAGACATGGCAGTCGGGAGTGTCTATATAATATATAAATATTGGGGACGAGTGCTTGAGCAACATGTACTGCCCCACGGACGGGCACCGACGGCGCCCGACGGCGCGAATTTCCAAACCGAAAAATGGACCGTCTTCCAAGTTCAGCAGTTGCACCCCTCGAAGTAATATGTAGCTTTTAGCCATGCAATGTATATAGGATATCATGTATGCTTACCTTGTAGCGGTAGCTTAACGGTTAGCTGAGGGGGGTGTATTTTCACTCCACGTAATATGTAGCTTTTAGCCATGCAATGTATATAGGATATCACGTATGCTTACCTTGTAGCGGTAGCTTAACGGCTGTTTTTATAGCCAGACAACACAATGCTCTGCCCACATTCCCGTTCACGCGCCCGTCGAGGAGAACCAGTTGAACTTGTCGAGCATGGATCTCACCGACGAGGAGGCTGAGGCCCATGGCCTTCCGGCTGAACTTTTGAAATGGATGAGGAGATCAAACTCTTTGCGCGTGTTGTGAAGTTCAGAGCAGGATCGCGATCGCCGACAATCGAAGCCAACTTTCCGGAGCCTTCTTTTCATTCGATGGATATCCTTTCACTGGCAGGTGCTGGCTCAGGCAGTGCGTGGATTGCTCAACATCAGTGATATACGAGTCATCGACCTCCGCAACAACAAGATTAGCGTCAGTGGCCTCGAGGCGACCATCAATTTGTGGCCATTGTTTCATGTTTCGACCTAGGAATGTCATACTTCGAACCCTCCGACTGGAACTACGTACCAAGGGAACTAGCGGATTGGTTTGTTGTTTTTCGCTTTGAACAGATTTTTTTTTGAGCTACGGTGTACGGTATACGCGACAAACACGTTCAAATGCACACCCGGAACAGTCCAAACATGTGTAGTTTGGCAGGGGGATCAGCTTTTATCACGATCATTATTGGCGTTGCCAGATCATGGAAACTCCAACACAAACAGTTCTTTTTGCACCAGGAGGTGGTGCCCCTTTTCCAATCTAAGAACCACAAAACAAAAACAATCAAAGCAGCGCACTCATTTTTTGTCTCAAGAATGGGTTTCTATATTGTTGTATTCAATTGTGAACAAAGACACCAGCGATAGGCAAACGCAAGCACATTGAACTGGCAAAGTTTGTTTCAATTTAGAAAGATGCAAGTCTGACGGTCGGGACCCAGAAACTCTATGATTCTACACGCGTGTTTCTTCAAGGCATGTAGTTGGCCTGCCGCGCGTAGAAGGTTTAGTGTCTGCAGGGCCACTGGGAGTGCGTCGCAATTGCCAAAAGCCTAAGCATTTTCTTTGTGTGTTTCACCCATTCGGGCAAGTATGTGGAACATCCATGGTATTTACCTTGCATTATGTCAGTCTGCGGGAAATACGTGTCAATGTCGATCAAACAGGGGGTGCTTTGCTAGTTATGTGTATTATAAGTTATATGTATCATATAATATCATCGTTGGATATCGTTGGCGCTTGGCATGGTCATGTAATGGAAAGAACAGGGGTGGGAGGGGGCGGCGTATCAACGTCGATGCTAGTTAGGTGGATGCTAGATTCATGGAACAGGACGTGCTTCGTTGGTTATACATCTATATATATGATCGATGGTGCTTGGCATGGTTGTGTAGCGGAAGGAACATTAGTCTGGGCGGTGTTGACGGTTTTCGGCTGTAGTAAGCTTTTGGAACAGCGCTGCTGTCGGCTTTGTTTAGTTCACGGACAGTGATCATTGTTAAAGACTAGTAAGTCTTGCTTTCAGTGTTGTTTGAGTGGTGATGGATGGGGATCGGTCTGAAGTTTCAGGGACAGAACAAGTAGTTTTGCGGATCAAATGGTTTGACCCTAAGCTTTAGCATTGTTGCTGTTGCCTCGCATTGCTGGTCAGCCATGGAAATGTTTGGTCGAAATCTGTTTGCAGACGAAGTGCTTGTACAGATTAGCAACTTGTTCTGACGGGCCCAGGACTTAACGATATGCAGCCTGGTGAAGTTGGTACCGGTATGTACCAGTAGGTCTGGTGGTCTAAGAAGTTCTAGAGGCTTCAGTTTCGTTCAATTGGCTTCATGCTGTGTCAGACGGACGCGCGCACACACTTAGATTGATGCTCGCAAGAGCTAGATCAGTTATGATCCGAGGAAAAGAATGAGTGAACCGAAAGGCGAAAGGTCAGAAGACTTGAAGGTATTTGAACAATTGTTTGGTGCAAGTCTGCAGTCCCTATGCATTAGCCGTTTTTCTGAATACCTAGCAGACCGTCTATGCATTAGCCGCTTTACTGAATACCTAGCAGACGGAGGGAGCGCATTAGCACTTTAGAGCGCATTAGCCCTTTAGAGTACTTAAACAGTAAAATGTTGGAAAGACGCAGGTACGTTTGCGCCCAGGTGGGGGGGTGTCTTCATTGGCCGGAGGCCCCCCACCCGGCTCCGGCCCCCTGCCTGAATTTACTTGCGTGGGGTGGTGTCCTTTCCTTTGGTACAGGTGTGGACACACACACACAAAAGGCCGGGAATCGGCGCACGCTCCTTTTTATCCGCGCGGGGGGGGGAAGGTGTGGGAGTGCATTGACTAAACGTGCCTGGATGCCAACCTAACCAGCCTGAGAGAAAGAACAAGACAAACGAAAAGGCAAGAAAGGAAGAGAAAGGTGCAAGGGGTGCTGGGGTGTGGGCAGGGCGTGCATTGACTCGACGAGCCTAAGCGACGACCTAACAAGCCTGAAGGAAAGCCCAAACAAACGAAAAAGGCAAGGAAAGAAAGGGTGCAGGGGGTGTGGGGTGGGGGTCGGGTGGAAAGGACTGGCCCGAAGGCACTGGCAAAAGAAGCAGTCATCGGCGCTCGCTTGACTTAAAAATACTTCAGTTACACCCAACAAAGCCTCTACAAACCGAGAAAAGACACAGAAAACGAAAAGCGACAGCAGGAAAGAAAGAACCAAAAAGACGTGAATACTTAGCAGCATGGCCTATGATTACCTAGCCGCATGACGTGGACATGACTACTTAGCCACGTTCGAGAATCTGTGCTGGGTTTCGATCTCAGTAAGCCCTGCGGCGTATGGTCGGCACTTTCGAGCAGAACGAAGGATCAAGTAAGGTTCACGATGGAAGGATCCAGCGCAAGACCGGGGATCAGGGAAGGGTCACCCTTAAGGGCATGTGCGCATGCTGCGCCCCTCGCTGGGGATCACACCACAGCCCGCAGTGGGACTCTGTGGCGACGCGCGCACACTTAGATGGTTGCTCGCAAGAGCTAGGATCAGTATGAAGTCCCACTTTAGACGATTACATTACCCCCTGCATTGTAGACCTTGACTTGCAAACGGAATGGTGAAGGAGTCGGCGTTACTTGAAGTGTTTAACATTTGGTGAAACGAGAAGGAGCCTAGAGTTAAAAATTGTGGCAGGTACGCCGAGTTGTTTTATCCCGTGATTGTGTTAGCTTCGTTGAGTGCGGTCCCACAATCACGCCGCACTCCCCTGCTGGTTAGTGAACATGTTGAAAAACTGACAAACTGCATGCTAATAGCGATACCAGGAGCCCTTAGTAGCGAAACCAGGGGCCCCTAGTAGCGTCCTTTGTGACTCAAAACCTTAGGCACAGGTGTGGACACACGCACGAAGCCGTACTCGGTGCGCTCTCCCCTGCTTGCAAACGAGGCCAGGAGCCCCTAGTAGCGTCCTTACTCCCCGTAGAACGGCCAGAGGCCCCTAGTAGTACCGTCCTTGCTCCTAGTACCGATGCCAGAAGCCCCGACTAGCGTCGTTTGTGCCGCAAAGCCTTAAGCGCATGTATGGATACATACACAAACGCAAGGCCGTAATCGGTGCGCTCTTTGTACACAACTTTGTACACATAGCTTTGCGCACATAGCGCCAATATTGGCGCTGCGGAAAAATTACTAGCCACCTAAAAAGCCTTAGAAAGACAGACAAAGAAAACACAACAAAAGCAGACTAAGAGGGCAAGAAAGAAAGATAGGTGTAGTTACGAGGCCCACTAGTTACAATACGTGCAGAAGTTAGCGAGCGGGACTTTGTTCTTATACCGCCCGGGTAGCTAGAGGTAGGACAGGAGAAATAGAAGGAAAGGTGCCAACACACTAAATAGCGGGTGGGATAGCAACGGAGGCCTGGGGCAGGGAGGGGTGGCCCGAAGGCTGTCATCATTGACATTTAAGCCGATTATGGGGACGGCGGACCCATTTCTGAAAAACACCCGGAACCTAAAGAAAGGCCTCAAGAAACGAAAAGCGACAGCAAGAGAGAAAGAACTCAAGAACATGACAAGCGCATGCAGCTGAAAAAAGTCACTCACGTTTCTCGCTCTCCTCCGGCCTGTGAATACTTAGCAGCGTCAAGTAAAACCGCGTTTGGCGCATCTTTGGTTGAAGCCTCAAGAAACCTAAAGAAAGGCTTCCAGAAAAAGAACAGCAACAGCAGGAAAGCAAAGCTCAATCGGACCAAAAAACCCACTCTCGTTTCTCGCTCTCTTCCGGCCTGTGAATACTTAGCAGCGTGACGTGGACATGTGAATACTTAGCCGTATGCAAGAATCCTGACTGGAATTTTGATCACAGTAAGCCCTGCGGCGTAGTATCAGTGGTATCGTGCAAAGCAGTCAATCAAGGGGGTTTCAGAACGAAGTCCCAGTGCAGAGACGAAGCAATCAGGGTGGGTGCCCCAGGATCTGGGTCTATGCACATGCTGCGCCCCTCGATGGGGATCACACCACAGCCCCCAGAAGACTTGAAGGTTTTTGAACAATTGTTTGGTGCAAGTCTGCAGCCCCTATGCATCAGCCGTTTTACTGAATACCTAGCAGACCGTCTATGAATTAGCCGCTTTACTGAATACCTAGCAGACGGAGGGAATGCATTAGCACTTTAGAGCGCATTAGCTTTTTAGAATACTAAAAAGTTAAAATGTTGGAAAAACGCAGGTACGTTTGCACCCAAGTGGGGGGTGTCTTCATTGGCCGGAGACCCCCGACCCGGCTCCGGCCCCCTGCCTGAATTGACTTGCATGTAATGGTGTCCTTTCCTTTGGTACAGGTGTGGACACACACACACATCTCTAAATCACATCAATAAACCATGTGGATGCAAAGTAGTTTTCCAAACCCAAAAGCTCTGCTTCCCAGACCCCTCAACAACCACAGAACCGCTAAACACCATGGAATGTTAACAAAACATGTTATTTAACGCACCAGAAATGGTCCCGAAACAAAGCGGCCGTCTAGAAGCGGCGGACCATGTAGTTTTGTGCCTCAAACACTCCCAGCATTCTCTCAATCAGTCAAAATGGCCCAGGCTTTGGCCAAAGCTTTGTCGAAGCATGCCACGGTGCAAGAACTGTATATCGTTTCCGATGATATCCAGGCACCCTGGAACTGGGAAGATAACGAGCAAGAGTGGTCAGCAGTGGGAAACAACTTATGTCAAGGCAGCTGCTGTCCACAGTGCTACTGTTGTTTATTTTTCAGAGTTTCGGAGACTCCTTTGATTCCTGTGGAAAGCTAAATAGACAGGTGAAGTAGGAAGCGGGGGCGTTCAATTCCGGTTTGAAATCCTTGAGTCCTAAAGCAACCAGAATGCCGCTTCAATGATAGCTCCGAGATTGACGACTCTCCAAGGTGTAAAGCGTGTGCATGATCCTGTTGGCAGAGTCGGGTTTCCCGCAGCACTGCCCCATGCATTTAGTAAGTAGGAGGACTGCATGGCAGGGTGCGGGGTAACCTGAGAGGGAGCATGTGGTCAAGTGCGTCGGAGTTTTGGCAGCTCAGGGCGGAAATGAGAAGGAGGTTAACAAATCGCTTCTTGCGCTGATGCGCAAATGGGGTAGGGCCCTTCATCATCAGGACAGGCGCGCATCAGTTCCTTTAAAACTCGGTTGTAGATGTCCATGGGCAAGACAGGCTATCACTGTTACTGGGTGATCATCACGTGGGTGGACGCAATCACTCCACTCCGTTTCTTTTATTGTTGTGCCTGGGAATTGCATCAACCTGTGCCTTACGGAGTGAGAGCATAGCTTTTGATGTGTGGATGCTGTTGATTGGGACATACAGCGTGTCAGCACAGCAGCTGTTGGGTGAGACCTTCTGGACTTCAGTTAGTGGAACAATGGCAATTGTTTGAGCACCTTGTTTGATTCTGCGACTGTTAAACCTCGCTTTTGACCGAGAATTTGCGCAACTCATTGAGGAGACAACGCTGAGCAGTGTGCTCAAGGAGGTTTTTGCAACCGCAATAAAGAAGGACTGTAGGATAGTCTTGTTGCTGCTTTCTGCAACACATTGGATTTGTTGGACTCTTGTTGACCACCTGGCTGCAGTTTGCTTTCTGTGATTGTGTGACCCGAATAATATCTAAAATCCAAGTGATAACTCATTCATGTTGATTGTCTAGAGTCTAATATAGACGATCGCACAATCGCACGCATATGTTTTGAACTTGCAAGTTCCAGGTAAGGCAATCTCTTTCCACCAGCCCTTTGCCAGAGGGACAGCAGCTGGCACTGGGCGGGCATGCCGCTCTTGCATTTAGGGTAGGGCAGCGTATGGAAGATAGGGAGCTACCCTGTTCCTACACTGGTCGGTTTAGAGTTGGCCACATTCACTTGATTGAGGAGACGCTCCTAGACTTGAAGAAGATGCACCTCAACGACAAGGATGTTGAGGCTCGGCTCGCTTTCTCCTGCTGAAACTAGACGAATTATACAAATGATTGAACAGATCAAACACTTTCCGCTCGTTGTGAAAGTTTGGTGACCAACCTGAACAGCTGACGTTCACTGGGCCTACACTTTGCAGATTCCCTTCATACCTCACGCATCCTCACGCTCTGTCAGGAGCTGGCCCCGCTGTTGCCCAGAGTGCTCCAGTGCAAAGTACAGGTCATCGACCTACGCAATAACGACATGGGCCTCGACGGCTTCAAGGCAACCAAGAAGACTTTGTATTTCGTTTCCTTGACAGAGTTTGAGTCCTCAAGGTTTCATTTTAGAGCAAAACGCCTGCGGGTTGAGAAAACAAATTCTTATTCCTCTCCCGCATGGAGAACATTGGCTGGATCATGTAGGCTTGACACGGCTCTCCTTCATTCATCAGAAAGTGGAAAATGCAATATGGCTGTTGGTTATCGCACCCCGTATTACCAGTGAGCATCCCAATCATGACCATAATCCTCTTCCAGGTGATCTTCACCTACCCTGACTCAGGAGTTTAGGTATTGACCTACGGCCGTATATGCAAGGAACAACTCCTTGAGACTTGGGACGTGTGAATTGCTTAGTAACTCAACATCATGTGGTGCTGGCGCCATCCGTAAAGCGCACGATCAGGAGTCCCTTGCGGTCCAAAGTCACAACTTCGTAGTATGTTTCAACTATCGCTTGGTCGTGAAAAGCCGATCCTGTTCAAGAGGTGCCCTCGGTTTTCCTCCAGAGGTTTTCATTCACGCGTGGATCCTGGGTGTTCAGACAAACTTGGGAGTCTGGGGAGAAACAATGTCTTTGCAGACACAGATGGCAAATGCGGCGTTTTGCAATGTTCAGAGCTGGCAGGCTTTGGCCAAAGCGTCAGTGAATGATGAGTTGCTTAAAGGGCTCCTTATCTTCAGCTCGGATAGCCAGGCAAGCTTGACCCGGAGCGCGGGTGATGGAAACCAAAGGTGGTCAGCAATGGGAACCAGCAGATAGAGTTATGGGCTTTTAGGCTAAGGGCATTTTCAAGCGGGTTGAATGTTGAGCGACTCAACACCAATAGTACAGTTTGCCCGACTGTTCCATATTCAGTTTATATACTTCTTTTTTTGTCAATACTCCTGCCCGTTCCGAGAGGGTTGAACTCGGTGGAACTGCAAACATGGCCATGGCTTGAAGATGGTGCATTGCATGACCGGGGCCGGGGTCCTACGTGACAACATTTCCATTGGCGTTCAGACCCAGAACCACAAGGTTGAGGGTCCAGCGTGCTTTGGCAGAGTGCCGGTTTGCTGCACTGCAACTTTGAAAGATGCACCCACACCCATAGTTACCGGAACATGTGCAGAGCATATTTTCATCCTAATTTCGACTGCTCAGGGCAACCAAGAGGAGAAAGAAGCGCTCCTGGCACTGATGCGCAAATGGGGCGCAGTCCTTCAGTCTCAGGACAGACTTAAGCAGGACAGGCCGCCGACCATAATCACGGCTGTGACAAGGAAGTCTTATATAAGTGATCATCAGCCGCCTCCTGCCTCCTGCACTTGTGTGACTTGCGGCTTATGTGTAAAGCTGATAAGATTGTTTGCCAATGGATGCTGCTGACTGGGACAGGGTATTAGCGCATCATAGTGTTTGGTGACGCCTTTCCTTGCCAAGTGGTCAAGCAAACATGTTTTGACCCTCACCCCAGCAATGAGGAGGAGACGAAGCTGAACAAAGTCTTCTCGAAGGTTTTTGAAGCCACAATGAAGAAGGACCAGCATTGGAGATGTTGGGCTGTGTTGACCACCTAGCTGCAGCCAGCCTTCTTATTGAGTCACTGCACCTTTCAGAATGTTTCAATTGTTGTTAATGAATGGCAAAGATGCTGCAGATATATACTCACCCATCCCAATCAGAGAACATGCTATGAGCACATACAGCTCCAGATAGCTTAGATACCCCAGTTGTTCAGGATGCCTTAGATACAAGCTGCAAACCAAATGTTTCGTTGAAAAGCAAAGACCGCTAGAGTTGATCCAAACAGCTCGAAAAGGGACAAGTCTCAGATAGTACAGTGCCTATAGTCGAGTGGTGCCAAAAGAGGAACCAAAAAAAGGCCAGCACGCCAAAGGCAGATCTCAACAAGCCCTACCACAAAGGATACTCTCAGCATTTCAATGCTTTGGTTCATTAGAATGTCTTCAGATTGAGTGCCCGTTTGATCAGATTCGCAAGCGGATTTCCTAACATGGGCACTTTCAACGTCGAACACCACATTTCCAAAAAAGAAGCTACGGTAAAGCAGTCGAAACAACGCCCACTGGCCATGACAGGTCACGTGACCTCAATGGAAGGAGCAGTCATTGAACACTGTCAGGCGGAGGTTTTGGACCTGTCAAAGATGGGGCTCAGCAATGTCGAGGCTCAGGCCCAGGGCTGCCTTTCCATTGAAGCTGGGAGTTCTGGTGTTGCTTGTTTTTAGGCCACTGGGTTCACTGAGCAATCTCAGCTGCTCAGCAGTTCACTATTAAAACCAAACAGCTTGCCAGATTTCTCTTTTGGTTACATTTTGAAGGCGAGAAACCAAGCTCTTCATTCTCCCCTTGTTTGCCCATATTCACTCCTTCCTGTGTGTCATGTTATTCCAAGCGTTGTGGTCCCTTCAGTTGCCAATCATCTCTTCATCCTTCATCCACCGCTAGGCCTTGGCTGAGGGAGTGCTTGGACTGCTCAAGATCAGCAATGTGCAATTCATCGACCTCCGCAGCAGCGAGATTGGCCTCTACGGCTTCGAGGCACACGCCTCCCTGCCCTTTGTTCCACTACCCACCGAACGCGTGCGAACATGGTTTCCTTCAACATTTCTTTTGGACAAACAGGGTTGTCGTAAGCAGGTCAGACAAGAAACCTCCGAGTCAAGGAGAATTTAGCGACGCGCAACAGCGGGCCAAGTGTTGGTACAAGGAAAGGGCAACACAAAAAAGAACATACAACAGTTGCAAGGCCACTTGGGCGGCATAACTCGCACCACCTACTCCACATTAGCCTTTTTAGCAATCTTGAAGGAGGGAAGGGTGCCTCGAAGCATGTTACGAAGAACGTCATTATTTTTGAACATCACAGTAAATCGGGCCAGCATGGGCTGGCCTTGGGTAAGTCCACAGACCCCACCGCCCAAGGCGGTTGTCCGCAGGGCAAGGAGCTCAGATATAGCACAGGTATAGCGCAGGTATACTTCGGGTAATCCCGCAGGGCCAGGGGGAGGAAGTGAGCTCGGAAGGAAACGCAGAGGCTAGAAACCCTCACAATTCCAATGTTTTCTGCTCTTGTACAAACGCATGAGAAGCATCGAAAACGCATGTTTCATCTACCGTTCTTTTAGCATGCTGCAGGTGCCCCTACTATGGCTTAAGATGGCACCATGGTGCGAGTTATGCTGCCCAAGTTGCCGTGCATTCTTTACATTTTATGTTTTTAGCTTTGTTTCTTGAAAGCAACAACCATGACAACCACCACCACCACCAACAACAACAACAACAACTACTACTACTACTACTACTACTACTGCTACTGCTACTGCTACTGCTACTCCTACTCCTACTCCTACTCCTACTACTACTACTACTACTACTACTACTACTACTACTACTACTACTGCAACTGCAACTGCAACTGCAACTGCAACTACAGCCACCACCAGCAGCAGCAGCAACAACAACAAAGCCACAGTCACAACCACAACAACCACCACCACAAACACCACCAACAAGCACAACAACAAGCCACCACTCTCACCTGTTTGCCTCTGCCGCCTGGGCGTAAGCCCCTAAATGGAAAGAAGGGGCGTAGAAGGCGTCCCTCGCCGCAGGCTTAGCCCATGTTGTTCTGCGCTTTAGCCAGGCCAGTGAGCTGGAGTCGGTGGAAGTTGCAAGGTGTGTGCCAAACGCTTGCAAAAGAGCCGGTTGTTGAACTCCGAGGCGCAGTACTCAGGACGTCACGCAACTTCTAGAACATACAATCCGTACAGCACATCTCATCGCAATGAGTGTGAGTTGTTTGAGCTTTGAGTTGGCTTCTGGTTGAGTTGGCTGAGTATCGAGTTGGCTGAGCAGTGGGCGAGCAGAGTTGTGAGCTAGCAAGGGGGTGAGACAGTGTGGCTCTGAGGTAGCCAGGTCAAGACCTAGGTGACCTAGCTGAAGCGTGAATCCCCAAAACGTTGAGCCAGTTTATCAACGAACTAAGTGGTGAGCTAGAGAAGCTTGCAGCGAAGGCAGGTAAGAGTAGCTGAACTTTGCAAAGCTCAGTGGCAACAACTGACAGCTCGCATAGTACATGGTTTACTGCAAAGTGTTTTTTGCATCATGGCTTAGCTTACGAAGCTCAGCGCAACCAGTTTCCTCATTTTTCAGAGGTCATGCAGGTTGCTGTCAAGCCCTTGGAGAGCCAAGGCAAGCTAGCTTGCCTGCACCTAACTTAGGTTTTGTCACAAGTCAGCTAGCTAGGACTCAGATAACTCGCAACTGAGCTTTGTCAAACTCAGCAATTTGCACTTTGGCACTAACCTCAGCCAACAATCCATCCAGCGAACTCACATCTTGGTGGCCTTAGCGAGCTTAAACTCAACTAACTCACGCCTCTTACAAATGTCCAGTTGACGCAAGTCCGATTTCATCTGTTTATTGCAGCCAAAATTTGAGTTGCTGCGGGCTTGTTTTCGTTGCAGGTTTGTCTTGAGCATTTGTGCTGGCTGCCATTTGTTCATGTCACCCACACGGTTTTGGTGTCCAGTGTGGTGCCCAACATGCCAAAGAACAGTGTTTGCTTGAAGCAGTTGCTTGATGCAAGTCTTGTCAAAGCTGCCAGGCGCTGGCCAAGGCTTTTTCCATGAACTTCACCCTGAAAAGGCTGAAAATCTTCAGCCCAGATGGTGAGGCGACCAGGTTGCAAAATGATGTGTTTGCCTCTCACAGTCCAGGCTATTCTACAAATGGATTTTTTTGTTTAATCTTTTTCCGATCCAAGTTGCGTTGGGGTTGGGTTCATTCAACGGTCCGGATTGCCTCAGAGGTGCACCTTTCCCAAAGAATCCATGGACTCTTGGGGGTCAAAGCCTCTTGGGGCGCACGCTGTGGGACCCGGATTTGGAGTCTTACGACGTCTTAACAGTCCCACGCTTCTTTCTTGTTCATTGCGTTTCAACCGGTTACGAATCATTTGACAGGGCAACGAAGAGGCGAGCGGCGTGCTGCTGAACTTCATGCGCCAGTGCGGCACAGCGTTGCTGAATCAGGACCGACATAGCGTTCCTCAACGATATGGTGATCCTGACTTGACACTCCATGGATTTGCTGTACATCGATTTGCAAGCAAGTGGTCAAATCAAGCGGCATGATCAGCTCTCTTTACTTTGTGCCTTTCTGAGCTTTGAATTTTCATACTTGTTTATGTTTTGTACACTTTGAAGTATATATTTTTGCATTTCTTTGACTGTCAATCAAGCGTTGTTTGCTGTGTCCCAGAGCTTGTTCACCAAGTCGGGATACCTAGGACAGATTTAAGTTGGGCAATATCTGCCTGGACGTTATGAAAGCCCTAGAGGGCCAGGACGAGCATGTGATCGCTAGGTTGTTTTTTGATGTTCAAGAGTTATACATTGGCCACAGCTGTTGGTTGGTTGCATTTGAACATAGACAGACTAGCAGGGTGTTTGACCTATGCGGTGCAAGAATTTGGTGATTACAATTCAACGAGCTTGGACACCTTCTATTCTGCTTGATGTACATCGGCATTCTGTTGCGACAAGGTAGGCAGGTCACTGGCTTGGTCTCAGATTCAATGTTTGGCTGTGCCGCTATGGTTGAAGGAGCAAAATGGAAAGGTGTTGAAAGCGCTGCAAATGCTTGGCAAAGCCATTGCACACCAGGACAACGTCGCAAGATCGCTGCAAGAGTGTGACATTTCGCTTCAAACATTTGCCGGGGCATACTGCGGCGTCGCCGTACAAGTGTCTCATGTACATGTCGCAGGGTGTTGGACGGACATAAACCGATTGTGAGGCAGATGCAGGTTTGAACCTGATGATATCAAAGCCTCGACGATTGAAGCCTTCTGCATTGTTTCATCCTGAGCACATTATGTATACGCTGTGTGAACCCGAACCCGACCCGAGCAGTTCCGGTTCCTGTTGCCACCGTTCATTGCACAGTAGCTGGAAAACCGCACGAATCCGAACCAGACCCGAACCCGAACTGAACAGTTTCCCTTCACATTCCCGTTCAGCAATGCAACTGGCTTGTTGTGCTTGTCTTGATCTTCCTTGCTTTTTATTGCTTCTCTGTGGTTACTCGTGCTTTTCTTCCTTTTCCTGCTTTTTTGCGCTTGTCTTGTTATTTTGCTTTTCCTTTGCTTTTCAGTGCTTCCCTCTGATTTCTCCTGCTTTTCTTGCTTCTTTTGTTTTTGTCTTGGTCTTCTTGGCTCTTCTTCTGCTTTTCTTTACTTTCCTGGTTCTTGTCTTCCCTGTTTAAAATGCTTTTGCTTTCCATGGCCTTTGTTGCGGTCGCTTTGCATTGTATAGTTGCTTTTCAAGCCTTGAGTTTGTATTGCTCTATTCTAGCTTCTCTTGCTTTCTATACTTTTGCTACTCTTGCTGTTTGTATTCTGCTCTATTGGTTGTTGTGTTTTGTTTCACTTCCAGGGACACCCCAAGTGATCCCACGTCCATCATATGAACAACAGTCGTTCATTCTTTACCATCCTCTCGATTATGATGCGCTGGTCCCATGATTGTTCGCCCTGCGGACAAAGTTTTGTTTTGATCGACACGACCTGGGCTTGTGGAGTAGCAGTTTCTGCCTTGTGGTCCAGTTGGTTATAGTACTTTTTGCACACAGGCCCTACTGTGCCCTCTTGGACAGTCATTTCTACAAGGTTAGGTGTGTCCACATATATAGAATGCGATTCCAGTGGTGAATGGCTCTTTGAGCTGGGCTGCACTTGAAAGCGCGCTTGAGCTGGCAGGCTCCTTCAGAGTGTAGAGAGGTTCTCAATGGTTCCCACCATCTACGTATGTAACTCGCTCAGACCCCTCAAAGAGCCATTCAACACTTTTGCAGTCGAGCACTAAAACAATATTGAGGATTATTCGGGGCATATGTGCTGTTCAATCTCTCTCGGATGTGCTGTGTTTCGGTCATGCTCGGTGGCGATACGTCGCTGAAATTCCAAGCGGCCGGAGGGGTGAAGAGGGCGCTGCCCGGAGGAGTCCGCTTGTTAGAGATGATCCTGACTCTTTTCCGGGGTGTTGTCGTTAAGCTTCTGTAAACCCTTCAGAGCAAATGGCCCCGCAGGTCCTGCACCCACGCGCGTTACAAACAAGCATCGGTAATGGGGAAGGGGAGCGGTTGATGACCGTGTCACCTTGATTTTAGAGAATACTTTGCAACCCAACCTGCTAAGCCTATGAGCAGGGCTTCAAAAGAAAGCCACGCTGACTCTTTTGCAGTTTCGTTTAAATTTTGCAAATTCACAGTGTTCTCAGCGGAGTGTCAAGCAAGAATGCGGTGGAAGAATGTTAGGCAGAGTGTTCCCACAACATTGTCATGCAAAATTTTCAATCGAACATGTTGCCCAAGGGTACCCTATGCAAGATTTAGATAGATTTAGTGTCTATCAGCTAGTGTCGTGGCCCGACCTTGAAAGCTACACCAAAAACATCCCCAACCTGAGGCATGCCCACGTTGGACCAGGCCATTCTAGCTCCCCGAGTTGGACTGAGGCCCCAGTTGAGCTAACTAGCTCCCCGACCATTCCGCGAGCCCGCTGCCCACCCCAAGTCCGCTGAAAGTCGTGTTTGCCAGTTGTCCGTGCGGGTGCCCCACCGGCGAGACCTCCCCCCGAGCGCCCACGAACCCGCGAGCCCGCGCCGAGCCCGCGCCGAGCCCGCGCCGAGCCCGTGAGCCCACGTAGAGAGTTTGGCCAGCGGGGCTGCGCAAGGTGACCCCCCGCTCACCGACCACTCCTTCACAAAAGGTCTGCGACCTTGGACGGGCTTCTTGTGACGCTAATGTTCTCGTCGCTTGTGACGCTCATTTTCTCGTAGCACACCGTTAGCAATAACTGAGGCCTTACTGAGGCCTTAACAAGGCCTTTACCTTGGTACCAAGAAACACCCCACCCCACCCCACCCATCCTGATGGTGAGGATTGTTTGCAGGTCTGCCAGTGCTTTTCAACGTTAGCATACCCCACCCCAAAGAAACAGGTCGTCGCAAGTGAATGGTGGACTTTCTTCATGGCTCACAACAGGTATACTTCGTTGGCATCACTCCTGCCTCCTCCAAACTTTGCCTTCGCTGGCTCACAAAATGTATGCTTTGTTGGAATGGCTCCTTCCTCTTCAACATTTTCCCTCTGGTGCCGCGCCAAAGCTATGCTTCCTTGGAATGGCTCCCCTCCTCTAGATTTGACCCTCAGTGATTGGCTCCTTTCTCCTCTAAATTTTACCGTCGGGTGGCTCACAAAAGGTATGCTTCGTTGGAATGGTTCCTTCCTCTTTTAAGCTTTGCCGTTCCCTTTCAGGTTCCCAACACACTGTTTGACGAGGTTTTGTTGAGAATTGAGTGCACGCATGGTCAATACCGATCTGTCCCGAATTCTCCTGGTGTGTGGGAATGAACGAGCCCAGCACCTCGCCTCAAAATTGCACGTTTTGTTGCCTGCCCTAAACCAATTGCGGAAAAGCAACGTCACGTCCTTAAGCAGGGCCGACAAAGCGTCCGCAGCAGGGCAGGTCACTTGAAAAGCACAGCAGTATGCTTGTAAAACATTGTATTATGATGCATTATGTCTGAGTGGATATTTCCTGAAGCAGCAATGCATTTTCACCTGTCATTGATCGCAAGTCAGACATGTCGCATGAAGGGAGCAGTTGTGAAGTTGGACATGCCCAATTGCTGACAACTTCAATTGGCCTCTTGTTGTAGAGCTGCGCACACGACTCAGCCTAAACTGCTTTGCGATTGATCAAAGGTTCCTGAATGGCTCTCTTGTTTTCCTGAAGCATACCAGACGCCGCTGTTTAGGAGAAGACCTTAAGTTTGAATGCAATGAAGCTCGATTTGGAGGAGACCAAGGCCGGCTGGAAGGGAAGCTGAACGGAAGGGACCTTCGGCGGGGTTGCGAGTACAACTGAACATCGCTGTACGCTGGGCACACGAGCTACGAAGATCTGACCTTGGCTTGATTGAATGCACTCTTTGGAAAATTTGCTCTGCTTGGCTCTCGTAGGCAGATTTGCTCTACTCATTATAGCTTTGGTTTTATCGCAAAGACCATTGTCGGTTGGACCGGACACCAACTCTTCTTGACTCTCACCAGGAATTGCCACCCAATTCCACTGCTTCGCCAGGCCGTGGTTGAAGCCATGTATCTCCATTTGACATTGGAGGAACTTTGGCTGCGTGGCTGCGGGCTTGGCGACGAGGGGGTCAAGGCAGCTCGGAGTGCTTGGGTGAGGCCAGTTTGTTTGGAAAAGGACCTTCATCAGATCTGGTTGAAGGATGGAACCATTTCCGAAGAGATCTTGGATGAGACATGTTGTTTTGACGGGTTCAGTGCAGAAGGACCTCAATGAGTTGCTTCTAGTCAGTTTCTCTTCCAAGCGCGGGGATGAAAGGGGAGGTAAATGTGGCAGACGCTGAGGGTCATGGATGACCACGATGATGTGTCTGATCTCAATTCGGTTCTCGTACGCAGGCACCAGATTTCTTCCACACCGACCTACCTCGACATTTTCTTTAATGCAGAACACCAAATGGTCGGGCAAACTGGCATTGTTGAGTGCCCAGTGTTTCCCATTTAGCACAGAGAACACAAGGCTAATATGTGTATGTGTGTGTGGCATAGTTGACAGGCAACTCAAACATCAAGATCAGGCAGGCACACGAGCATTTCTCCATTGACACACCATTCTCCTCGGTGGCACTTTCTGACCGAAGACGATCTCCCAGAGGCCACCAACTTGGTTCTTTCGTGTCTGGCGCTGGAGAAGTGGTTCGTATCTCTGCCAGGCCGTGGCAAAAGCGCTGGAGAGGAAGTCGGCGCTGCGGCGACTGGACGTTGATGAGAACGGCATCGGTGATGAGGGCACCGAGGCGTTGTGCCAGGAACGAACATGTGAGGGACAAACGAAGCGACCCTTCCACTGGCAATCCCCAACAGATCAGGGCCTGCGGCGCCTGCGGTGAGGTGAAGCATCTTGAGTGTTCAATGATATCTTGGCTACGAAACTGCGAAGTGTTCTTCTTCCACATCGCCGCCCAGCCAACTCCAGCCTCTTTCTCCAGGCCTTGGTGAACGCCTTGGAGGTGAACACGACCCTGGAGATGCTCTACATCGGTCGGAACAGAGGCATCAGCGCTCAGGGCCGTCAGGCGAGGTTTGAGACGGGTCGAGCGGGGTTGGACAGTGAAGTTTGCTTCTTGAAGGTTTGTATTGGAGGCGAAACTCTTGATTTTGGTTTCTTTTCTTGAAGCACTCATATTGCTGTTCTGGAATTCACCCTCTGAAACAGAGGGTTTGCTTCGACTGCTGGAGAATGTCTATGAGTTTGATGCAGGGGTCGACTTTGTGAAACGTGCCGCGTGGAACGGTTGAGCCGTGCAGACCAATGATATAAGCTCCTGCTTCGTAAACATTTGACACATCCACTTTGTGCACTCACTGTGTCAGAACTGACTTCCACTTTCTGGACCTGACTCACTGCGATCTGCATTCCGCCTAGTTCATCAGACAGGCATTCCGCCTGTACAAACTCTACTGTCGATTTCACCTGATTAGCTTCTGTCGCACTTTGAGGAACTTGTTCTCCCTCTTTGCTCCCTTTTATGCCACACCTGATGCTGTCCGGAACTCGAGTTGTCTCCCCCCGATCGGCATGGTGGACAGTGGACATGTGTCTACACCTGTACACCTTGGAATAAAAAGTGCATTTTGCAGAAATTGCAACTTTAACAATATGTTGTTTGCATTGAATGACAACTCGTTTTGCCAATGCTTCTCATTTTCTCTCAATGTTCTTTAATTGAGCAAAGGGGATGCAAACGATGCCAATGACATTATGCGCAATAGAGGAAGCCGGACTTGATCACTTTGGTGTACTCGCTTGGATAGTTGGGCCGTGTTTCAATCACATCCCATTCGTTGTTCAGGCTGTTGCAGGTGTAATTGCACTTTACCATCGAAAATAACATTTGGAATTCTGTTGATGGGGCCCCTCCCTTGGAACCGTGTTTGCATAGACCCCTCTGCATTAGATTCTTGTCCTTCCGGTTCTGCGCGTTCAACCTTGAACCTTTGGGACAGGTGCTGGGGACATGTGGCTCTAAATTTCGGCGGGTTTCGTTTGACTCCCTCAGCAGTAACTGCTCCCACAATTTAGTCGAACCACTTCATCTACCTACCGGTGGCAATTGGTCGCTGTTTTCGATCATTTTTTCCCCAGTGTGTGTTGAGCACCGGGAGAAATCTCTTTAGCCTTCCTTCAGGCTTGCATCATTCTTGACATAGGCTAGCAGCTTCAATCTTCAACAAGCATGGACCAAGAAAGTGAGACCCGCTTCCCTACTATTAACATTCCCCGAAGCACATCACCTTCCCTTCATGATTATGTGATTATGCAAGAATAAGATCTAGCACTCCTAGCCATGCACTTGTGCATGGCTTTAACATCCATACAAAACGCTCGAAGGTGTTCTTTCTGCAGCGGGCCAAGTTTTGACAGCACCGAAAGCAGTGCTCGTCAGGAGTTGGAAATGGTGCGAAAGAAGAAATTGGCGCATGGTCAGGATTTCAGGTGGTTCTAGGCACGCGGCAACGGGATTGGATCCGTCGGTGAAGGATTGTACCATCTAAGAATCTAAAGTCCTTTCCACTGCCTGCTCAAAGTAACATACCATGTTGTAACCAACCAAATATCTTTCATGACACAATTAAATTATATACTCATACTTCTCTGTTGGCCATGGAGTTGATGTTGAATCAGGAACTTGCCTCGTCGACATACCTATTTTCACAGAAAGATAATTTACGGGACATACAGCAATGATAATTTCAAGACAATGGAGCTCTGAAACAGGCACTATTGAGTACCTGTTTTGAGTGGGAAAAGCAACATTTGCGAGCCAATTATGCCGGGGGTGGTGTGAATCATATGGATTCCAAACGGGTACTAAATTTCGTACTCGTTTCGGAGCATAATTTTGTTAAAACTATATATAACTAATAATTGAATTACTTATCTGAAACATATTTGGATTTGCTGCTCTGCAGGCTTGTTGAGGCTGCAAAAGAATCTTGACTCGGAGAACAAGGGGCCCCAGGACACCTGTCCAGCTCACCTGCCCAGCTCTTAGAGCGGACTTCGGTCGGTCTCACTGCAGTCATGACATTCTCGTGTTTGGGTTTGATGGTGGGAATGCCTTGCGCACGTATAGAAGTTGCATTGGGCATTCATGACTGACTCAAGTCTGACTGAACTGGGTGTTTACTCAAAGTAGTTAACGTATTTCTGACATTGTGTGTATTGGCCAGAAAGAGGGGCCAGACAGATGAAGTACAAATCGCTCTGCCTGGATAAGAAGTTGGAACAACGAATGCATCGCGCTCAACTAGCTATGGTCGCGATTCTGGCCAATAAGTACACACTCTGCAGCGAAATCGTCCTGTATATCGAATTTGCACTTTGACCAGCCTTTGGACGGCAAGAAATTAGCACAAGCAGCCAGAGACACAAGTGCTGAATGCTTGCTCAGTGCTCAGTCCGAATTCCAAAACCTCCTGATGTTTCCTAGTCCTGTGATGGTCTGTGTTGGTTTTGGAGTACGATGAGTATGATGTTGATATTATCAGCACTGATTGAATTTGCTGACCTGCAAGGCTTGTTGAGGTTGCAAACGAATCTTGACTCGCAGAACAAAGGGCAAAGCCCAGTGCACCCCAGCTCTTAGAAAGGACTTTGGTCGGTTGCAGATCTCACTGCACCCCAATGCAACACTCAAGACATTCTCGTGTTTGGGTTTGATGGTGGGAATGCCTTGCACACGTATAGAAGTTGCATTGGGCATACACGACTGACTCAAGTCTGACTGAACTGGGTGTATATGATATATTTCGTTATATTTCCAATTGTGTGTGTGCATCTGCCAGAAAGAGGGGCCCGAAAGCTGGAGACTTGACAGACAGATCAAGTATTGATTTGCAAGGGTAAACAGTTGGAACAACGAATGCATCGGTGTCTAAAGAGCCGAAGCCTTGACATGGTAAAAGAAACATGTAAACACTACGAGAAAAGGAACACACCCAACGAGTTCTGGCCAATGCCTCAGAATTCATAGACGCACACACACTCTGCAGCCACCTCGTGCTGCACGTCGAGCCTTCGCTTTGACCTTTTTGCCGGTGCTGCCGTTGGGCAGAAATCAGTTGGCTGGCTCATTTGGGAAACCCAAGAGAAGCCACACGCACGAGCGCTCAGTGCTTGCTCAGTGCCGAGTTACCGTCCAAAACCACTGATGGAGGCTCGCAGTCGCAGCAGAAAAAGGGAGTTGAATTGAATTAAGTGTTTGGTTTGCGCACCGTAGCTACCCAATCGATGTTTCGTGAAGCTTTCTTGTCTGATGAAGTCACTCCGTTGCTGGAATCCACTCAGTGCCCAAGTCTCAGACTTTCAGACCGATGTAGTTTTAGCACCAAGCTTGGATGATCAGACAGTGTTGTGCCCATATCCCTAGGCCTGTAGTGCATGCAGGCAATTTTTCAATTTTGCATGTATTGTGTGTTGAACTAATGTTGAACCCAGATCGGTCAGCAGCTTTGTAGGTCTCTTTTAAATCGATCACTACTCGTTTGACTCTGAAGACTTCCACGGCCCACGCAGTGATGAGCCGACCAGCCTCAAGAGGCTCGCCGAGAATCCCTACAGGGATTTGCCATTCAATAGTTAGTGGTAAGATGTCAGACAGAGGACGCTTTTGTGCTGAATTTGAGGTTGCTTGCAGAAATCCCAGAGGAGTAGATACCAGTCTCACAGAAAAGCTCCGTTCACAGTGACCCATCGACCCCGCACGTTCCGCACGGAGACGATCGGGCCGACAGGGAGTTAGTTGGACACCTTCCACCAAAGCCGTGGGGAACATGGGAAGGGACTGCTACGGTTGATCTATATAAACAGGCGGTTTCTTTTTTTCCACATCCCGTCCTTCCAAACTGGTCGGTGGAATCATCCCAGCTTGGGTCGACCACACTGGACTCGATCTTCATGAGGTGTGCCTGGGATCTGGATGGAATACGACCCCAACGGGTGATTTTGGCGACCACAATGGGTTACACACTTCATAGAATAATTCCTTCCACCGAATCCAATCCCAGACCCCACTCCTCGAAAGTTGTTTTTGGATGTTTTGTACGTCCACTGGACATGGCCATAATCCTATACACACCACAGAACTCATGTTGGTTGTTTCTGCGGCAGAGGAGTTGTAGGATCCCATCTTCGGATTCCGGCATGGATGGAACGGCCACAGAGCTGTTCTATGCCTTACACTATCGGGGTTTTGGGAAGGTGAAGGAAGTTGCACCACAGCAGCTCTACGCCATGAAGATTATGAAGCCCCCGTCACGTTCAATGATGAAAGCAGAGGGAAAGGCTCACCCCGTGGCACAAAAAATGGATGTTGAACTTGAAGACTGAGACAAGAAAAGTGGATGAACGCACAGACGCCCTCAACGGTCACAGTAGACATTGTTTGATTAGCAGAAACGGCTAGTAGTTATTCTCCTCACTTCAAGAAATCCAAGAACACCACAAGTCAGTCGTTTCTCGTAAACAGCCAGTGTTTGTCTTGCTGATCAAAGCGACCCCTCTTGCTTGGCTCGGCTCAACTGCTCAGGCAGCATAGCGCCCGCGCCCCATGGCGTTCCTTGGTTTGTGGTCCCGGTCGGGTGGAGGTGGAGGTGGTCGGGTGGAGGTGGAGGTGGTTCGCTTCCCAAAGTCTGCATGTTGATGCTCCCAACACACATAGAACAGCGCAAACAAACTGGAGCACTTCGCAATTTAGATGCAAGAGAATGTGGCAACTAGCTCCCTGTTGACTGGACAAAAATCATCCAGGCATTGCAAGTGAACTGCCCAGTGACTAGTTGCTAGCTGCCAATGAAAGATGAACCCCAGTTGACCTCCATTCAGGTTGAACAGCAGAGCAGAAACTTGACATAGAGATCACAGAGCCAGTTTTGGAGGATAATTATTTGCAAGGTTGTGATACGTTGCCAGTTGTGCTTGGGATGACCCGTTCCTGGCTACACGCATCGCTTCTCGAAGAGAATTTCTCCTCCACAAGACCAACTTGGTTAACACACAGGACATAAATATAGATGAACATATATGATATAGGACAACACATTGGTGCATATAAACATAGGACATAAATATAGCATAGGATAACAACACATTGGTGGAAAATCTACACCACCTTCCAGGTCTTTCAATGCATCGAGACTCATCCATTCTGCAATCCCGCAAATAGGAACTCATATCTTAAAAAGGTGGCCACCTTCGCCCGTTACAGAAGTTGATTTGGATATCCATTCGTGCCTCAGGTCTGATTGAGCTGGATGTGAAGAAGTGACGTCTGATTTGCATCTGCAAGCAAGAAGAGCCATCGTTTTGCCAAGGTGAACAAAATGAATGCAAAGCTGTTGAAAGAGCTCAAACCTCAACACGACAGAACCATGAGTCAATGGGAGAACGCGCCCAACAAGTTCTAGCCAATGGCTTGTAGATGCATACACTCTGTGCAGCCACCTGCCGCCGTTGGGCGGTGTTTGCGGTGATAATTGGGCTCGCTTGGAAAACCCAACGAGTGCTCAGTACATTGCTCCTGTGAAACTTGGAAGAACATGTGGGCGAGCTCCACACACGGACTGAGGAGCAGGGGCTGTGGAGCATTGGAAGGGATAGAGAGAAGGAGCTAATTACTAAGCCCGCGGCTTCGGAGATGACTAGGGGAACAGAGGATGTTGAGAAGGGACTTGAGAGAAGAGTTGCCAAACAGAAGCTGGGTAGAATGTTTGGGGAGCGCGAGCTGCAGAGAAGGAGAAAAGGAAGAGGTGAGCAAAGACGATCCGGAAGAGATGGATGAGACGTGGCTGGTGGGAAAGAAGGGGAAGTGTGAGGAAGGTTGCGAAGAACTCGGGCTGGAGAGAAGTAACTCGGCATATATATATATATATATCGGGCTATCTGGGCCGCGCAGCAGGGATGGAAAGAGCAGGAGGAGGAGGGGGTGCTGGTCTCACTTGGGTGTTTGCCTTATTGTTGGCTTCGCGCGCGAAGAGACAGACTGTGGGGAGGAGACACTTCGCACGATGGGAGTTTTACGGGGCTGAGTGGGACGGAATGTTTGACGGGCAAAACTTTAAAGGCTTTGTGCTTTGCTCCCGGCTGTCGGTTTGCGGGTTGCAGAGCTGCGTTGCAAAGCTTTGATGCAGGCATATCAGACATCTCATTGAAGAACATGATTTTGAATGATTTTGATGTGGGTTCACGGGAAAGCAAACAGGACGGGATCCGAAATGGTCTAGGCCAACAGATGCCTTTTTCTGGATGTCACCACAGTTTCTGCCCGCGTTCGCTTGAGAGCTTCGTGCCGAAGGCACGCCGGTCACCTCGCCCTCGCCCCGGGTCGTCGGCGCTCCATGGAGAACGACATCGCGTCGCCGGTCCTCGCCTTCGACGCCCTGCAGTTGGTGCCAACGCGGACCCCGGTAGAAGACGCGGCGCAGGCGATGGAGAGAAGCATTCTGTGCCTTGGCGAGAGAAAGAATGACAGTTCTAGGGCAAGTGGATGGCATGGCAGCATGGGAATTTGACAGTCTTGTTGCTAGGTTGCACTGACTTCGTGGCTGGTTGTAGGTTGTATCTGTAGCCATGATACATGAATCTAGCACTAGAGACTGAAACTTGGCAAACTTAAGTTTAGTTCAGTCCTTTGGCCCCGGCAGAATCAGTGCAGAAGGCAAGCAGTTGTGATTCTGCGGCTTTTGGCAGATGGACTGCTTTGCACAACTTGTCAGCTCGTCCATGCTTGTCCCCCAATGCCTCGCAGCGAGGCATGTGGCAGTGATGGTTTGTATGTACTTGCCACTTGGCTTGCAAGCGGTCGCAAAAAAAACAGCAGGGAAGCGAAGAAGACACCGACTTGGGCTGATTCAACTTCCGTCGTGCTTTGCTCAGTGACAAATGTTCGGTTTCGCGGTATCCCACATTTTGCGGTTCCTAAGGCAGGGATATTTGAATCGATCATAGAATTTTTGATAGGATCGGCGCAGATGTTGGTTGAGGTTGCAGGCACATGTTGTCAGCCAGTCTTCACTGGGTTCGGCCAGTCCGACCATAGACGGTTTAGGCAATGACGAGATGTTGTAGATGTGATCGCGGCCATGACCAGAAACGACGAATCGAAACGGGCATGTGGGCATGTGTGTGAGCAAGGATCACCACTGCTTTGGGGACCGTGATGCTATTCTGTGCTGGCAAAGCCAAAGCAGTACCAAAGCGAAAGAGAACATCAAGGAAAGACAGCCTGTCATCGAAAACGAGCGAGGATGAGATGGCGGTGCGCGTAGAGGAGGAGGTGCCAGTATCTGGGTAGCAGAGCTTCTAACCAGTTTACAGCAAGAGGAACCACTTTGAGAGTTCTTGTTTTAAGGGAATTAAATGTTTTGATTTCGTGATGTGTGCACACAGCTTGGTGCTCTTCCAAGCTCACAAGGCAAGCCTGCAAACAACTGTTTCGCCTCAATCTCCCATTTGTGCCACAGCCAGCACCAAGGACCCCGACGACGAAGCTAAAGAACCTGACCTTCTTCAACTACCCATCAGCTTGCAGTACCAGAAAGCCTTTGTGGTGGGTGTGTATTGCTGCAATTTTCTCCTGTGCCTGGCGGTGCCTCAGTTGGTGGAATGGCGTGCGTTGCCGTCGCCTTAATGCGTGAAAATACGTGCGGGAACCGGACTAAAGTATTGTCTTAGTTGTCAATATATTTTTTTCGCAGCATCACCTAGCATCAACACGACCTGATTCACTGTTGACTTGAACTGAAAAAAGGCCCTTTCCGCCAGACGACTGTGACTCCGGCTATGACCGAAACAGAGAGGAAGTTCGAAACGCTCAGGCAGGCGTCGGCAGCACGTTGACGGGGCTATTGAGCCCGGAGCTCGGGCTAGCTTGGGAATTCTACACGGTGCATTTTGCATGTGGATGTCTTTGGATGCTTGCGCAGGCAGGTAGACCTAGGAGTGACGGATTTCCTGACCTTTATGCCATGTGGCTTGAACCGACCAGAATACATCATCAAGGTTGCCATTTCCACCACAGCAGGGTGGCACATAGGCACATCTACAATATGTATTTCTTAAAGACTGTTGACATGAAGGCTTTCGGCCAGGATCTCCCAAGTTAATAAGCAAATAGATTTATGATATATTATAACAGTTGTATGTATTATCACGAAAGCCAGCCGATAGGCAAGGCTTGAGTTCTTAGGGTGAACGAAGTGAATAAAGGGGGTGTGGGGGGGGGTGTCACAGGGACTGATTTGGGAGGGCGAACCTAGAGCCTGGTGGGGGAGAGCGAAGAAAAGTAGGGTCAGGAGGGC
>CAXAMN010021295.1:109679-138735 GCA_963970005.1 Durusdinium trenchii
CCCCCCCTTCTCAGGTTGATCATTATTAGTTATTAGTAATTCACTTCTGACTCGACTCTATCAGAAATTACTCTGAAGAATTACCACGGACCATGCCATAACATCATTAAATAACAATTGTTTATGTCCAATAATCATTATTAGCCACTATCATTGTGGCTTGAACTCATGTATCATGAGTGTTTCTATTTGATTTAGTGTATTATGATTCATTATGTGCAATATTTTTGTCAAATCAATCAAATCCTTAGGTAGCTTATCAACGTGTGTACATGTTATGTATATAAACGTCATATATTCGCTTGTAATCGCAACATAATGTAACATAATGTGTATTCATAAGCAATATATTATGTTCATATGATACATAAACGTTCCCATCTTGATTAATTCTTAGTACATCTAGAGTAACGCTTTTAAATCTAGCTAAGTAATTGTTGATATTGTATTCATTTTTATTACATTTTTGTTTGCTGTGCAATTTTTCTCTACAGGAATTGGTTCCAATCTAGTGTTGAGAGATCCCTTCTCGCAGGAGTTCTATGTCTCTTCGCCAGTACTTCAAAACCAATGCAGCTGCCTCCTGGGTGAGGCCAGAGATTGACGATTCATCACAAGTTAATCACGGCGTTAAGTGGTTTATATATGAGACGATTGTGAATAGAGTTGGTGCAACGGAATTGTATAGAAAGATAACAATCAGTAATTTTCAACATGACCGACAGCTTCCTTTCATTTGCTTTCCCTTACTTTACCTTGCTTCACGTGATTGAGGGCCACCGCAGAGATTCATATCATTAGTGGACGACCTGTTAGTTGCGATATGATGTGAAGTGTTACGTACATGATGCAACATGAAACGATACGGCCTTGCGCAATTTGTTTTCACGCCGTAAAAAACCATTTTGTACTCCAGTGGGTATCGTCAGAAATACTCATATGCAGCCAGAGTCTGTCCAAATGGTAAACGCATGTAAAAGTGGTGTAGCTTGCCATGGGGGTTTTCGACGGTACATACCTTCGATGAATCAATGGTAGACGGTGCAATAGGCAGCATCGCTCCGGAAGCGAGAGATTGCAGCCACGAATGCATTGCTTCTGTTGTTTGAGCTGGACACGGCGCAGGTTAACTTTCTGGACGTAGCCTTGATGGAGACCACCACTGCTGGATTGTGATGAACGATACCACGGTGCCAAGCCTCTGCAGTGGGTGGCATTTTGGCAGGTTATGACTTTGCCCTGAACTTCCCTCAAGTTCGTAGCGTGGACATTGTCAAGCAAAGCTGTACACATCTTTAGACTTCTTTCAATTTTGGTGTATACTGAATTTGTCGGTCTCGTCGGCGAAGATGTGGTTTGCATACTCCCCTAAAGTTAAGAGAATCCCATCTGTGGAGGTTGCCACGGACTTTGCCCACAGCAGCCCTACTGACACCGATGGAAACAGTTTGGTGGATCTACAGAGGTTGCAAAGTGGAGATACCACAACACTTCTTGGAGAGGCGTAAGTCTTTGCGAAATGGCTCACATCAAAGGGAGAGACTAACCAAAGTCAGATTTGAAACTGTGTACATATTATGGTGCAACAACTGAAGTTGGATCAAGTTGGGAGGTGCTATTGTACAGCTTTTTGGCATCAGGAAACCATAATTATTTTCATTCTGAGCACTTGGAGTGATTCTTGATGGTATCATGTCAAAAAAATCTAACATGTTCCTTCGTTTGATTGAATGAGCAGGATTCCAAATGCGGCCTCAGCGTTCACGAAAGACCGTTCTCAAGGTTTCTTGGGAATTCCTAGCCCAAGGGCCAGAGGACCTGGCGCGTTCCTCAGCATGCTGCCTTTGCCGTTTTTTTGTCAAATTGCTGCTAATTGGTTTTCCGAGCCGGGAATTACCACTGTGCGAGTTGGAATTTCTGGAGAAATTAGAATGTATCTGAAATTGGCATCAGCTTTATGTTTCTTGCGGCTTGCAACAGGCACATGTGAGAAATGCATGGCAGTGTTTGGATCACAATTACAGCTCTGGTCAGCTGCAAGTTCTTCCTGTCATGGTAGCATCGGAATTTGCAATATGTAACATTCTGACTTATGACATGTAAAATCGGAAACCTTTGAATGACTGCACCAAGTCACTAAGTTCTGACCATCGTAAGAACATAGACCCATCTAGTTTTGTTGCATAGCCAAATGTAATCACTTGCCAGCAAGGGAGTGATGGCGCCCGAGCAGGACAGTGAAATACAATGGACTACGCTTTGGGACCCACACTTGAATCCCCATACATCCGGAAGGCTCCGCCTGGATGTCGCACAGAAAAGCCTCACTGGAGGACGGGTTCTGGTGGTTGGCCGCGTGGAAGTCCGTAGTTGCAGATTCTATACGAAAGAAATCTTTGTCCTGAATTTCAAGCCTTTTGAATCCAACTCTCTCTGGGTTACAACCAGAGAGGATTCCAATTGCCGGAAGGTTTTTGCAATGCAAGCCGATCACTGGGAGAATAACATTTTTCTCGCTGGAAGGGGCACATTGTCGAAGTGGTCGAGTCTTGTTCTCATGCATGTCGATGCTAACGGAGAAATGACACAGATGACATTAAATGGAACCACGAAAGCAGACATCGTCATGAGACTGACCGGGTCAGATGCTTTGGTCGCCGGTACTGCTGATGAAGGTCCAACAGCCGGCCTATATGTCCAGAGGGTGAAAGAAAGACCAGGATGGCATTCGGAGTGGCAGGGCATCGCCCAATGGGCGTTGTTTAACCAAGGCAATTTGTGGAAGGTATGCGCCATGCACATTGATGATGGCGGCAACAGCATTCTGTATGGTCTTCTCCATTCGCATCACGAATATGATTCCAGATACTTGGACCAAATTCTCCTTGCGAGCTTTGATTCTTCTGGCCGTTCTCGCTGGAGTGCAAAAGAAAGGCCAGGGGTGGGGCAGGTCCTCCAATGCGGTGCAATGCAAGTTTTTCAAGGTAAGGCCTTCATTGCTGGAGAGTTTGTTCGATCGGGATCGGTTCCTCCAAGAGAAGACATTTTCCTGATGCATTTCGGAAATTCAACCATGCTATGGGTGCAGAGAGAGGGTGGCGACAATTTACAGCACCATTTCAAAGCGATGCATGTGGATGCTGTCGGCCAAGCCTTGGTGGCAGGCACACAGACACGGAGTGCCACCCTTGCTGCTCCCAGTCAAGCAGGTATTTTTCTTATGAAATTTTCCAACCATGGTGATTTGATATGGAAAGAGTACCAGGAGACGCAGACGTCTCAAACCATGACTGCCATGTGGATTCACAATGCTACTGACATTGCTTTGGCTGGCTTTGCATTACAGAACTTGTCCAAGACAGCACATTTGCGCGTGCTACAGGCCCAGGGCGGTGCGGCGTGCTACACTGACAGAAGATTGGAGTACGACCATTTCTTACCTGTTCTATTTCTCTTCAGGGAGAAGTCTCGTGGGTGGGCACAGTGGCAGGGGAAGAGCGTTGGACCCATCAGGGATGTTCGTACGCAAGAGGATTCGAATGGAAAGTTCAGCTTGGTTGGTATTACACCTGATGCGACTGTCTCTATCCTGAGTTTTGACGCTGCCAAAGCAGCAGCGAGCATCACAAGTACATCGACAAACACGCACATTGCAACATTTGCGCTGATGATCGGTCTGGCAGCAGGTGCCCTCATGCTCTTCGTGATTGTGATCTCAGTGTGGTTTCGCTGCAAGCCGAAAGGAGGCGGCTGCATGGTAAACGTTTTTACCAGGGTAGGTCAAGAGGATGAAATCAAGGGCCACGACACAGACTCAGAACCAGAGTCACGCACGTCTGACTCCGAGACTGGTGGCTAGGCTACAAGCAGTTTCAGGACTTATCGACGAATTTATCAACTCAGTAAATAATACTAAACAACACTATTGTAACCATATTCGCTCGGTTTCAGATAAGTTTCTTTGCAGTTTGGGATTGGGCTTGGGCCCCTGGGCCCCTCTAAAACAGAATGTGCATTACCCTGTTACACCCGTATGACCTCCTGGCTTCTGGCCCCATGGTGTCTGTGTGTGTGTATGTGTCAATGTGTTGAGAGCATTTCCACCCAACCTTTCCAAAGCAGGTCAGCCAGAGTCAGCAGGTTTAGCTACTGAACAATCCGGGTTTGCTCCAGAGAGTAAAGCCACATGATATTTCAAAATATGTCAAACCGATTAAAAGCAGCGCCTCATGATTTGGTGCTGGGGCTAAGGACAGGCTTCATCATCATCAGATTCTGACAACAACAGAGGACGGACTGTTCCTTTCAATTCAGTTGTTGCATTCTAGGTCATCCCAGGTTGTTTAGAAAGTTTGGGTTTGGCTGATATGACGTGGTGGTTAACGTTAAGATAGCCAGACTCCACAAAACGGCATTATACGGCCAATGATTTTGAACAAGCCACAGCTGGTGTAGTGAAGTAGGACTCTAAGTTCAGACAGCTTCTGTTCTGAAGCGATCTGCAACTCCTCTTTTCAACTACTTTGTTTCTTTTGGTGGAATCATTTGTCTTGTCTTTTTCCATATGCTGGTATTCGCATAATCATGTGTGCACCTGCACAGTGACCCCATGCCTTGGCCAGGAAGTGACATTCCCTTTTGGAGAAGGGCTTGGGACGCAATTTCTTCATCGGTCCGCAAGTCAGCTACAGGTACTGGTAGCTCGATTCCGATGGGTTTGCAGATCAGCAGGGCTTGCGATGAGATTTGCAAACAGGGCTGCGAACAGAATAACGGCCCTCAAAATATGCTGTTGCAAGATTGGTGTGCCAAGGCAAGGTCAGAAAATGCCGACCCAGTACTGAAACAGAGTGTTTTTGGACTCATGACTGCAACCGAGATTGCCACATTCCTCATGGCAGCTGAGAATAGACTGTGGCGTCAGATCATAGATAAGACTGAGGATTTTTTTTTATCTGCTGGATCGGACGCCTTCTCCAGAGTTGGGGGCTCATGAAATGGTTGGTCCAGCCATGAATGAGAGAGTCAGGAATTTGAAGCCATGTGTCATGGACCAAACAGTTCGTGAGCCTGCGACGAACACACCTTTTGGACACACAGGGTACATGAAGTATTTGACGCTCAAGATCGTTCAAAGGATGGGGTTCAAAGACATCGCGATTAGTGGCCAATACTATGGCGATTCCTACACACCAGAGACCCAGATCTTGGAGGAAATGGAGGCGAGGAAAGAAAAAATGACAGGTATGATCGTGATGTTTGCTCCGAACAAAGAAGATCGCAAGGCTGGTGTGGAAAGCATCAAGCGCTTCAACGTGCCCAATGCGTTTTTGGACCTCACCTTCAAGGCGAGTGTTCGCTTTGCCGAGGCCAACTTTGTGCAGTCAGTTCTAGAAGCGGTCGAAGAATTGGATGAAGTTTTTAACAAGATGAAGTTGCCTCGGGATCCTTGGCGCCCTGACCCTGAAGTCAACACAAAAGGTGGACAAGGTGAAATCTCATTGAACTTGGTAGACATCATGGAATTTCTTGATCTAAAGCCCAATGGGGAGATGATCGCTGGCCACAAGCAGCGAATGGAGGAAGCCTTTTCAACCTGGAAGAGAAGTGAAGTTTTTCGGCGCCGGGTAGTGGCAATTCTATTTGAAGAAGGGCGTGGCTTGGCAGGCTATCAAGACTATGGGCTTGTGACCAAGTTCCTGCGCGAGCATTTCCCTGAAAAGGAGAAATACCGCATCCTGGTTCATGCCCACGCTGGCAGTCAAAACCAAGATGTTGCAAGTGTGGAGGCTGTGCAGAGAGGTGCGAATGGTGTTTGGGCAGCCCTAATTCCACAAGCTGCTCAGCTAGGCCACAACTCGTCAATGGTGTTCCTTGACAACATGCTTAGTTTGGGCAACCGTCATGTGATGGTAGATTTCTGGTTGCATCAAGCGCGTGAGTGCGCACGCCATTGCTACTATCTCAACTTCAACACCTACCGTATCCCGGATGACTGTCCAATCTGGGGTCGTAGGGGTGATCAACTCACCCACACGGCATTTAGACGTCATGAAGGTGGAGATGATTGGCGGAAAAGGCGAAACAACTATTATGATGTCTGGGAACATGATCAGAGGAAGCAACTCCAGCCCAGATCAGATATTCAAGGAGAAGTGGAGGTTGAGAGGTTGAATCGTTCTGAAGCTGGCCCTAACAACTTTCGGATCTCTCCACTTGTGTCAGACAAAGAGACATGGAGGCAACGGATTGCTGAACTCAAGGTACTCAGACCGCAAGAACGGGTGGGGGATTGGGTAGATGATATCAGGGCCCTGGGCTTTGCTCTGATGAATGCAAACATCCGTGCAAACTTGAACGAGAAGGCGACCTTGCAAAGCCTTGCACAAATTGCCCGCCGAAACCGCGACGAGTCAATTCCATGTAGGCAGATCAATCCATATTTGAAGACAAATCATCAAGGAATTGGCGAATGAGGCCTTCACTGTTTCCTGGTATATATATATTTCACGTGCGAAGAGGATGAAGAGGAGGCTTCCGGCAAAGTCTGCAAAAAGAAATAGACCACGCGCCAGCTGTTTGAGCACCACACATCTTCGATCTGAAAAACAGAAACCGTGGCATAGGATTAGTCTCAGCTGAAGGTGGGAGTTATCATGGCCGCCTCCACGAAGTTCTTGGACTTCTTTGAGAATCGAAGGCCCAATTGACAGCAATTGACTGGGATAGTGCCAGTTCATCAGTATGCAAGATGTACATCATGGGGGGAAGCAGATTCTGCATTTCTGTTGTGGTGATCAATTTCTGAATTGCTTGTAGGATTTTGTGGCATGTAGGCACCATCTTCACACTGAAATCGCAGATGTAAAGCCCAAGCGCTCAAGGAGAGATGAGACAAACAATCTTACTGGCACTATTTAATTACTTGTGACAGGTGGCAATTTCAACACATATATATATATATATAAACTGTATATATATATGGGAAGAAGTAGAGGGAGGTTATCCATAGCTTGACTACTGCGTACCGGACTGAGATTAGAGTTGGATATGCGTGATTATTCGCGGTCAAAATATCTCGCGCGAAACCGTCATAGTCGGCCCATGTTGGTCCGCTATACGCAACTTTAGACGTACTTGACACGTGAACAAATCGAACACGCATCAATCTGTTTTGCATTCGGACCTTTTTTTCTCTACACTGAGTGGAGTGTCACACTTAGGTTTCTTCTACATTTTGACCCCGCCGCGCCAAAGACTTGGCAAAGTGCTCTATGATAAGCCTGCCTTGCTGTAATAGTTATTCAGCAAATGATTCTGCTTAATTTGTGAAATGTTTTTTCATGACCACTGGACACTCCTCAGGGAAATCGCAACGCCAACTTGCCAGGCTTCTAACATCTATCGCTTCGGGCGCAGCTGCTTGGCTTGGCTTGGTGTTACTGAAGTTAACAGAGAACTTACAGGCTTTCAGAAGCTTGAGATTCACAGAATTTGTTGGAAAACAACGAAAATAACAATTATGTAAATTGCTTGCAAATCAAAACACCGTAATTATTTTGCAGCTAAAGACTCTTGAGACTCCAACTCCTGCAGGTAAGTTCGCAACAGTGCCAAGTGCCGGAGGATGCCCCTTTTCCTGACCTGATTTCTGTGAGCAAAGCGGATCCAAAATCGGGCTGCTGGAAAGTGAAGAGGTTTTTGCTTTTTGCGAGACATGTGGCCTCATGAGTTGGTAACTAGCCAAACTACCCAGGAGCTTCTCAGTTTGAAGTTTTCAGATTTTGCCGCGGTGTTTTCACTCAAGTTCAGTCCCTGTCTACTGAACCGGAGCTGAGAGAGACCCATGCCATGGAGATGGGGTATAGTGTAGATGGATGGCTAGATAGATTTGATACGGCAAGTTGATTGAAGGCAAACACATGCCTATTGGCCTATTTGACGATTTATTTGTTTTCAATTATAGGATAGGGGTGTTTTCCGTAGTTCAATTGGTGGAAGGAACGGTTTTTTCTTTTTGCAGAAGCATCATGAAGAGCTTCAAACCTGGACATGAGGAGTACATTTTAGAAAAGCTCTGGAACTGCTGCCATTTGCGCAGACTTTCCCTGAACGATAGGCAGGTAGTCTTTTCAGTATCAGTATATATATATATTATACATATATATATGATAGGTTACAAGGTAACTTGGCATTAAACTGGTTCTGGGTTTCATGGTGCGTTTGGTGATCCAAGCCATCAGAGCCCGTCTCAACACATGCTCTGACCAAAACAGGTCTTTGTTTACCTTTATTAGGGTAAGGTCTTACATATGAACGATCTCTGAATGTTTGGAAATTCTCCCCAAAGGTTCTATCCACCAAAGCGTGTGTTTGTGGGAAGGGACTGCTACGGTTGATATAAACATGTGTTTCTTTGGCCACATCCTGTCCTTCCAAACTGGTCGCAGGAACGAGTGAAGTCGAAGCGTCGCGTCCAGGGACCCTCGATGCTGTGGAATCATCCCAGCTTGGGTCGACCACACTGGACTCGATCTTCATGAGGTGTGCCTGGGATCTGGATGGACGACCCCAACGGGTGATTTTGACGACCACAATGGGTTATAGACTTCATAGGATAATTCCTTCCACCGAATCCAATCCCAGACCCCACTCCTCGAAAGTTGTTTTTGATGTTTTGTATGTCCACTGGACATGGCCATAATCCTATACACACCGCAGAACTCATGTTGGTTGTTTCTGCGGCAGAGGAGTTGTAGGATCCCATCTTCGGATTTCGGCATGGATGGAAGCGCCACAGAGCTGTTCTATGCCTTACACTATCGGGGTTTTGGGAAGGTGAAGGAAGTTGCACCACAGCAGCTCTACGCCATGAAGATTATGAAGCCCCCGTCACGTTCAATGATGAAAGCAGAGGGAAAGGCTCACCCAGGGCACAAAAAATTGATGTTGAACTTGAAGACTGAGACAAGAAAAGTGGATGAATGCATAGACACCCTCAACGTTTAAACTTTGTTTAATTGGCAGAAACGGCTAGTAGTTCTCCTCACTAATCCAAGGGCACCACAAGTCAGTTGTTTCTTCTTCTTCTTCACTGGTTTGGTCAGTCGTTTCGTTTTCTTCTTCTTGTTATCAACGGACTGGTCAGCTGTTTTTTGTTCTTGTAAACGGCCCGTGTTTGTCTTGCTTATCAAAGCGACCCCTCTTGCTTGGCTCGGCTGGAGGTGGAGGTGGTCGAAGGACATGGATTTGCTTCCCAACATCTGCATTTTGATGCTCCCAACACACATAGAACAGCCCAAACAAACTGGAGCGCTTCGCAATTTAGATGCAAGAGAATGTGGCAACTAGCTCCCTGTTGAGGGCTGGAACTGCCCAGTGACTAGTTGCTAGCTGCCAATACAAGATGAACCCCAGTTGACCTCCATTCAGGTTGAACAGCAGAGCAGACACTTGACATAGAGATCATAGAGCCAGTTTTGGAGGAGAATTATTTGCAAGGTCGTGATACGTGCCAGTTGTGCTTGGGATGACCCATTCCTTGCTACACGCATCGCTTCTCGAAGAGAATTTATCCTCCACAAGACCACATAGATCACACAGGACATAAATATAGATGAGCATAGATGATATAGGACAACACATTGGTGCATATAAACATAGGACATAAACATAGCATAGGATAACAACACATTGGTGCAAAATCTACACCACCTTCCAGGTCTTTCAATGCATCGAGACTCATCCATTCTGCAATTCCGCAAATAGGAACTCATCTCAAAAAGGGGGCCACCTTCGCCCGTTACAGAAGTTGATTTGGATATCCATTTGTGCCTCAGGTCTGATTGAGCTGGATGTGAAGAAGTGACAATTGATTTGCATCTGCAAGCAAGAAGAGCCAAGAACTGGAGACCTGACAGCAATGGAAGTATCGTTTTGCCTCTACAAGAAGGTGAACAAAATGAATGCAAAGCTGTTGAAAGAGCTCAAACCTCAATTCGACAGAACCATGAGTCAATGAAAGAACGAGCCCAACAAGTTCTGGCCAATGGCTTGTAGATGCATACACTCTGTGCAGCCACCTGCCGCCGTTGGGCGGTGATAATTGGGCTCGCTTGGAAAACCCAACGAGTGCTCAGTACATTGCTCCTGTGAAACTTGGAAGAAAATGTGGGCGAGCTCCACACACGGACTGAAGAGCAGGGGCTGTGGAGCATTGGAAGGGATAGAGAAAAGGAGCTAATTCCGAGGCCCGCGGCTTCGGAGATGACTAGGGGAACAGAGGATGTTGAGAAGGGACTTGAGAGAAGAGTTGCCAAACAGAAGCTGGGTAGAATGTTTGAGGAGCGCGAGCTGCAGAGAAGGAGAGAAGGAAGAGGTGAGCAAAGACGATCCAGAAGAGATGGATGAGACATGGCTGGTGGGAAAGAAGGGGAAGTGTGAGGAAGGTTGCGAAGAACTTGGGCTGGAGAGAAGTATCTCGGGATATCTGGGCTGCGCAGCAGGGATTGGAAAGAGTGGGAGGAGGGGGGGTGCTGGTCTCACTTGGGTGTTTTGCCTTATTGTTGGCTTTGCTCGCGAAGAGACAGACTGTGGGGAGGAGACACTTCACGCGATCGGCTTCTTACAGGGCTGAGTGGGACGGACTGTTTGACAGGCAAAACTTTAAAGGCTTTGTGCTTTGCTCCCGGTTGCAGAGCTGCGTTGCAAAGCGAAAGTGTTTGATGCAGGCATATCAGACATCTCATTGAAAAAAACCTGATTTTGATGTGGGTTCACGGGAAAGCAAACAGGGCGGGATCCGAAATGCCATAGGCCAACAGATCACCTTCTTGGTGTGACCACAGTTTCTGACCGCAAGCTTGAGAGCTTCGTGCGAAGGCACGCCTCGTTCCCTTGCGCACCACATTTTTCTTGGCTCAAGGAGCCTTGGCTCGCCGGTCACCTCGCCTCGCCCCCGGATCGCGTCGCGTCGCGGCGTGCCTGGTCGTCGGCGCTCCATGGAGAACGACATCAACAACACCCTCGCCTTCGACCTTGCCCTGCAGTTTGTGCCAACGCGGACCGGCCCGGTAGAAGACGCGGTGGCGCAGGCGATGGAGAGAAGCATTCTGTGCCTTGGCGAGAGAAAGAATGACAGTTCTAGGGCAATTGGATGGCATGGCAGCATGGGAATTTGACAGTCTTGTTGCTAGGTTGCACTGACTTCGTGGCTGGTTGTAGGTTGTATCTGTAGCCATGATACATGAATCTAGCACTAGAGACTGAAACTTGGCAAACTTAAGTTTAGTTCAGTCCTTTGGCCCCGGCAGAATCAGTGCAGAAGGCAAGCAGTTGTGATTCTGCTGCTTTTGGCAGATGGACTGCTTTGCACAACTTGTCAGCTTGTCCATGCTTGTCCCCCAATGCCTCGCAGCGAGGCATGTGGCAGTGATGGTTTGTATGTACTTGCCACTTGGCTTGCAAGCGGTGGCAAAAAATAACAGCAGGGAAGCAAAGAAGACACCGACTTGGCTGATTCAACTGCCGCCATGCTTTGCTCAGTGACAAATGTTCGGTTTCGCGGTATCCCACATTTTGCGGTTCCTAAGGCAGGTATTTTTGAACCATTTTACATTTTTGATAGGATCGGCGCAGATGTTGGTTGAGGTTGGCACATGTTTAAGCCAGTCCTCGGAAGGCCATAGACCGACGTAAAGGCAAGAGGAATGTTGTAGACGTGATCGCTTTGGACCAGAAACGATGGCATGTGGGCATGTTGGGCATGTGTGTGAGCAAGGATCACCACTGCTTTGGGGACCTTGATGCTATTCTGTGCTGGCAAAGCCAAAGCAGTACCAAAGCGAAAGAGAACATCAAGGAAAGACAGCCTGTCATCGAAAACGAGCGAGGATGAGATGGCGGTGCGCGTAGAGGAGGAGGTGCCAGTATCTGGGTAGCAGAGCTTCTAACCAGTTTACAGCAAGAGGAACCACTTTGAGAGTTCTTGTTTGAAGGGAATATATAACTGTATTGATTTCGTGATGTGTGCACACAGCTTGGTGCTCTTCCAAGCTCACAAGGCAAGCCTGCAAACAACTGTTTTGCTTCAATCTCCCATTTGTGCCACAGCCAGCACCAAGGACCCCGACGACGAAGCTAAAGAACCTGACCTTCTACAACTACCCATCAGCTTGCAGTACCAGAAAGCCTTTGTGGTGGGCGTGTATTGCTGCAATTTTCTCTTGTGCCTGGCGGTGCCTCAGTTGGTGGAATGGCGTGCGTGACCCGTGGCCTTTTTGAATGCGTGAAAATGCGTGCGGGAACCGGACTAAAGTATGGTCTTAATTGTCAATCGATCTTTTTTCGCAGCATCACCTAGCATCAACACGACCTGACTCACAGTTGACTTGAACTGAAAAAAAGGGCCGTTCCGCCACAAAACTGTGACTCCGGCTATGACCGAAACAGAGAGGAAGTTCGAAACGCTCAGGCAGGCGTCGGCAGCACGTTGACGGGGCTATTGAGCCCGGAGCTCGGGCTAGCTTGGGAATTCTACACGGTGCATTTTGCATGTGGATGTCTTTGGATGCTTGCGCAGGCAGGTAGACCTAGGAGTGACGGATTTCCTGACCTTTATGCCATGTGGCTTGAATCTCCATTTTGCAGTATCCGATTTGCACCTTCAATTTCACCATCCATGAGGTATACGGGTATACGCAGCATTTTTGTGTGCCTTCAGGGCCACTGGGCCTGGGGAGAGCTCAGTTCACAGACGCAGAGGGGCCAATATAAGCGTCCAGCCACCCATCCAAAAAGTATCCAAAGATAAGATTTGCTCGAAAGCGAGAGGGTTCTACTGGGCATTTGAGCATTAAGAGCACACAAATATACATAATATAAGTAGAGCTGTCCGAATTCATCGAGAGAGCTTGGAGACCTTGACAGTATGCTGATCCACGCTAATGGACGCTATAGCCTCTAAGCAAAGCTTGTGATGTGAAGCAACATCTAACTATTGGCTATACCAGCAACATGTACATTGATGTTAATTGCTCGCCAATTTGGAGAAGACAACGTTTATGTTCTCTTCATCCGCCAAGTTGGCTTGTGCACATGCGAACCACGCTGCACAGCCATGTATAGTGTCAGAGATGTAGTGTTTGAAAAGTACTCGCCATAAACGCTACACACGGGGTTTCCAAGTTGAGACGCCACACACGGAACCGCCAGGCTGCCCTTGCGGCGTACATGTTGCCGCCTGGAAGACGCTATGCAAACACTGCCTTCTTGGAAGCGACCTTCCTTGGTATTTGCCCTGTAACCTCAGATGCCTTTGATACGTTGTGGCTTGTCGCTTTGATTCAGGCAACCTCTTTTGAAGGTCCCCTCCTGTAACCTCCCATACAAGGGATGTTCCGATTCAGAAAAAGGCGCTAACTGTTGAAGGACTATGACGCAGACGAGGAAAGACGTGAGCTTCGGGTTCCTTTGCTTCGCTGCCGACAACCTCATTGTGAATGCGGTCGGCTTGATATCACTGCTTTGGCTGCTCATGTACCTCGGGTCTGATGGAGGACAACACGTTAGCTTGTTTGTAATCAAAATGATGTTAGCCTGTAAAACAATATCATTTTTTTTGCATTGCCGGCGTAAAGACGGCAACCGACATGGGGCTCAAACAAGCCGGCCAGCCACATTGTAAAACGATGGTTGGTGTACCAACTCACCACGGGTGTGTTGCTGTGGGCATAGCCGCTTAGCCTTCGCAACACGCAGCGCCCGGCCCTGTACCGTTCACACATTCCTTCGCATACAGTTGCTTCAGATCCTGCTTTGTTGCCAGACTGTACCAGATTATCAGTATACTTGATAGTCTTTAATATGAAGAGTAAACTGCTTGAATATGTTCAATACTTCAGAAGGATGATGGTTCGTGTCAGGCTTTCCTTTTGTGTTCCATGCAGGATAGCGTTAAGAATCTGATGCATCCACCTTTGCTTTCCCATTCAAGTTTTCCTGATTAGTTTAAAGGACTATTAACTTGGTACAGGGTGGAATCTCCTCCACTGGATCTGACTTGAGAATCATGAAACAGTTGTATTGGGCAAGGGTTGCAGGTCATGCCAAAAGTCCGTTCAAGAGAGCTGCCTGTGCATATATGACGTTGGAGCTTGTGGAAATCACCGGGAAATCCTCACACTTGCCCTGTTCATGCTGTTGCAGCGGAGGTTTCACGCAATTCTCTTCCGGGACCAAGCTTTCCGCCAGTGGTTCGCCGAGAACCACGTCTCAGTGTTGCTTGTCATTGTTTCTAGCGTTGTACTTTTTTGGCAGCTAGGCTAGATTTGCTGGTCATTAGTATGACATCATATGAATGCCCTGCCAGATTGGCTTTGCGAACGCTGCCGGCCGATGCCGATGATTCGCCAAACCCTTTAAAGGCAACGGACAAGTTGGGCGTAAAAAACATGTTCAGTGTGTGCTTTGCGAATCTCAAGTTTTGGTATCTTCACCAACTTTAGTCCCACCACTTAGCCAGGATTTTGCAGCCATAATTACCATCTGTCAAAGAAAAAGACTGGATGTTGCATCGGATTTTTCATGTAGATTGTATCTATTTTGGTCTGCAGGTTCTGATACAAGAGTTTCATATTTTGTGTAGCTGCTACTCCACGCAACTTCGCTCATGTTTCCGAAAGCATACCTGTACCTGGTCCTTGGATTCTCACCTATACACTAACTGCCGTGTACAGCGATGATTTGGAGTTGACGCTTCTGTCCCCTGATGTTGGTGCAGAGATGGTGGAAGCCATTTGTACCCTTGTTGGACCGGTATGTGGAAGGGTTGGTGGGGGCTGGGATAGAGCAGGAACACAGAGACAGCTTCCGTGATTTTGGGCATAATGTTGACCTCATAATAATTAATTGCCCTCAACTAATACTAATTTTTTCTGGACCCTGATTTTCAGCTGCTTCCAGACCTTGATTCATCCAAGCTGATTCTGAGCTTTCAACTGATTCCATAATCTGATTATTTGGTGGTTTCCTTTGCAATTCTGTTAGATTTCCTTTTGGTTGAAAAGCTTTAGCTTTATTGAAGGGCATCCTTTCTGGATTTCTGATTTGGCTGCTGCATTTTCCATTTAAACTTGCTGATTTGGGCATTGCCATTTGTAACCTGAAATCAACCCACAAAGACCACCCCTCACGAGCAGCCCAAACCTTCAATTACTCCAGACCTCAAACAATACTAAACAATCCCTGGCTGGTTCTTTTGGCGATTTTCGTTACAATGCCTTTAGATATTCCTTTTGGTTGAAAAGCTTTAGCTTTACTTAAGGCAATCCTTTCTGGATTTCTGATTTGGCTGCTGCATTTTCCTTTTAACATTGCTTATTTGGGCATTGCAATTTGCAACCTGAAATCAACCCACAAAGACCACCCCCACAAGCAGCTCAAACCTTCAATTACTCCAGACCTCAAATAATACTAAACAATCCCTGGCTGGTCCTTTTCGGGGTTTCCTTTACAATTCCTTTAGGTTTCCGTTTGGTTGAACAGTTTTAGCTTCATTGAGGGCTATGGTTATTTAGGTTCAGCCTCTTTACAATTCCTTTGGCACTACTTACATTGATTCCTGTCATTTCCTTTCCTTTCATTGTCCTTTCAATTTCCTTTCCTTTCCTTTCCTTTTCCTTTCATTTCCTTTCCCTTCCTTTAATTTCCTTTTCTCTCCTTTCATGTCCAATTCAAATCAATATTTTCTAGGATTTTTTCTGGATTTTACATTATTTAGGGCCCGCACTTGATCAAGAGGGAGGGGTGGGTTTATTAATAGGAGGTGGACATTATGTTTCAAAATCCATGAGCTGTGGCAGTCTCATTGAATCCATATGTTTGTGTAAGGGTGAAGCTTTGAATCAAGATAGCGCCTCACACACGGAGGCACTGTCGCGTTGTGTCTTGCTTTACCAATCAGCCAACATGTTTCTTCCGCGTTGTGGATTTTAGGCCTTGGCTGACTTTGTTGATGCCTGATCTTGCAAGATCACACACTTCACTGTTTCTGCATGTCCCTGCCGCCTGTCAGATCCCATATTCAGAAAACTGGCCAGATGAAGTGGCAAAGATGATGGCGGACAAAAAGCCCACTTCGTACTTTCTCTGCACAAAAGCTGGCAAGACGATCCCATTTGTTGCCGACGGTGCGCCGGGAGAGCTGACCAAAACCACCCGAGTCGACGATGCCGACTTTCCTATTGAACTTGTGTGCCAGGCGAGGCAGCGCGTGACAGAATCGAGCCTGTGTTGATGGGTCGGAAGGTCTCGGTTACATGACCAAATCGGCTCCATGTTTCTTCCATGTTAAGGTTTTTTGGGCCCTGGCTGACTTTGTTGATGCCTGATCTTGCAAGATTACAAACTTCACGGTTCCTGCAAGTTGCAGCAGCCTGTCAGGTCCAATACTCAGATCATTTGGCAGCTGACGTGAAAGAATTCATGGCGGACAAAAGTCCCACTTCGTACTATCTCTGCACGCGAAATGGCAAGAGGATCCCATTCGTTGCCGACAGTGAGCCGGTAAAGCTGACCAGAGAGCCCAATGTCGACGAGTTTCCTGTGGTCTTCGTCTACCAGGCGAGGCAGTGTGTGAGAGAGAAATCTCACAGGTTTATTGACAGGTTGGAAAGCCTTCACGTGCAGAGGACTGTTATTCTTCCTGCCCTGCCTTTGTTTGTTTTTCATTTTTTCGTCTTAATTGAAGGTTCTTTGCGCCCTGGTCAGATTCTTGGTCGGAGGTGTTCTGTGTATTCTTGGGGGGGAGGAGCTGCGTCCTCCACCTCCAACCCCTTCGTGCGTGAGGCAAGAAGATCCATTTTCTTGCTTGCGGCGCCTTTAAGCGTGACACCTTCCATGAGTTTTCTTTCATTTTCTTTTCCTTCCTTCCTACCAGGAACTCTCGACCGATCCTTTTGGAAGGAATGCAAGGAATGCTGGGAGGGTGGAGGAATGCTGGGCGGTCTTGAACATTTAAGCCCCGGGAGGGCGGTGGGAAAAGAGGCTGGCAGCAAGTTCACTGGCTTTTCCAGGGGTTCACACCCATCGTGGAAGAGCGCTTCTTTCATGACCACTGAATTGAATCACATGTTGGATCATGGGGCCAATCATGGGGTCTGGAACAATGATGCAACGAGTTCATGGAGGGTAGAAGGGTAGATGCTCACGATGGGGTTGGCGAAGAAGACACACAGCTGCATGGAAGACAACCTGTGGCAACGTGGCAACGAAAACACACGCTCTTCATTGCTCTTCCTCGTTTAGCTTTAGGCTTTGGGTGTGATATGAACTTTCTTGATCTTGCAAAGGGTCCTGCAAATACCTGCTGTCCCAAGTTCATTTGATCACACTTTATACTTTGCACGAGAGGGTCAAGCCTCAAAAAGACACCTTCGATTGAGGCACCTCTCTTCTTCTTGGAATGTGCTGAGTTGTCGGAATCTGTCCCAGATCATTCGACGACGGCGTCGTCGCAAAAGTCACACCGTTGGAGAACAAACCGTTCTTTTCTCATACCTTGTACCTATTAAAGCGTTTGGATGCGATTGATGTTCTCATGGCGCCAAAACATTTTGAGACCCTGCCCCAAATGCGACAAACAAATACAAACAACACTGCGGAGTCGGTCATGGAGGAATGGTGCAGATGTCTAACGAGTTCGATCCAGGCTGCATTCCCCTCACATGTTGCACAAAAGTGCAAACAGTGAATTTGTTCATGAACTGACCCTCATGTGATCTTGTCGCCTGCTGTGACTAAAGCGTGTGGGTGCATAAACGTCTTTTTTGTTTGGTGACCACTGATCACAACTATATAGTTATATAGTGATGACTAGTCAGGTACTTTGGCATGAGTTCGCAGTTCCGAAAGAACTTCTGATTTCTGCTGCAGGTTTCTTGGATGGAATGGGCCGCGGGCTTGCATCTTGACATTTAATTCAGGATCTTAAAAAAAATTGTTCCCCACATCTTTGTGTCCAGTTCTTACTGTTATCTCTGTCCCGTCTTCCGCAGTCCGCCCCGCCCACTCTCACTCTCACTCAGTGTCACTCACTCACTTAGTACTGACTCACTCACTCACTCACTCACTCACTCCCTCCCTCCCTCCCTCCCTCCTTCCCTCACACTCACACTCACACACACTCACACTCACACTCACACTCACACTCACACTCACACTCTCACTCACTCACACTCACTCACACTCACTCACACTCTCTCACACTCTCTCACACTCTCACACTCTCTCACACTCTCTCTCTCACTCTCTCACTCTCTCACTCTCTCACTCTCACTCTCTCACTCTCACTCTCTCACTCTCTCACTCTCTCACTCTCTCACTCTCACTCTCACTCTCACTCTCACTCTCACTTCCCTCCCTCCCTCCCTCGCTCACTCACTCACTCACTCACTGACTGACTGACTGACTCTGACTCTGACTCTGACTCTGACTCTGACTCTGACTCACTGACTCTGACTCTGACTCTGACTCACTGACTCTGACTCACTGACTCACTCGCTGACTCACTCGCTGACTCACTCACTCACTCACTCGCTCACTCCCTCACTCACTCACTCACTGACTCACTGACTGACTGACTGACTGACTGACTGACTCACTCACTCACTCACTCACTCACTCACTGACTCACTCGCTGACTCACTCACTCACTCATTCACTCACTCACTCACTCACTCACTGACTCACTCACTCACTCACTGACTGACTGACTGACTCACTCACTCACTCACTGACTCACTGACTCACTGACTCACTCACTCACTGACTCACTGACTCACTGACTCACTGGCACAGGCGCACGCTCACGGCGCACTCATACTCCACTGTCGTACTGACATCTTCCTTCATCATTTTCGTACACTCGTCCGCTATCATTCCTTGTTATAGATACAAAAGCTTCACATGTGGGGTCATCCAGCCCTTTATATAATTGCTTTCTCCTTTGCTTTCAGCTTTGTGTCTTTGTGTTCTCACCCCGTTGAATATAGACTTAGACCTGAGGACCTGAGGTTGATGGATTGGAATCGGTTTCTGAGCACTCTGAAATCGACACATCGCCTGCAATTCAAGGAGTGCAGAGATCCTGCAGTACATTTACAAGCAACTCACACCTTTAAAGAGAAACTTGGCAATTGAGGTTGGTCGGTGCAGGCATGGGGTCGGGTCGGGCCCAATCCCACGAAGATGTACACCAGCATCAACCCCAAACAGCAAAAATATGTGGCAAATCAGTACAGGCACGGCGTAGTTGCCAAGATCATGCCACGACCTCCACCAAGGGTGAAATTCATGAAGGGAACCAGACACCCGAGACGACGAAGACAACGACGCAAGACATCTGCAGACAGACGAGGCAAGACATCGATGGTAAACACGAAAAGATGTTTTGCCAACTTTATGTTCAGGCCAAGGTACTGACTCACTGTTAACATGTCACGCGCTTCGTTTCTTCGGACACCAAGGAAAGATGCTCCTGTGGGAGAACCTGGGCTGCAGTATTCTTGCGTGTTGATTCACGTAAAGAAACCAGTGGAGAATTGGGTTCACGTAAAGAGACCAGCAGAGAAGTGGAAGCTTGCTTTTAAGAAGCTTCTGCAGCTTTCGCTCGAGGAATTTGCCGCAAGGAGCCCTTTGCCTCAGATTTCAGCGCTTCACGCGTCAGATTCTTTTTGGGAACCTGGGCAGGGTTGAACGTTTCAGAACTGAATGCCTCTCCGGGTTCTTCAAAACCCTATCTAGCCATCGCAAGAATGGTTCCATTTCAACGTTCCATCCAGTATTCAATGGCGGCTTTTGATTTTGGCAGCCATGGGCCATGGGCAAAAAATAGCCAGTCATGTCAGCACACGACAGAAATCCAACCAACAACACTCCACATGTTTGGTTACAAACGCTCTGCGTCCAGATTCTGGCATCAATGTCTTGTAGGGACACTACACGTGTTCTGTAGTCTGATGCATGTTCTGGTATAATAGGTTCTGGCACGTGTTCGAGACCGGGCAAAGGTACAGGTAAACCACACTCTGTCTGTCTGTCTGTCTGTCCACTGTCTGTCTGTTTGTTTGTTTGTTTGTTTGTTTTGGTTTGCTTTTGTTGGTTGGCGTCTTTGCTGATTCCGGAAGTAGCATGTAGTATGAGTGTAGCAAAATCATCTGATTGCTGTAGCTAAGTGGGTTTAGGTTGCAGTCCAACCGCAGAGGCGCGGGTGACAATGGCGTCTTCGGAGGCGGCGCAGCGCAAGATGGGAAGGAGGAAGGAGGAGGTGGGGAGGATGCAAAATCTTAAGACCCTTGTCTGACAGGTGGAGGAAACGCAGCCATTCATGTCAGTACATTGCGTGCCAGACATTTTGACCGGCGCGTTGAATTAGCGGGGTGCGGGGGGATTCAGCAATTCTTGACCTTATCTGCCTGCCAGAAAGGCGTAGTACAAGTCTGAATGAATCGCGCGATGAACGCATGACCATGTTTTACGGAATGGGCGCTCTTGTCGGGTGGTGAACTTATCCTGTTGTCGCCATTTGCGCGCTGAGCTGTACTGTCGCAATCTTTGCTGATCGTTTTTGCGGTGGAGAAGCTAAAAAAGCTGCACCTGTTCAGGTTGAAAGGTGCCGTTTCTTTGCGCAGATAAACCTTTCCAAATGAGGTTATGGCATGTATTTACCTGGAAGTGGTTGGTGGCAGTGTCATGGTTGCGCTCCTGAACTTGGCCGTGCCCACGGTCCAAATCATTTGCACTTTGGTGTCCAAGCAGCAAATTAGAGGTCTGTGGCACCACCAGCTACGTGAGTGCGACCCTGCTGGAATGGACCTGAGACTCTACTAGCCAAAAAGGCTGCCCCATATATAGCTTCTTGGGAAAAATTGGTGCGTCTAACTTCTTAGACACATTGGGCTTCACAAACAAAGGGCGACGTCCCAAGCCAATCATGGCCAACGCTGTGGATATGTTCTCAAGATATCTTCGTCCTCCAAACCGCGACCATGGGTTGCTATCTGAGCGGCCAGCAGCATGGCTGGCCAACTGCGCCAACCGTCCTCAGGCTCTCTTCCATCCTGTCCAGCGCCTCATTGTGGCCAAGTTTGCCGAGCAGATCGACATTGCTTTCCAAGAATCAGACTTGGTGGAATTCCACCGGCTGAGGACCGAGGCCCTCCGACGCGTTCCGTTTCGACGTCGATATGGTCGTTATGTCTGGAGGTACACGGGAGGTCCTTCCTCGTCCTTCGAGTCCTGGGGATTGGAGAAAGCTGGGAGCACTTTCTTGAGGCAAAAGTAGAAACAATAAGCTACTAGTAACAAGTGCATCGCTACTAGTAACAAGTGCCTTACTAGTAGGTAACAAGGTTAGCTATTGGTCATTCGAATCAAATGATAAAGTTCTCTGCCGTCCCAAGAAGTCAGCCTGAGAGGTTGGACATCCAGAGCCAGCTTACAGGATGAACCAGACAGATTTCCCAGCTGACAAGATGCGCATGGCACGCGGTATGCGAGCGCGCGCAAAAAAAGGGTTCACACACCGGCTTCCCACGCCCGTTTACGCAGCGCAAGGGAGTGAGCCCTTGTACTGACCTTGTTTTGTTGGTTTCTGCTACATACCCTTAGTCAAATGCGTTGAACAGTTTTTCTACAAACAAGCGTATTCCACCTTCGCCTTCTTTTGCACGGCTGACTGTTGGTCGAGAAATCTTCCTTGTTCTGAGTCACCAATTCAGTCAATTCAGTTGTATTCCCACAATTCATGCCTCATGAGGCGCTGCATGCCATGCCCAGGGCCCATCAATTTTCCGAGCATCTTGTTAAAGCTTGGTTCCAAAAAGGAGAAGGACCTGAGTTTGGCAATGTAGGCGTAAGGTTGCATAAGCCTCCATCAAGAGTTTGTGTTTTGAAGGTATTGACAACTGCAGTCCATAGCCACAATTGAACGTGGTCAGGCAGAATTGGACTCCGAATCCGGGCTATTTCGTGAGATTTGTCCTCACAGCTACTGGGTTAGTCAATTTCTTTGGCAAGAAAAAAAGACCGATGAAAACTGTACCAATTCCTGGGATGACAGAGGCCTTACGATTTCAGGGAGTGTTTTGAGTGTTTTGAGCGTTGAACGAGGAACCAACTGTGTGCCCCTTTGGAATTCTGGGATTTTCTCCTTTTCAGAAGAACGTGGCATGATATGGCATGACTGTGTTTTGTTTTTGTGACACTTTCATTTGCCTAGGTAAGCGTTTGAACGGCTTCATTCCAGACTTAGATGAGTCTGATGAGGGTAGAAGGGTACACGACGCTCGGATGCAGTGATTCAGCAAGAACACATCATTCAAAGGGGGCAGAGGGGAGGTGGGAACAAATTGTTACGTTTCGGAAGGAGTGTTGATACAGCGGAGGGGGTTGTTTCAAACTAGGCTGCAGGTGTTTGCCTTGTTTCATCTGGAATCTGGATGAATCTGGTATCAATACAGCACACCTAGAGCAGATTTTTCACATTGCTGTGCACACTTTGCCCAGGTCTGTCTGGACACTCTTCAGGATACTTTAGCTAGAGCTATACCCACCCCTGGGCCCTAAAAGAAGGTACCCAAGAATGTCTTTCCTATTTGTCATTCCAAACTGGGGCAAACTCAGAGGTGGTCAATTTGAGCGTTAAACACACACTCTTTCGTGTGCACAGAAAGCACACTCCTCGACCAGGAAGCCTGGGCAAGATCTCGGTGGATTCTCCTCGACTGCTTCGATTCTATGAGAAGCAATCCTCACAACGCCCACTACGGGGAATTAGATGCTGGGCTGAATTGTTTGCTGCAAACGGCAAGTACCCCCAAATTGTCAGGGCCTTCCGATTACATTTCACCTATTCCTTTCTGGTCGGGCTGGCAGTATGTTATAGCATTCTTAATTGTTACATCCTGTGCTAAAGATAGAACACAAGTGACGACAAGCCAACACATTGTTGTCGAATGCACAGGATGCGCACCACGAGCCTAGTTTGTTGCTTCAACTGTGGGTCACACACACACATTTGTAATCCAACCCCTTGCCCCCAGATTGCTTGCATTCTTGGCAAGCTAGACAACCAACAATTGCTGCGGAGAATTACTGCAGCTTCCGAGAAGAAGGGAGTAGAGAGCAGCGTGTTCGCAGCATAGTGCCATGTCAGTGCCAACCAGAGAGTCCCACGACAGAACGCTGCAAAAGGAGATTGTTGGAGAGCTCCAGGGCAAGCAGAGTACACACCTCGAAGCTGCCTGGCTACTTTTAGGAGGAGCTTTGCTTGAGCAGCTGTGTAGGGGACGGGGAAGTTTGGTACTCTGGGTAGGCGATGTGTTTTCATAGGGTTACTGACCCAAACTCAGCTAACTCACGACTTAGCTATTTGGAGATTTTGCAAACTTCGCTTGCTGGCGGGCCTTCAGGGCATAGTGGCCATCTTCTCGGCTTTCCATCTGGAGGGGGTCGAAATCCTCAAGAATCTTGGCTTGCCCGGAGGGTTTAGAGCAGGAGGGTTTTGACATTTCAAGAGGTGTTTTGCATGGTTTCGCTTTCCTTGTTGCTCTATGAATGCTCATTGCTGAGGATGAACTCAAATAACATTTCATCGAAGTGGTCAAAGGTGCCTGGCTTATTCAGTTGGCTTTAGCAAGATGTAAGCCTATATGCCAGTCGTGCACACTTGATGTGCACCAGTCCTTGGCTCTGAATGAATCCAGATCCGTCAGCTGTCCGCGTCTTTTCCGAGGATCTGGCCAAAGGCCTGATCAGAAACACAACAATTACCCACCTTGACATGTCTGGCAATCACATTCGAGCCGCGGGCACGAAGGCCACGGAGCTGCATGGAGCGTGTTATGCGACGTGTGCGTTTGTTTTTCCCGATGACGCAACCAATGTTAGTCTATATGCAGACCAATATGTGAATGGTCGAATGCTTGAGTTTTAGGCTATCGTGCAACTTTCAGTTTGAATCACTGAGCATGCTTGGAGTGGATGTGCAAGCGGAAATTTGGCAGACTTTTGTACATAAGATATGACAGCCAGCTGCTGGCTGGCAAGAGACCACAAAACTCACACCAATGCGACAACCCACGTAAACCCTGTGAGGTCCAGGCAAGCAGTGTCTTCTGTAGCTGCATGGATCCTTATGCTCTTGCCAGAAACAGGACCCACGAACACAGCAGGCAACAAATTAAAGAACACTCACTCACCCACACACATACACATGCGCCTTTCTCCTTTCAAGGCAAACAGAGTCCAGCACAAAGTCATATGCACACATGCAACAGCATACAACTATGGTGCCACTGGTTATGTAGTATGCCAAACAACCATGGTGACAGTTGTATGCTGTAGTATGCTGGTGACATACAACTATGGTGACTATGGTGACTATGGTGACAACTTAAAACGACCAAACCATGGCGGGACTCCGTTGCTTCGGGTCTCTCTGAGTGACAACCATGTGTCGGCTGGAAGCATCGCCACTGAGTGAGGAAGGGTCGGGACGACAAGTCCTCTGAAGCGACTGCCATGACCAAGACAAAGACTAAGACCTATAAAGGTGACTGAAATCAGACCACATTCACAGAAGACTGAAATCTACCCGCGCACCTTGCAAAAGGCCAGGAGCAACAGGCAGGATGTAAAGTGGTCTTCATGGTAGTGGTTTCTGCCACAAAAAAACACGGATCATGAGAACTGAAGCATCCACGGACCATTCTCGACAAGAAGACGAAGAAGAAGAAGGAAAGTAATAGTAATAGTAATAGTAATAGTCATAGTAATAGCAACAGTCATAAAAGAAGAGGAACAAGCACGGGGAAGCACGAAATAATGCTTGCAGAAATGGCTGTACACGGACGAGGTCTATGTACACGGACTCTCCACAGACAACTGAGTCGTTATTCATGATCATTTTCATTCATCAGAAGTACATCAGAGCAAGACTGTCACTCGCAAGAAAACATCAATACTGACCAACTGCATAAACCTCGCTAGGCTACCAAGGAACTTAAAGAGGTTTAGGCAGCAGCATTGCCAGCAGCAGCATTGCCAGAAGCATTGCCAGGAGCTGTATTGCCTGGAGCATCGTTGCCAGCAGAAGCATCGCGAGCAGCAGCATTGCCAGCAGCAGCGGCAGCAGCGCCAGCATTGCCAGCAACGTTGCCACCAGCAGCATTGATGGCAGCGTTGCCACCAACAGCATTGCCAGCATTGCTGTGATTACAACTTTCATGAAGGTATGCTCAACGTGCGTCGATGCATCGATGAGGCTATACAGTTTATCATTTTGACAATGCACACTTATTGTGTAGAATATACATACATCTATATATGTTATTGTTCATCTTGCCGCCGTTTGTTGCCGCGTAGTTACCGGCATCGCTTTTTCTCCTTGATGCCAGGCCTTACTGCATGCCCTTGGCGACAATGACCTGCAATTTCTTGCATTGTGTGGCAATGACTTGGGTCTTAAAGGAGCAGAGGCCAGTGAGTTGCTGAACAAACCTTTGAGTGTGTTGAGCCTGCAAACATGTTTTCAGTATCAAACTCGAAAGGCAAAATGCTGAATCATTACACACTGTTTAAGTTTTGTTGCGGCATGTGACAGAGACGGAACACATGACTAAAGCTGAATATAATAAATAATGAATCATTAATATCAATCAATCAAGAGAAAGGAAACAACAAATAGCGCTGTTACATGATAGATGTGTTTCCTTTTTGCAGCATGCTTGGCTTGAATTCAAGTCTAGTTGCTCTCGGGATGCAGCCTCAGGCTGTGGCAGAGTATTTGAAGAAAGATACAACCCAAGTCGAAAAGTTACTCCTTGATGACAACAACTTTGCAGATGAAGGGTCGAAGGCCACTATGAGGGACTTGGCTGATTGTGGACGAACCTGACAGTCTTGCATCTATAAGTGTACTATGCTTGCGATGTGTCACAGTCTGGTTGATAAGTTTGCACAGTATGGTTTGACCCATCCCAACCTGCCTAAGCCCTGGGTCTGAAAACTCGTTGCAGCCATTGTCCATCAATGTGAGAGCGGTCTGTTTGCCAGGTATTGGCCGAAGCCTTCAAAATGAACCAATCCGTGAGATATCTCCATCTTCGAGGTAACAAGATTGGTTCAGCTGGGATCCAGGCACCAAAAAATTGAGAAGGGTTTTCGGTCGTCTTGTTGCAAGCTTTGAAGGCTTGTCACTGTAGCCGGAAAACTTCATGCAGATTTCTCCTAAGTTGTGATTGCTGATCTGACAATCGAATGCATGTTGCAAATCACCCAGCCAGCGTTGGGGAGCTGAGAAAAGATGGTGTCACATGAGTTTTTTGCCTGCAGCATTGCCAGCAGCAACTGCATTGCCAGCATTGCTGTACATATTACTTTCATGATCTTTCATGAAGGCATGCTCGAGGTTATACAGTTTGTCATTTTGCAGATGCACGGTTCTTGTGTTCTTGCCGCTGTTTGTTGCCGCATAGTTGCAGGCATGGTAATTTTCTCTCCGCAGTGCCAGGACTTACTGCTTGCCGTTGTCGACAATGACCTGTTACTTCTTGCGTTGTGTGGCAACGACTTGGGTCTTAAAGGAGCAGAGGCAACTGGGTTGCTGAACAAACCGCCAAGCTCGAAAGGCAAAATGCTCAACCATACACAATGTTTAAGTTTTGTTGAGGCACGTGACAGAGAAGGAACACATGGCCAAAGCTGAATAATGATTCATGAATATCCATCAAGAGAGAGAGAGAGAGTGCAAAATGAAGAGAAGAGCACTTCCCTGCGCAGAAGGGTGCCAAGCCCGTGCACTTGGGTTGTGAGACCGTGGAAAGGGGTGCTGCTACATGATAGATGTGTTGTCCTTTTCACGGCATAGCTTATTGGCTGTTTCTAACATCATCTAGCATCACTGTTTTTGTTATGAATTCAAGTCTAGTTGCTCGCGGGATGCAGGCTGTGGCTAAGTATTTGAAGAGAAGTGACACCCATGTCTCAGACTTACGTCTTGACGACAACAACTTTGCAGATGAAGGGTCGGAGGCCAGACTCGGCTGATTGTGGTGGAACCTGAGAGTCTTGCATCTATAAGTGTGCTATGTTTGCGATGTGTGCACAGTCTGGTCCGACTAAAGCCTTTTGCTGCAGAGGATGTCGTGTATTTTGCATTGACATGCATTAACCATTACGAGCAACGTGTTAGAGGCACAGGTAAATTGTCACACCCGTTCAGTTTAACCCGTTTCTTTTGAACCGTTGGTTTGACCCATCCCAACCTGCCTAAGCCCTGGGTCTGAAAACTCATTGCAGCCATTGTCCATCAACGTGAGAGCGGTCTGTTTGCCAGGTATTGGCCGAAGCCTTCAAAATGAACCAACACGTGCAATCACTCCATCTTCGAGGTAACAAGATTGGTTCAGCTGGAATCCAGGCACCAAACATTGAGAATGGTTTGAGGTCAAACTCTTGTTGCAAGAGTTGAAGGCATGTCGTTGTAGCCGGTAAATTCCATGCAGATTTCTTGTATGCATTTTGAAAATCAGTCAGCCAGATGGGGGAGCTGAGAATGTTAGTTCCATGTTTGCGTATTAGAGGTTTTGCACTTGCAAGGCATCTTCTCGCTAAAGGAATAGGTCGAGTTCTTTTTCAGGTCGTTTGCCTATCACTTCTTCATGAATTGAGCTCCCAGGCTTTGTCTGAGATGCTGAAGACGAATCAGACTCTTGAATGGTTTGATCTTAGCAACAACAACATGGATCTGGTGTGCCTCGAGGCGGGTGCAAGGGATTTGAGGGGTGGAAGGTGTGTAGCCGCTGACGCTTGTTGTTCTCATTCGGTTTGTCTTTCATGCATTGGCTTTGCTCCTGTTGTGTTTGTTTTTCATGCATTGGATCATGCTTCTTACTGGGAGATTTCTTTGCTTTGAACGGTAACTTGGAGTTTTCAAAACAACGCCCTCGTTCAACTACGACCTCCTCTAATGTGTTGAAATCCTGAAACCTTCCTAAGTGTTCCAATTGTGTTGGGGGCCCATAGGCCCATTTATTCCATCCAGATTCCATTTCAAGAAACTTGTGGCCTTTGGCGGTTGGTGCAAGGTTTGCCTTATTTGCCAAAGAAAGTGACCAGACAAACCCAACCCAACGACACCCACCCACCCACCCACCCCAGCCAGCCAGCCAGCCAGCAAGCCAGCAAGCCAGCAAGCCAGCAACCAACCAAGCAAGCAAGCAAGCAAGCAAGCAAGCCAGCAACCAAGCCAGCAAGCCAGCAAGCCAGCAACCCAGCAGCCAGCAAGCAAGCAAGCAAGCAATCAAGCCATCAAGCCAGCAAGCCAGCAAGCCAGCAACCAACCAACCAACCAAGCAAGCAAGCAAGCAACCAAGCAAGCAAGCAAGCAAGCCAGCAACCAAGCAAGCAAGCAAGCAAGAACCAAGCAACCAACCAAGCAACCAACCAAGCAAGCCAGCAAGCCAGCAAGCCAGCAACCAAGCAACCAAGCAAGCAAGCAAGCAAGCAAGCCAGCAACCAAGCCAGCAAGCCAGCAACCCAGCAGCCAGCAAGCAAGCAAGCAATCAAGCCATCAAGCCAGCAAGCCAGCAAGCCAGCAACCAACCAACCAAGCAAGCAAGCAAGCAAGCAAGCAACCAAGCAAGCAAGCAAGCAAGCCAGCAACCAAGCCAGCAAGCAAGCAAGCAAGCAAGCAAGCAAGCAAGCAAGCAAGCAAGCAAGCAAGCAAGCCAGCAAGCCAGCAAGCCAGCAAGCCAGCAAGCCAGCAACCAACCAACCAACCAAGCAAGCAAGCAAGCAACCAAGCAAGCAAGCAACCAAGCAAGCAAGCAAGCAACCAAGCAACCGAGCCAGCAAGCCATCAAGCCAGCCAGCCAGCCAGCCAGCAAGCAAGCAAGCAAACAAGCAAGCAAGCAACCAAGCAAGCAAGCAAGCAACCAAGCCAGCAAGCCAGCAAGCCAGCCAGCCAGCCAGCAAGCAAGCAAGCCAGCCAGCCAGC